>CAKLNU010000515.1:2282500-2762500 GCA_922788865.1 Poeciliopsis turneri | reverse complement strand
TGGATGAAAAAAAGCATTTTCATCAACATTGTATTGGATTAAAATTCCTCTTTTCTTGTTGGATTAATCAAGACCTAGATTTATGGTTCGTAAAATAAATGAAATAAGTGCAGCGCTGCAAGTTGAAAAATCTGAAACGTATGTCGTAAATGCATCCCAAGTTACCGTGTCGTTTACTTGTATCGTGTTCATAGTTCGCAGTTAAGTCTTTTGGAAAAAATGGATTCAAGGACTTTGAAAGATTGAGACATAAAAGAAAAATCATATCAAAATACAAGGTATAATTTCTTTATTTTTTTTTTACCTTTGCTCCTTAAATGCTGGTTTCATTTTAACCCAAGAGCTGTGATCATTGTGATTGCACTGCAACAATGACGGTGCTGATGATGTGCAAGCAAGCAAAAAAAACAAAAAAACCCCAACTGGATTATGAATGATGTTTGCATAAGTATCTCTGCGAGAGTTCAGGCTTGACTGTGTAAGTCTGAAGCATGTAATGACTCCACCTTCACGCCCTCTGTTCTGGGCAGCATGTTTCCTGTTATACCAGCGTTTATACATCTCACACCGATTGACTGGCTTGAGAAATAACAGCTGACATGACAGCTGGGGCCACACTTCACTTTCAGAAAAATCGTATTTCATACAGAATCCTGGTCACCTCTGTCTTAACGCTCCACCAACAATCAGAAGGTAGCAATTCCCACAAGAAGGTGTTTGAGTCCGTTTTAAGCCAAGCTTTGCTGAGCATAGCAAATCCTGCCAATGTGGTTCATATGGCTGTAGAGATGTTTAGGGGATTCTTCATCACGCTGCAGCGACGCCTGCTCTGTTCCTCCTATGGTTAGGATCAAGGAAATCATTGCTTCACAACCCCAGTATCCCACTGGCAGACAAATGGCACACCAGGGAAATGCTGGAGAGAAAGCTCTGTTTTGCTTTGCTGTCATGGGGTATGCATTCACAGTTACAGGAAAAGAAAGACACACACTCACTAGAAACAGGCCGGGGCATACAGACAGTCCCTTGATGAGGCACTGACAAAACACTTCAAGGGCTATTCACTGCGCTCAGTCTTGTGACGAATGTAAACACAGTGTCAATGTATGTAGAATTTACAAAAGAAAAAAAAAGCCCAAACAATTGATGCGATCAAATTGAAGCAGACGGTTTTAGACATTGAAGCTCCTAAAAGCTAGCCTGTGTCCTTGCCATGCCTTTCCTTACAAAACAAGGCGACACATTTCTATTTCACGAACCCTTCCAGAAGTCAATTCCAGTTTATACACATGCTATGACAGAAGATTTTTAACAACGCAGAGACTGTAGACTCTGAGAACACCGTCTACCCGTGGTGGCATGCATATTATCATAGCTTAACATATTTCCACCAGCTGTCGTCAGCTATACTGATGTCCCTGTGGAGAAAATTGTCCTAAAAGTCTAACTGACATGACAAGTCACTTACAGACAAGTCTTGGTTAAAATACACGTAGAATACGCTTTCCTCAAATCTAACCCACAGCCCTTATCACCCAAATCTCTGATATATAGGACAGCAGACTTAATAGAATCTTGCCAAGGCATGTTATATAGGCTACCAGTGACAGCTGAGCCAAAAAGAGAGAAAGAAAAGATACACTGACATAGTAAAGCTTTATAAGTGGTTTGGCCTTATAATGTCTTTAATCAAATGCAGTGCTCTACTTCTCGAGAGCTACACCGGTTATCCTAAAAGCAGCCCTAGTGCCTCCTGGTCTTCCCTTATTTATGCCTTGTAAGACGGCAGACATGATTAAAAGCTTAGGGAGTAAATGAGATGCAACTCTGCAAGTCCTCAACTCTGCATGTCATGACACCAGAACTCTGCACTGCTGCTTAGTTTGGTCAATAAAGCCATCACCATTCTGAGCCGGTGTCTGTCAGACAGTGGGAGAACACGATATAGCTGGACAAGGGAAGAGGAGGAGGGAGAAACAATCACAGGTCTGCCAAATCCATCGTGGGTAGTGAACTTTTAGGGAACTCCATCATAAAAAGAAAGTGAAAAATGTTGCCCTGACTGTCCCCGTGTCAATCTTTCCTCCCTGCTACTCCTTCAAAATCCCTTGAACTTCATATTTCGAGACTTACCAAAATAGTGGTGACTATATACGTCCTGTTCAACAGTCCGTGTGTGTCATTGTTGACCCTGGAGAGGCTCGCTGTGCTCACATACTTCTCATCTTCATTCCAGTAGCCAACCTAGGAAAAGGACAATGAATCAGATGGGGACCTTCAGCTCATCTGCTTACCTCTGTAGACTTAAAGAGGAAATTAAATGATTTATGAAATCACTGGCAAGAATTTCATGAGCAGCATTTGCTATATATTTATATTAAAAAAATAATTGCATTCATAAGTTGTTGAAAAAAGGTGCCATTTTTCTCTTTTTTTTACACAAAAAACTAAATGAAGAAAATGTTTGGATTCCTATGAAGTCCTGCACATGTTGATCTGAGTTTCCCACAGAAAGTGGATCATGACAGATTTGTAAAATGCCATTGAAACATTTATGCAACAACATGAACAGTAATCAACTAAATATTAGCATTTAGCATTTCAGATTTGTTTGTTTTTTTAACTGCCAAAATTATCACAACAGTGGTAATTGAGAGAAGTGACACCCAAGGGAGCCAAATAAATATTTATCTCAATGTCACAACTTTCACTTTAAATTATTCTGGAATAACTTCTCCTCAGAAATGGGAGATCAAATCTGAACACCAGAGAACAACAAATGATCTTTTCTTTAAACTTAGTTATTTCACAAGGAAATGAACTATTATCAGGGCATTGTGCTCGTTGTTCCAACTAAAAGGTTAATATTTTACATTTTTATTTTATCCCAGTTGGATTATGGAAACGTGCTCTTTGGGTTTTATTTATTGATGTATGTTTTTTGTTTTTCTTTTCATCAAATTTATCATTACTAGAAGTCAACCATGCATTTACTTTATTTACCCCATTAATCCTGTTAGGGTCATGGAAAACCAACATAGCAAAACACGTATTAGCATTTAAAATTAGCCTGGAAGCAAAACAGTTCTTTATGTTAGTTAGATTCTACAAACATTGATGAAAGCCCAGATTTTATGTAGCTAGTCGTTTAGAGTAAATAACTAAATGCCTAAACAAATGCAAAAAATAAATAAAACATAAGTTTTTCATCACCTCCCTCGGTCATTAATTTACCCATCTGTTTCTGTAAGGCACAGTTTTAAAAAAAGCCAGCCAAATTTACACGAGAACTGGCTCTGGTATCTGTATATAAGCTTAGGTTTTGAAAAAAGAAAATGGTTAGAAATTGTTAACATGTTTCATCAAACCGTATCTACAGTTCTAATGAGATGCTCTGGAAAGTATCAGAGTGACAGGAGTCTGACAGCAACAATTGTTGTCTATGCGAGACTTTTTTTATGTTCATGTTTTCACGATATAAAGCACTTTGAAATGCCGTGTTGCTGAAATGTACTATGCAAATAAACTTCATTGATTGATTCTAATATGTAAAAACATGGACAGATACGGCACAGAAAACTCTTCAAGGTAACATGGTTCTCGGTATTTTAGATGATAAATTGCCAAGCCAACTGTGTGCTGTTCTAACTAATTAAAGAGTTATTGTCAGCTTGTTATACCTGTGCAACCTTAAAAATAAAAGGCGGAAAGTGATGAAATTCATTGCAATAGACGAATGAAAGCCACTCGTTTAAATTTCATCCTTGTGTAGGGCATAAAATGTCTGCTTAAAAACGGTTGAATATATATTACAACAAGAAATTCACAAAAAAAAAATGCATAATAAAACCGAGTGAATGAATCAGAGATTTTGAATAGCGTGAATGTGTAATTTAAAATTGTAAACTGCTATTTACTTTACTGCTATTTAAGTTGTGGTTTTCTATTATCAGGGTGCAAGAACTTCAAGTAAACCCTTGACATGCGTTATTCTTGTAGTCTCTTTTCATGCTAAATCTTTGTCACTGTTGTTGAAAGCCAATTTTATCTGCATGCTTACCAATTACCAATTTTCTCAGTTCATTCTAAAAAAATATTTCACTTCATATCAACTTCAATTTAAAGAAACAAGTTCACCTGCTCCTTCTACTGAAATTAACCAATACACACATTTCCTTTCACCTTGAATGGAGTGAACTTAAAGCAGTAGGAGGTGCTGCATTTTCATATTTCAAGTTCAGAAACTTCATAGCAGCAGTAAAGGTGTGTGTTATAATTATTGCAGAAGAAGATTTATTTTCAGATGAGTCTTACTCCACTGAAAAGGGCCTTTTTGCTGCCTGACTGACTCAGAGCAAATGTAACTGTAATTTGTACATGACAAATATGACCAAAGGTCTTTCTTGAACTCAGTATGCAGGAGAAAATGAGTCGGATTATTGAAATATTACCATTGCAATCGCAACTTTTCAGCTCCTCTGGCACAAATGAATATCTGAGACTGGATGCCTCTGGCTTACCTTCTTGGGTCCAGATGGGGCCAGTTCCATGACGCTGACAGTATAGTTGGTTCTGCGACCCTTCTCGTTGAACTGTATGTGACCAGTCAACCCGTCAATTTGAACCTGTAAAGATGTCACACGTACACAGACGCTCATGCTGAGGCTGAAACACCCCTGGCAGGCGGGCGTATGCAGTCAACTTCATGATGAATCAACCAGAAAACATTAGTAATGAGTTTTAAAAACAGTTTGCAACGTGTTTCTGTAGTACACATGAGTGGAAGTCTGCGCCGGCCATGTCCCCGAAGAGGTGAATGACAGACGGCGTGCATGTATGCATACAGTGCAGTGTGTTTGTCTTGGCTTGGTGATGGAGTTAATTGAGCGAACACGGCTTCGAGCTCCAGTCTGTCCGCAGGCAGATGGCAAGATTGACTCTGCACAGCCTCTGCAGACAGAGCCTTGGGCTGGATGCATGCGCACATACCTCCTTTTTTTTTTTTTTTTTTTAATGCCGATACTCCATCTTTTTGTCTTTCCTGTCTGTATATTTTCCAATGTTGTACAGGCAGTGTAGTGAATAGAACAGTGATTCTCTTGGCTTCTCGGTGTAAGTGCCAAGGGGCTGCGTCTGGCCCCGGGAGATCAAGAAGCCTCACAGCCAGGCCACCATTACCGTTCCCGTGGCCAGATATTACATTTCTAAACTCAATTGTTGATGTCATATCCCATGATGATCACAGCTGAGTAATATTGCCCAGAGGTTTTGTTTACTAGCCGTGATGTCACATTTGATACTGGGGATTTCTCCTATGACTTAATGTGAACTTTACGCGACAGAATGAGACCTAATTTGTTCAGCCAGCCCCGGCTCAGGAGCTGTTAGCCAAAGTGCCAGTCAAGGATTTCTTCACGTCTATGCAGAGTTGGGGTATTCATGCCTCTGTGTGTGTTTGTGTGTGTGTGTGTCCCTGTTTGTTTTGTGCATGTGTGGAGTGTTGTGTCTCTGCGCATGAGTCCAGACCTGCTGCAAGGCTCTCTGGATGTCTATGCCCTGTCCCCAAGGGGCTGGCGGGTTGGCGAGACACTCTCCAGCATTGCCGCGGCGAGAGATGTCTATCCTCTGTCTCCTCAGATACTGGAAGGCTGTGGACATGACTTTCACCCCGTCATATGTCAGCGCACCCATGTACTGCAAATGGATAATCCAAACAGACGCAAGGTTTACGAAACGGTACAAAGAGCCAAGAGGGCAATTGAGAAGTGAACTATACCTCGATATAAAATCTGTGCGTTCCTCACATGGTAAAATCTCACCCTCTTACTTTGTTATACTCAAAGCATCTCCAAAGATGGCTCCGTGTTTGATTTTCAATTGAAAATCTCTGCAGGTGGAAACTATTTTAACTTGGCTGAACATCAATTACTAGCTAAATCTCAAGCCTGAACCAGCAAATTTAGAGAAAACAAAGAAACAAAGAAAAATGCAGATTCAAAGCCTTTCGTAACCTTTTTATGGAGCTCACAGTTAAATGTGGGAGGCGCAGTGAAAAATGCCCTAGCAATTATAAGTGGCTGAATTTTAACCTGATCAGCTGGTGAGCTCTGACAGAAACTTCAAAAGTTAATGTTTTATTTCTCATCAACGAGCAAAATATGCTAACAAGAATTGGGTGGCTGTTGGATTTCTACAGATAACAGGAAGGCTAACAAAGAGTAGCTCTGTTATAACTTTGTGTGCTTTCAATGTTAAAACTGAATCCAAAATGTTAAGTGTTGTTCTCATATATAATTTTCAAGTTCTTCAATGGAAATCAAAAAAAACATTTTTATAAGAGAATAACACTGTTCAAAAATTAGTAAATCTCTTGACAATACCTTCTGCAGTTGGTAATCTTACATGGTAACAAAATCATGCTCTTTGTACTATACAGTACAAAAGTGTTAATAAAAAAAAAATAAAGCGTGTGTTACTTTGAGTCCAGTTTTGGGCATTTTGGAGTCTTTGTTGTCAAACTCCATCCACTGCTGGACGATGCGGCTCACGCTCGGCTCGGAGTTGTTAACCAGCTGAAAGCCAGTGATGTTGGCACCGCCTTTCCTCAGGTCTGTCAGGTCAATGTCTAGGAAACCCTGTGACCAACAGCAACACAGGCTTAGAAGTGAAAAGACATTGAACATGGAAGAAGGAGTGACTTGCAGCTGGCAATACTAAGAGATCACAAGATGACGCTATTTATATCTTTTACATGAGCTTAGATAATGGCAAGTGCTGCACTTTTAAATCATTTCATGCATTTTGCTTTCGTAAATGTCGGCATTCAAGGGGTTTTGCTGCAACGTTAGATTGTTTCTCCAACATTAGCACAGCTGCTTCAAACTGGCAAGTTTGAACTTGTATGCGCAGCACATACAGGAGCATGACTGACAGCACTCGATGGTTGTTTCTGACTGGGAGTGGTGAATTTTGCAGATGGCAATGGGACCACAGGAAGGGCAGAGGAGCTTGACTTTTTTTTTTTTTTTCCACAAATTATGTGCCTCATATTCAAGACACATATTCTCTAATATAAATAATAGAACAGTATAGTGTATATGTGTCAATATTTTGGGTCAGAGTTTGTCATACTGATCACACTCCACTGGTTCTTCTTTAAAGGACAAAAGAAATAGACACAGAGAATAAGAAACCTCATTTCAAGCAGCTCTAGTCCAGAGGTAATTTGTGACGGGCTAAATCCTCATAGGTTACAGTTAAAAATGAAAGGATCAAAATCTTACAGGATGCAGGGTGAAATAAAGCTCACGCTTCATGCAACCCAGAACAAAAAGAAAGAGATTAGCAGGAAATGTATCTCCTACTCATGTTTTTCTTTCCCCTGACTGGTATGTAGGTGTTTTTTTTTTTTTTTACAGGAGAGAGACAGAATAGAGGAGCTGGAGCTTCAGTCTCTCAGCAGGTGGCCTGTCAATGCAGAGAGAGGAAGAGGCAGGTGAATGGGAACGGGTGGGAGATTCTCTGTGGTTTTTAAACGTGGAGTTTTACCAGATGAATAGAAGAAAAAAAAAAGGTTCTTCCTCGCATTGTCACTTGATCGTCAGGCATCTGTCTAATGGCACAAAGTGTTCAGTGGTTTCTCCTTCTCCTTCTTTGTTCTGACATAGTTTCATAAAGCTTTGATTCTCTCCTTGTGACACATCTGTCTCAAAATATTTGTTTTACATCTTCTGGTCTTTAACATTCCTACAGTGATGAAAACAACTTGCTGTTCAATAGAATAAAGTAACTCGAAATAGCTTCACGGTTTAATTTGTTCAACTCAGTTTAGCAAAAAAATAAATAAATAAATAAAAAAAATCCTCACTGGATTTGATTTGGATAAAAGTGAAGCAGCCTTTTAGATTTCACTTTTACAAGTTGATCAGTTTCCAGAATTTCCTGATTTCTGGCTTTTTTCCCCCCTTTTGTCATAATTATGATGGAACGAAAAAACTAATTTCCTTCATTCACTGCTAAATAAGCTGGACTAGCATCCATACTTACCCATAGTGAAGAAATAAAGGAGGTAAATAAAGACATATCCAGACACATTTTTACAAGAAGGGATAATACAAAGAATCAACAGGATGAATCTGCATAACTTGGTTATCAATAATTTTTGTATAAAGAATTATTTACCCTCCCAACCCCCGCTGAATTAATGTGCTGAAAATAAATGAAAATCTTTTGGTGTTACACAAAGCCATTGCAATAGCAGAATCATTTATTTTTAAGGCTCTTTATACATCTCTACCAGGGGTACAGAAAACCCAACAAATCTAAGCTGGTTATTTTCAAGGAGTTAGCATGGCTACAAAGTGGAAACCGCCTCCTACTGTAGTCGCTTTCTTTGACACTGGTCAGGTGTCTCCGTCTGCATTTCTTGTGCTTTTTTTCTTCGCTCCATGAATGAATTAATGTCGAGAAGCAAGCTGGAGAGGTTACTATAGAAACTAGCCTTTGCTAATAGTGGATGCGTAGGGGGCCGGGGGCGTGCTTCCAACACGTACTGTAACCCCACTTAAGCGACGAAAGATATTCAAACCGTGTCCTCCTCGGATCCTCTCACAGGCCGCAGACATGCAGACCAGTAAATTAATTAGCAAAATTGAGAAAAGGTGCAAGGACAAAGACAAACTATTTTAATTCTTTAATTTCCTCTTCTTTCTTCTTTTTTTAAAAGGGGCCCGTTATTAACGACTGCAGACACTTTGCAAATCAGCCGCTCCTGCCGTCCGAGCCTTATCATTTGAAATTAAATCTGGCAAACTGGCCAGACAAGAGAGATTGAACCAATCTAAAACCCGAGCGGTGAGAAATTGTCAGGGCCAGCGGCTGCATATTAATGTTGTTACAGCTTCTGCTGGTGTTAGCTTAAGACTTGACTTTGCGGCATTTACCAAGTGCCGCACTTGTCTGCGTATTATCGGCGCCCAGAGAAATGGTAGGAAAACAAAAGAGAGCGCTAATAGTTAAAGCTCCCACAGACAGGCTCGCCTGACCCTTTTCTGTCAAATTATGTCTGCAGTTTTTTTCTTTTTTGTTTTTTTCCCCTCAGACTGTCACAGATCACCCTCCTGCGCTTTAGTCTGCAGCTGAACTGCTGTCGTTTCCGCTGCTTTGACAGAGAAAGAATAGCTATAGTGGAAAATGGAATGAGAAGATGTAAAACCAGACAGTTCCACCCTAATTTATCGGGTGCGCGCAAGTCTATTAAACCGGCGATAAAGCGCTGAAAGTCAGGAACACAGTTAAAAGCTCAATTTATTGGCAATCCAAATTCAATGAAAGTATGAAGTAGGTGGAAAAGTGTGTGGGATTCTTTTCTGCAGTAAAAAAAAAAAAAAAAACAGCTGTTCTGTTTCTTACCAGGTTGGCGAGGATGTAGTGGAAGCTCTTTGCGTTCTTTCCTTGTTCTACAATCTGCAAGACAGAAGGAGGAGGAGAAAAAACAAATAAACTTTTGTCACAAACAGAAACAAGTTTAAAAAAATAATAACCACATTACTACGCCTTTAAAAAAAATGGAAAAACTACAATTATTTTATGGTTTCACATATTACTGAGGTTATAGTTTAAGAAAACACATAAAATATGCTACTTCCTTGTGTGACATTATGGGAAAATCAAAAATATCAGGAAGAGAATCATGGATCTGCCTGAAGATGTTAAGTTAATAGTTTAAAACAATCACATGCAAGCATAATGCAACGCGAGTTAGAATTACATTATTTTTATTTTTTTGCTGAGAGCTGCAAATGTTTTAAATTGCATGTAGCAACACTGTTTGCTGTTTTCTGCACATTCGGTCTCTTTTGGACTTTCAGTTTTTAGTTCAAGAACATAAGTCATTTACCAAAGCATTCACAAATGGTGGTATTTCCTTTGAATACATGCTGCTGGAATTAGAATCAGTGAGCTGGAGGTTATGAAAAAAGCTAAATAAATCTGATTTTCCCCAAGAAATGGTCAATGTGTGCATTTGCAACATTCTCTTTTCTGGGGATCTAAATTAGCTCCTTTCCCCCCCCCCCCCCTATATCTCTTGAAGCTTTAGCTTCAGTTGTCTTCAATGGAAGAGTGTTTAAGGAGCTACTCATGAATACTTAAAATTTGCATCACCTGGCCTTTGCTGACAATGCGTGTGGACAAGCCATAACGAGTTAATTAGCATCCGAATCACTGGTATGAACCGCATGGTGCTTCAGCTCTCTGTGTGAGTATTAAATAAATCTTGACCCAGCATCAACAGCTAGCAGCAAACTCCTGAGAATAATTCATGAATGAAGTGGCCTGATTCAATGTAGCTGCACATTAATGGCATTAGCACAAGCGTGCAAATGTCTAAGTGCCAAAATTAAAAGAGTGGGTTTGTGTGCAAATGCCGTCAATATGTGTCATATCAGAGAAGAACCAACAGGAAAATAATAATTTGAAGCATGCGAAAGAACAAGCTTTTGACTTTCGTGTGTATGTGTGTGTTGTGCATGTGCAATGGTACTGCAGGTCATGACAGAAGGTGGCATTTGTTATTAATGGTGACACCAGCGCGAAGGCCAGCCCTCTGGCCAGGCCTCAAGCAAGGAAAACTTGAGAGTTGGAGGAGAGTCACAGCCCAGCGCAGACAACAATGCACATGCCATGATACCGCCACAGTGGACTGTCAAATGGAAAGGTTTTGGCAGCAGTTTCCTTTTAATATTACATGCAAATTTGAAGGGTCGCGCAGAGTTCATTTGCAACAAAATGAGTTTTTTTTTTTTTTTTTTACGTCTCTCCATAAAATACATGAAAAAACAATTTTCTATCACAGAAATATTCTTCCAGGTGGTCAAAAAAAATTTAAATAAACAAATTAAAAAATAAAAATGACATTCTTCCTCTGTATGTTGACCCTCAGGATAGTTTCCATGACATTATCATAACAGCTATTGTGTACTGTGTAAAATGAACTCAGGAGTCAGTTTAAAGGGCAAAGCAGGGAGAGGCGTCTCTACACGTCCATGTACGTGTGTGTGTGTGTGTGTGTGTGTGTGTCGCTGCCTTTGTCATTGTCTGAATGCACAGGGACAACAGTGTGGAGGCAGCGAGTGCATGTCAGTGATTGATGGCAGTCGTCTGAATGGGGAACTTCTCCGGTTCAGCTCCTGTAAACTGGTGAAACCTGATGCAATAACCTTAACTTTAGACACCGGCGCATTAATAACAGTCTTGCACAGCAGCCTCCGTCGACAGAATGAAACTATGAATGTTTTATTGTTTCCTTCTTTTTTTTTTACAAACTGAACTAAAAGATGAATAATATCAATGGCAAAAAAATTTATTATACCTTGTCGAATAAAGGTCAGTCAGAAAAAGGCAATAATGAACCACTTCAACTTTAAAGGGCTTTTGAAATAATGGGTTATTGACTTCAGAGCTATGCGGACAAAATGCAGGTCAGACTGAGAAGAAAGCGGTTTGTCTAATTTGCAGTGCATTATCAATCCTTCATCGGCTGCTTGATTTTTAATCAGAGAATCCGGTACAGACTGACTGAACGGCAAAGTCAGCCGAAAAGACCACATCTGTTGCACAGCATGTCAACATATGCATGACAAAATGATTCAGTCTCACAGCACAATACGCATAAGGTCTGATCTGGAATAATAAGGATGAAAAACAGATATTAAAACATAAATAAATACCGAAATAAGTTCTTAATCACTTATTAGAAAGAGAAGCTTTGTTATTTACAAGACTGTCCTTCCAGGTTATGGCTGTTCAGGTTACAATCTAAATCAAACCGGAGTTTTTATATAGCAAGAATGATTTGTTATAATGAACATGCAGACGTACACAATATATATAGTCCTAGAAAATGTTAAGTATTAACTTTTTGCGACTGTCTGAAACTTATTTATCATTTTTTATGGATGCTTTTTTTTATGGATCCAGATGTGAGGTATTATCCAGGGAGGCTCTTCTGCTTTGTGCAAGAAAAATATTAGCAATCCTTTGGTGAATTGGGGTGAAAGTTTGCAAATCTGCAGGATACTTCATCAGCACCCTGGACAGCAATTTAGGAAAGGAAACTTTTGATGAATGACTTGTCTAATAAAGATATGGCTCATAATAGTGTTCAGAGCTTGCAAGGCAAATTATAGTTCAGCACATCAGACATTAAAGTACTGCTCACATAATGAGTTAATAATACCAAATGTAATTCAGCCGTAATCAAATGCTGTATGGACTACATCATTCTGGAGCATTTATCATACTAAACATTTTTGTTACTCTGAGTCACCAGCATGGCTTGAAACATCCAGTTGAGAAACAGCCCCATTATGTAGCCATAAAGCCATAATGACCAACATTGGATTTAAAAAGGGAAGAGATGTTGATATACGGTAGGTTTCTTTATCCAGGTAGAAAGCCCCATGAACTCTGAAAGTAACACGTCGGTCGCCTGCTTTTTGTAGCCATTAAAGCCAGGCTCAGCAAAAAAACAGATTAATGCGTTTCGATGCTGGCGCATCAAGTGCGAAGGATTGACAATGCAACAATTTTACACTCAGCGATTGGTCGTCTCACTTGAGAAAGGAAGAACAAAAAAATAAAATAAATGGCTCTTCCTTGAGAGGATTTCGAATTTGGTTTTTAAAAAGGAAACTCCAATCATCACCTGGAAAAAGTGTGCATGTTGAAAGGTCCGCCGAGTGAAATTGTTGTTGATAAGCTGCGATTGAACAATCTGTGTTTGGCGGACAGTCGACAGTGATGCCAAGCTCTGTTTTCTTTGAGCAGTCTCGGGGTGAGGGGGTGACGATCCAATCATGGGGAAAAAAAATGCCAGCTAAAAATGCAATCATGTTGTTTTGAATCGCTCCTACTCTTAATGTTCCAGGAGAAAAAAAAAAAAGGGATTCCTGAGCAAAGCAACGCCCAACTCCTACCTCCCATCCACAGCCCTTTCGTTCTCATTTTATAGTGCTCTGCAAAATATCCATAGCGCTTGAGCTTTTGAACATTTTCTTACATTGCAACTACTTTCTTCACTTTCATTTATTGGGATTTTATGTAGTTAATTACAGAAAAGAATAAAAATGCATGGTTTTCCAAAGCATATATAAATCTGATAATGTGTTGTGCATTTCTATCCTTTACTCTTAAATCCTTGAATAAATTTCTGTCCAGCCCACCGAATTTAGAAGTCCATATTCTAAGTGTGTGTTATTAAATCTCAGTGCGAAAATAGATGTTCTCTTGAGGCTTCAGCGGGTTTTTAGAAAGCAGGAGCAAACAAACAGCACCTTGAGAGTAGTTTAACAACTCAACCAGCAGATGTTCACTAAAGAAATCTGGCCTTTATAGTGAAAAAGTAAGACATTGTTGAAAGCAAGTAATAAGAGTTCCTTTTAGTAGTCAACGAGGGAATACGAGGTCAAGTAGAAGTCACAGCAGTTATGCAAAAGAAGGTGTGTTCTTTGATGAGGCTAAAAGCAAACTTTTGGGTCTGAATCGAGAAAACTAACATTCCACATCACTCTAAATCCCAGGTCCCAAACTCCAGTTCTTGGCAACTATAGCCCCGAGACTTCTGAAAGTACCAGATGGCTGAATTAGTGATTCATCATTTCATAAAATAGTACTCAAGGGAACAGCACTCAAAGAAAGCCACGCCTCCTGTGAAACATGGCAGAGGGGCAGATAATGAGCTGACCACAAGGCAATGCAACTCGAAACCCAGTTAGATGACTGTAAAAAAAAAAACTTGCGATTGGGCTTACAGTAGAACAAAAAGCCTAAACATACAGGACGCCTTACAGTTTTACAAGCTAGATACATTAAAGTATTAAAATGTCCCAGTCAAACTAGAGACCTAAATCCAATTAAGAATTTGTAAAACATTTGAAAGCTAATTTTCACAGATTCTCTAATCTCCATGCCAGCTTACAGAGCTTGGAAAATATAACATAGCATTTGACGAACTTTCAGACACGTCATGTCTGACATGGCAACGATGGAACTGTTCAAGTTCTATCGTTGCCATGCGGCGGTTTCCACAGCAACCGTTACCCCTCTACACCAAGATTTACAATGTTAGAAATATAAAGAGACTATCACAGTTTTTAGCAGCACAGATGTTGGAATAATAAAAAAAAAAGATTGTAAAGGAAAACAGCTGTGGCTCAATGAGCAGTGATAAAGAAAATATATATAAATAAATAAATAAAAAATAGATACTTAGCATAAAGTCAGTCTGGATGATAGATTTTACCACATCTCCACGAAAACTGATAACTGATAAACTGAGAGAGAGAAAAAAAGAAGAGCTTTGTCATCTCTGCCTCCCTCAAAAGGAGACGCATTTGGCTGTAATTAATTTGCTTGGCTTTGTGAAGCAGCTTTTATTCTGATGTCTGTGCTGCTGCTTTGTCAAGCCTGAACAACACTGGATTTATTTAAAACAGTCATTTGATTATGCTGCCTTTTTTTAAATTAAATCTAAAAAGCACAGCACTTCAATTTAAAAATCTGCATGCATCAACAGGCTGCTGTTCTAACCCCTGCTCTCTATTGCGTCGGGCCTCCGCTTGACCTCATCTGTGCCGTATTTCCGTGCCATTTGCTGTAATGTGGAGCTTTTAATCTCAGTGTTGCACTGGAGTGTTCTTGACTGTGCGAGGGTTCATTTGGAAAGTCATTCTAAGACAATTCTATAACAATGGACGATTTAACAAAAATTCATGGTCAGATTATACTTTATTTAATTTAACCTAAAGCATGTGTTGCAGTGTTTTGTTTTGTTTTTCTAGAGAAACGGGTCGTTCATTTAAAAAGCTGCTCTATCAGTCACCAATTATTGCTGTTGTTGTATGCTACCACACTATCGCATGGTGTCAGTGTGATAGTGTGTGTTTAACGGGTAACTATGGTTTGTCATTGTGGATTTTCTCGCCAGTCTAATGTACTTTCTTTTACAAAATAAGTGCAGCGTTTTTGGCACCAAACCTGTTAAACGTTGAATAATGAGAAAAAACAACAGCAAAATACGTTTCTATTCTCGTGGTGTTGAAGGTAGGCTTATAGTCTGACGTACTGGGAACTATACAATATTCCACCAATGAAAATGTTAAAATATTACTATATATAATGCAAAAGAAGATGGACAACAATCTCAGACTCGATTTGCAAATCTGGCAGCATTATTCTCCAAATGGACTTACATTTAAGAGATTGCTAAAACGGACCCTACACTTTAAGTTGCCATCTGTAAAACCTTTGGAAAACGACCTGCCAGTTTTCTGAGTTTGACACACGCTGAATGACGTCACCTCTTTGAGAATGCCTGTGAGTCTCTCGGTCTCACAATCAATGATGATATTCCCCTCCTTCCACTTGTCCAGATCCTTGAACACTTTCAAGAAGGAGTCCCCGGTCATGCTCTCCACGTTGACCGAGGTCACCAGCCAGTTCTTCTCCGCCGCCGTGTCCAGAACCTTCTGCAGCACCGAAAGCCCTGCGCAGAGGCAAAGTAAAAGATGCGTCAGCCGCTGATGCGCAAACAACATTCGTATGCTTTCATCAAAGACGTTCCTGCGAGGCACCGTGAACGACTGGCTGCCGTTCATCTCCAGAAAGCCAGTCGTGAACGTCTGCCTCACGTGCCATAACTTGAAACCCGATTACGCTCGCGCTCTGCGGAAGCAAATTAGAGCGCCTTGTGAACCGAGCAGAAGCTGTGCGGAGACCCATACTTCTACTTATAAGCTTATCCATCAGAATCTCCCCTGTAGCTTTAGTGATAAAGTGTAATGAGCGGGACAGTCCATTAAGCACTCTGACACTTACAGGTGTGCTTCTCCGGCTTGTGCGCCGCCGGCCTAAGTAATCACCGCTTTCACGCTAACAAATAATCGGCCCAGGCTCCATCGGGCTCCGTGCGCGCGGGCGCACTCACAATTGCGGCCCAGACTTCTTGCGTCCTTTAAGCACCAATTACAGGTGGCGATACTCAATTACGCTGTCGCCGGTATGCCGCTGAGACACTTGAACGTCACAGAGAAGCAGAGCGGCCAATGAGCTGAGGGCTTATGGTAAGACAGGAAATAAAAGGCGATTAGGGAACACATTGATCTTGAGCTCTGATTTACAGTCTGACTCACTGTTGTACTTCTGTGCTGCCGCTGGCAAAGGACCGATCAGATTCCTCTCAAGCTGGCAGTCGCAGTCGTTCCACAGAGTAAATAAAGTAATTTCGCCCACACTGAACTGGCTGCTGTAATCTAAATGAATTGTAGCAATTAGGAAATTGTGAGATGGAAACCAGCATTTGATGAGGTTTTTGCTACACTCACGACATTTGTAGAGCGCCTGGTGGTCCAGTTTCTGGTTTATCAGCAACAACAACAAAAAAACAACAACATAACAATCATAAACGTGGCTGGCAAACGTGAAAGATGGCTGCTTGGTCTTATTAAAATGCACAGCAGCTGCTCTCCAGGAAATTCCTGCTGCCTATTTGACACCAAGTCATTAACAAACAAACAAACGAAAAAAGACAAATGGCGTTCCAGCGGAATATATGACAGCGACACCTTAATAAATGAGAAAGCAAGAAAAATGGGAGGACGTGGAGAAGAAATTAGCTACCGGAGTTGAAGAGGCATTCCTGCAAAGAAACATGGAGATGCACCTCATCTTTGATGGTGCTGAAATTTTTTTTTTCTGGTTTTTGTTTTTTTTCTTATCCTCTGTTGCTAATGAGTGAATAATTGCCACCCTTGCTGGTGACAGATTTAACAGTAGCTCTGTAACTGATGACAGGCTTGGGAACACGGGAGATAATTAATCACGGTTGTGAAAAAGATCAATGAGTCAGCTATCGCTCATCCATCCATCCATCCATCCATCCATCCATCCATCTTCTGCCACTTATCCGGGGTCGGGTCGCGGGGGTAGCAGCTTAAGAAGGGAGGCCCAGACTTCCCTCTCCCCAGCCACTTCCTCCAGCTCCTCCGGGGGAATCCCGAGGCGTTCCCAAGCCAGCCGAGAGACGTAGTCTCTCCAGCGTGTCCTGGGTCTTCCCCGGGGCCTCCTCCCGGTGGGACGTGCCCGAAACACCTCACCAGGGAGGCGTCCAGGAGGCATCCTGACCAGATGCCCGAGCCACCTCAACTGGCTCCTCTCGATGTGGAGGAGCAGCGGCTCTACTCTGAGCCCCTCCCGGATGACCGAGCTTCTCACCCTATCTCTAAGGGAGAGCCCAGCCACCCTACAGAGAAAACTCATTTCGGCCGCTTGTATCCGCGATCTCGTTCTTTCGGTCATTACCCAAAGTTCATGACCATAGATGAGGGTAGGAACATAGATCGACCGGTAAATCGAGAGCTTCGCTTTTTGACTCAGCTCCCTCTTCACCACGACGGACCGGTACAGCGCCCGCTTCACGGCGGACGCTGCACCAATCCGCCTGTCGATCTCACGCTCCCTTCTTCCCTCATTCGTGAACAAGATCCCGAGATACTTGAACTCCTCCACTTGGGGCAGGACATCTCCCTCGACCCGGAGAAGGCACTCTACCCTTTTCCGGCTCAAGACCATGGTCTCAGACTTGGAGGCACTGATCCTCATCCCGGCCGCTTCACACTTGGCTGCGAACCGCTCCAGTGAGAGCTGAAGATCACGTCCCGATGAAGCCAATAGGACCACATCGTCCGCAAAAAGCAGAGATGCAATCCTAAGGCCACCAAAACGGATCCCCTCAACACCCTGGCTGCGCCTAGAAATTCTGTCCATAAAAGTAATGAACAGAATCGGTGACAAAGGGCAGCCCTGGCGGAGTCCAACCCTCACTGGGAACGAGCCCGACTTATTGCCGGCAATGCGGACCAGACTCTGACACCGGTCATACAGGGACCTGACAGCCCGTATCAAAGGGCCCGGTACCCCATACTCCCGGAGAACCCCCCACAGGGCACCCCGAGGGACACGGTCGAACGCCTTCTCCAAGTCCACAAAGCATATGTAGATTGGTTGGGCGAACCCTCCAGGACCCTGCTGAGGGTGTAGAGCTGGTCCAGTGTTCCACGACCAGGGCGAAAACCACACTGCTCTTCCAAAATCCGAGGTTCGACTATCCAACGGACCCTCCTCTCCAGTACCCCCGAATAGACCTTGCCAGGGAGGCTTAAGAGTGTGATCCCTCTATAATTGGAACACACTCTCCGATCCCCCTTTTTAAACAGGGGGACCACCACCCCAGTCTGCCAATCCAGGGGGACTGCCCCCGATGTCCATGCGATACTGCAGAGTCGCGTTAACCAACACAACCCTACAACATCCAGAGCCTTGAGATACTCCGGGCGAATCTCGTCCACCCCCGGGGCCCGGCCACCGAGAAGCTTTTTAACTACCTCGGCCACCTCGTCCCCAGAGACTGGCGAGCCCAACCCAAAGTCCTCAGGCTCAGCTTCCTCAATGGAAGGCATGTTGGTGGGATTGAGGGGGTCTTCGAAGTACTCCGCCCACCGACCCACAACGTCCCGAGTCGAGGTCAGCAGCACACCACCCCCACTGTAAACAGTGTTGGTGCTACACTGCTTCCCCCTCCTGAGATGCTGGATGGTGGACCAGAATCGCCTCGAAGCCATACGGAAGTCTTTCTCCATGGTCTCTCCGAACTCCTCCCACGCCCAAGTTTTTGCCTCAGCAACCGCCAGAGCCGCAAGCCGCTTCGCCCGCCGGTACCCATCAGCTGCTTCCGGAGTCCCACAGGCCAAAAAGGCCCGATAGGACTCCTTCTTCAGCCTGACGGCATCCCTCACCGAAGGTGTCCACCAACGGGTTCGAGGGTTGCCACCACGACAGGCACCGACAACCTTGCGACCACAGCTCCGATTAGCCGCCTCGACAATGGAGGCACGGAACATGGTCCACTCAGACTCAATGTCCCCCGCCTCCCCCGGATGTGTTCGAAGCTCTGCCGGAGATGGGAGTTAAAGCTCCGTCTCACGGGGGACTCCGCCAGACGTTCCCAGCAGACCCTCACAACACGTTTGGGCCTGCCAGGTCTGACCGGCATCCTCCCCCACCACCGGAGCCAACTCACCACCAGGTAGTGGTCAGTGGACAACTCCGCACCTCTCTTCACTCGAGTGTCCAAGACATACGGCCGCAGATCCGACGAAACGATGACAAAATCGATCATCGAACAGCGGCCTAGGGTGTCCTGGTGCCAAGTGCACATATGGACACCCTTATGCCTGAACATGGTGTTCGTTATGGACAATCCGTGACGAGCACAGAAGTCCAGCAACAGAACACCACTCGAGTTCAGATCGGAGGGAGCATTCCTCCCAACCACGCCCCTCCAGGTCTCACTGTCATTGCCCACATGAGCATTGAAGTCTCCCAGCAGAACGAGGGAGTCCCCAGTAGGGATACTCTCCAGTACCCCCTCTAAGGACTCCAAAAAGGGTGGGTAGGCTGAGCTGTCATTTGGCCCGTAAGCACAAACAACAGTCAGAACCCGTCCCCCCACCCGTAGGCGGAGGGAGGCTACCCTCTCGTTCACCGGGGTGAACCCCAACGTACAGGCGCCGAGATGGGGAGCAACAACTCCAGAGTGGAAGTACATCCAGCCCCTCTCAAGGAGACTGGTTCCAGAACCAGAGCCATGCGTCGAGGTGAGACCGACTATTTCTAGCCGGAACCTCTCAGCCTCACACACCAGCTCCGGCTCCTTCCCCACCAGAGAGGTGACATTCCACGTCCCAAGAGCCAGTTTCTGTAACCGAGGATCGGACCGCCAGGACCCCCTCCCTCGGCCACCACCCATCACACAATGCACCCGCCCCCTATGGCCCTTCCTATACGTGGTGAGCCCATTGGAAGAGGGACCCATGTTTCCTCTTCGGGCTGAGCCCGGCCGGGCTCCATGGGTAAAAGCCCGGCCACCAGGCGCTCGCCAACGTGCCCCACCTCCAGGCCTGGCTCCAGAGTGGGGCCCCGGTGACCCGCGTCCGGGCGAGGGAACACTACGTCCAAAGTTTCTGTGCATCATAGGGGTCTTCGGGCTGCGCTTTGTCTGGTCCCTCCCCTAAGACCTGTCTGCCTTGGGTGACCCTACCAGGGGCATGAAGCCCCCGACAGCATAGCTCTTAGGATCATTGGGGCACTCAAACCCCTCCACCACGATAAGGTGGCAGCCCGAGGAGGAGCAGCTATCGCTCAATTGAGCGATAGCTGAAATTGAGTCACACCTGAAATTGACTCCAGCTATCGCTCAATGGAGTCAATTTCAGGTGTCTCCAAAGCTTTCGGCAAAATGCACAGCACCAGGCGACTCAGACACTCTCAAATGTCACAGCGTGGAACGACTCATTCCCTTTTTTGTATTGTTTTCATTTATCTTCTCCTAATACCTTTATTTATTTCCCAAAACCATAAAGTGTTTTGCAGCTGTTAGTTGTGTTGATTATTGTGTAAATTACGCTACAACGTTTGAGAACTCCGTTTGAAAGCACTCGGGATTTTCTAAAATTAGCAACTGGATTATTCTCTGCACCAATTTGCATATTAGGAATCCAAGGACAGACGTACAGCAAGCAACAAGACCTGTAGCTCATATAAAATGGAGAACATGTACATTGTACGAAAGCCAAAGATATGATACTAAAATATCTTTATTTAACGATTTATTTCACCAGTTCAAAATTGCTATGAGAATTTGAAGTCATTAGAAACTATTTCAGGATTTGCCGCCACAGCAGATACTTGGATTAATACCAGCTTGCTATATTTCAAGTGATGCAATATAAAAGGGTGAAGGGCAAAAGTAACTAGTATCTTTTCCCCTGTATTTGGATTCTTGGTTCTTCTGAAACAAAACTTGGAATTCATCCGTTTCCTCGGGTAAATCGTGCTTTCATCAGGTCATTAGTGCGGCTGGATTATCATTACAATATCCGTTTCTTTGTTCCATCTATTCTTTATTCCTCCCCTGCTTCTCTTTTCCTTTCGAATTGCTACATTTGCATCAAATAGCATCTTCTGCTTCTGAACGTGCCTAATGCATCTGTATAAAGCAGAGCCCGCCTGACAGGGAGCCTCTCAGGAGATGCAGAGGCAAAAATGGTCCTCCAAAGGCATCCTGGAAGAGAATAATATCATAATGGAATCTGGCTGTGATAAGCACCTTTTTAGCCAGAGGCGGTACATGGAGACCTGGGCATCTGGCAATTGAGAGAAGAGAAAAATAACAGCTTGGGAGCCCATTTCCTCAATATTCCTCACGATAGGGTTAATGGGTTATCAAATTTGTTTTCCCTTTTCTTCTCGGCCTTTGAAACTAAAAAAGAAAAAAAAAGATGAGCCACACATTCGTCAAACAAAAAAAGATAAATTAAAGACCAGACCCATGATGTGTTGGATATGTTGTTTTTTTTCCACTAGCTTCTGCTGTTTAGGATCTTTGTTCAATAAATAACGACGTAGTGTAACGGCAGAAGTGTTTTTTTACATTTTAAGTTCGTTCAAGGTCGCGCTAAGGACAGCAGGAAATGCAAAAACAGCACCTTTGTTTTACTGGGCTTGTAGGTAAAAAACAGTCCAGCTTAGTGTGAGTATTTTTGATGCTAAAGTGTTTGCAGTTCAACTCCCCCACTTATTGCTGTTAATATTACCAGAGACAGTCATCTGACTGAATTTTTTTTTTAGTAGTAAAAATCTCATGTATTTAGGTGCTTGGCTACCAGACGTTCAGTCTTTTTATTTAAACAAATGTTAAAAAAAGCAAATGTTAAGACTACTGGCTAAAATAAACAGCTTATTGAGATGTCTACAATTCTTAGAATATTTTCTTTTTTTCATATAAAACAATAAATCTAATCCAGAAAGTTCGTACCCAAGACAATCACATATTTAAATTTTGCAAATAATAAAAAAAGAGTATTTCCACAAGATATTACACCAACCTTTTGTTTTCTTAAAGATGCAAATCATGCATAAATATTTAAAGTTAACATATGGAGCCGTGATCAAAATGCATAAACAGACAAATTGAAGTAAATTGGGTTTTTCTTCAGGGCTTAAAATAACTCTAGGAATGGTGGCTGCACCGTAGTATCCAGGCAACTGAGGACCACTGAGATAGATTTAACCCGCTTCATCCCACAACTCAGATACACAGAGGTGACCCTGGACAAACACACACACACACACACAAACACGCACACACAATCTGACATTTCTTGAATAGATAACAAAGTAGGCTGTGGGAAATAACAAAAAAATCAGGAACAGTTAAAGCCAGACATCAGTCTGAACAGAGGTAGACGTCTGTGCAATCACTGGCTTTTAATGGCTTCCTTGTTTGTGCTCCAACAGGTCAAACACACGAGTGGACAGGAGTCCTGCACGCTCCACACTTTAGCGTCAGCTAAAAGCACGTATGGATATGTACTTTTATGTAAAGTAGGAGTTATTTTCTGTTGCAAAAAGCAGCAGGAAGCAAACATGGTCATGCTCTAAAACACACAACACCTGGGACAGATGGCACGGCATAAGGTACAGCGTTTTGGCGATACAGAAGAAGGCTGACAGGTGCTCGGCCTAATTTCTGTCTGCCTTTGCAGGAGTTTCATTAAAATGGTCCAACTGAATGCTAATGCCGTTTTTACTGTAAGAGGAAGCAAGGAGGCACAAGTCACAGCTGGTGACAGATCGATAAAATGACTAATATTTTGTTCTGTTACCTACTTTATATTCAAGTCTGTGCAGGTTGTTGTTTTTTTTGTTTTTTTTTAAGTCTGTCTGTGAAAATATGACTTCTGTCACCATGGTGATGTGAGGCACAGTCTTCTCAAATATTTTAGAGAACGATGTACACACACACACGCACATCAGTTGTTCAAACTAGCTACTCAATCACCTTCTCTGGTAATGACCAAATGTTATCAACACAGCGTGAAAACAACCTACCTGAGTCAGAGCTGTACATGTAGACGAACTTGTTCCACCCATAGTGCTCGATGACTCCCACCAGGGCGTCCTGGAGTTCAGGCCTCAACTGGATGACAAACTGGTTAGCGGTCTCGATGGGGAAGGACGGCGTGACGAAGCAGACATGCAGCGCGCCGCAGAACGACATGAGCATGTTTACAGTCTTCCTGTCATAGAGGCCAATGATGGCGTACACACCTTTGGAGAACTGGGAGCAAACTGGAAAGGACAAAACAGAAAGAAAATTAGATAAAGTGTTTTTTTTTTTTTTTTAATTTCACAGACTGTGGGAACAGTGTGACTTCTGCAGTCATAAAAACATTTTCTCAAATTCATTTTTTTTTTTTTTACACACTGTAAAAAAAACCCAACAGAAACAAACACTGACTGCAAATAATCAATCGGAATGCCTGTAAGCTAAAAGTATGTATGATTTTAGCTTCACTGTTGTGTGATTTCATAGCCGTTATTCTCCGACAACCTGATTTAAAGTGGAAACTGCCGGAATATTATAATTTCAGGAACTTCCTTCTCTTTCTTTTCAGTGGGAGAAGACGTCCGTTTACCCAGAAAGAGCCGGCAAGAGACATTTTCCATCTGATTTCTCAGTGTTTTAATGTAAATAGAGGATTCCAAAGATCAGCAAACCAAGGATTAGATGTCAAAAGAACGATGGAGTGAGAATAGTTCTAAATGGTGCTTTCTTTCTTCTTTTTTTTTTGATGATAAAGACAAATAGAAAGCTGAGAAACCTAAACTATTCATTTCTGAAATCTTGTTATGTTAAAATCATTTTTATTATTAAGGGTCTTGTTCATGAAACATTAATAAATTCTATCCGCATTAACGAGCACCAACACACACACACACACGCACACGCACACGCACGCACGCACACACACACACACACACACACACACACAGATCAAACAATCCTGATGGACTTTGCAAATTTTATTACCTGGCTCAGATTTGTCGCCCTGCTTTAACGTCACATTTTTTCACACTGAAAGAGTCTGGAAGTATATTTTTTAAACAACGCACATCTTATTTATAAGTGTGTGTGTGTGTGTTTTTTTTTTTATCTTAACTGAATATCTCAATAAAGAAACAATTTGCTAATTAGCATGTATGCATGTTGTAAAACCTAAAATAAAATCTAGATTTATTATTCTAGAATAAATATTTCACATTGGATGTTTCTTCCTTCAAAATCATTTCTCCAAATACACAACCAGCCGGGGATAAGTAGCGTTTTGCCTCTACACTTTTGATTTATCTTTTATGTGAAATAACGTCAAGGTTTTGCAATCAAATGTTTTATTTATTTTTATTCTTTTGCAAAATCAGTCATATGACACAGAGCATAACGTGAAAACTCTCCTTGGTAAAATGTTGGTGAACCTGTGATTAAACTCCGAGGCTGTGATGATTTAACTACAGGTCTAAACTGCAGTTCTGATTAAATGTTACAGAATTCAGATAAAATACCAAAACTAGCAATTAGCCAATCAATCGTAGACATGTGCAGATTTTCTTCCCTGCATTTATTAAAAAAAAAAAAAAAAACAATCTCTAGATCAAAACAATACATGTGTGGGAAAATCCATAACACAGAGGCCTAATTGAATTAAACTGAACTGAAGAGTCGAATCCAATCAGGAATACTGAAAAAAAAATAAAAATAATTGAATTTATAGACGAAAAAAGGAACAAACGAGAGACAAAAGAGATTGCCATCTTTCTCGAGGCGTTTTGAAGTCTTCCAATTAAAATCATGCTTATGCACCACTGGTGTGGCTCTTGGCTTCAGTGGAGGAGGTGAGGAACAGAGAGGTTAATCAATGCATCCCCAGGGCTCCATTGACATTTTCCTAGCTGCAGGAGGTGGTTTTCATCTCTCATTCGCTTTCCTTCCTCCATCTCACATTTCTTCTCCTTTCTTTCGTTCTCCAAATCACTCTCTGTATGCCACGTCGTGCTTTCTCCGCACGTCTTAAAATGCCAAATTGACGTTAATAGCTTTCTTTTCTTGTAAGGTATATCCTCTCGGTGGAACATAATCTCTTTACACTCGCGTGGTTTGGCCTGGACTATTTTCTGCCGAGTTGATGGGTGGGCCTCACTTATCTCAGTATTTACCAAACAGATTGAAATTCCTGCCTGGACCCGCGCAAAGGCCAGCCTGCTGCTCGGAGCTGAAGCAGCCACAGAGGAAGAGAGAGAAAGAGAGAAAGGATGGCCAAGACCCAAAACGCCTAACCTGTCACAGACCTGCCCCCTCCAGGCAGGCACGTGTGTGTGACGGAGATACAGGGAGAGAGGGAGAGGGAAAAAAAAAAAAAGATCAGCGCTATCACATAAAAATACATGCCCACACACACAAACACATATGCAGCCCGAAGTGCTCCAAAAGCCTGGTGAGTCACCCTACTTAAAGCAACCCTGAAATAGACATTTTGCGCCTCGCCACACTGACTCAGTAACAGAACTATCTTCCCTTCATGGTCTGCACATGTTCTCACTCGTAAATGGATGCTTTTTGATCCGCTGCCTTCCACAAGCGTGCGTTACAATTTTCCAGGGCCGATTTCAGAGGTGTCCTCCGCGTTCTGCCTGGATGAAAGGTAATGAGAGCTTGTTTGACTTTTTGTGCAGTGTCCCATTACTCTGCCCAGGAGCAGGTTAACATGTTTCACTGAGCATAAGTCATTTCTCATACCTGCAAAAACAATCATAAAAAAAAAAATAAATGTAGCCATGTGGCAGAGGCCCCTTTCTCTGAGCTGGCAGGCCAAACATGTTTGTCTGCTCCGCATAAGAAAGACTCAGGCCATTAGTGGGACCCGGCAGCCAAAGCTAACCTAGCAGGATAGCTCAGCAACATAGTGTGTGTGTTTCTGTGTGTGAGCAGCTTGTTAGTTGCTACTCCACATGTGCAGCGACATTTGAGTCGGGCCTGAAACAACTCAAGTGATCTCAAAGACCCCAGCAACACCTGTCCTCCCTGGCATCCCTGATCACCTCACCACGGTTACAGCTGCCACGGCGGCAGGACCGAGGCTGCCCGGGCAACGCTCGGCTTCTCTGGCAGGAATTACAGTGGCTCCGAAGCTTTTGGAAGATGGGCTGGGAATTGCGACTGTTTGGACATTTTGTCATAATTAGCCTTCCCCTCCCTGAAGGAATTAGCAAATTTGCAGGGGGGGGGGGAATAAAAACCCTCGGTCGGCTTTGAAAAAGCCGCAGATATTTTTAGGGAAGAAACGAAAGATCTCCAGTTCAGTTCCGCTGCACCAAATTTGCATTTGCATTCCAAACAAGTACGCGATAATACCCATTAAGCATCCATCACAGCTATTATGGTGGGCAGATATAAACCAGAGGCAAAGTTATGGTGGCTCAAATTTAAAAGCTTTTTATGCTCCTCTTTATTGCTTCTTTTTTACAATTGTCCCCTGGCTTTAGCTGTTTATATGCAGTGTTAAGCTGGTCTGTTGAGAAGAAAAGCTTAGGCTCTTTTACTCATTCGGGCAAGAGGAAGCGACACTAATGAACAATCAGACAATCAGGCAGAGAAGCGCAGAGGAAAGTCTTACAAGCAGCCCTTTCATCCGATAAGTCACTGCTTAGCTGTACAATTTTCTCAGCTCCAGTTTCACAAAATTTGGGGATAAAGTTGTGACTGTTTACCAAGACATTGTTGCCAACAGATCAGGTTGGAATCAAGGCTGAATCCTGAGATTCATCTAGACATGCCACAAAGAATTTCAGATGTAATTATTGTAGACCAAGATGATTCTACAAACTCAACATGATTGTCTGAGCTTTACTTCTTAAAACGGTGTTAAAAACACTTCATACCAGTCAGTTTAAAGGTTTACATCTTTGGTAAAGTATTGAAAGGGTTTACTTTCCAAACTAAGTGACTCTAGCATTCTTACGTGGGTGAAAATTCCACTTCCACAAAATCCACATTCTGTCTGCCTTCATTGATATATAACCACAAAAAAGACCAAATTACCAAAATAAAACTAAACTCCTATATTTCCCTGCATTCAACAAATCAACGCAGATTATTTTTTTTGTATAAACACCTACCGTATTTTCCAGACTATAAGTCGCATTTTTGAGGGAAATTTATTTGATAAAATCCAACACCAACAACAGACATGTCATCTTGAAAGGCAATTTAAAATAAAAATAGAATAGAGGCAACAACAGGCTGAGTAATTGTACGGTATGCTAACGTTACATGACAAAGAACTGAGAACATGCCTGATATATAAATAACATGCTAACAAGTTTACCAAACCATCCGTTTCACTCCAAATCACTAAACCCAACGAAATCTTCATCCTCTATGTCGCTTTTAAACAACTCTGCTATCTCCAAAGGTAGAATAACACAGGCCTACAGTGCCCTCTTGCAGTTTAGTGTGAAAATAACATGTGATATGATATAATGATGTGTTAATTTCCTCACATAAGCCGATCCGGAGTACAAGTCGCACCCCCAGCCAAACTATAAAAAAAACTGCGACTTATGGTCCGGAAAATACGGTATATTAAGATTCCTGAGGACAGCTCTCTGGGGTCTGTGCTTTCACTTTCTAAACTATTTCTCTGTGTACAAACAAGTTAATTTACATTTGCTGTGGACAAAGTGTTTTGGGCTGCGGGGCATAAAAAAAAGAATAAAATAAAATAACAACTAAAATCCCAAAGGGAGTGATACTCGCACAACAGAAGGAGCTGTCAGAAACAACTCATGCAACTCAAGTCTTCCCTGTTCTGTTTCCTGTGCCCGGCAGCTGTTCCTCTGCTTAGCATGAGCCAAATATCAAATGACAGACGTGTCTGTGCCGGCTGCAGCATGAGGGCATGTTTGTGACAGTTTCTCCTGCATCCAAATTTCTGGATGATGGGACAGCTCGCAAATGGAAGCTGCTGAGCAACGCCGAATCCCTCATATTTACTGATAAATATTTAACCGCAGAATTTAAGTTTGATGTGACAAGTAAACAAACATTACATCAAACAGCATTTTAATTCATGATGGATGAACAAAAAATATGTCCGACAGATGCCTGAGAGTTAAAAAGTTTTTTATTTTAAAGTTTTTTTTAAAAAAAGTCTTTTTCCAACGATCCCTTATGTCGCAGTTATTTCATATTTATTTGAACACACTTTAATATTTACCAAATATCTTGGCAAATAGATGAGGAAGTCTGTTTCAAGGTGTCCTTGAATAATGTACCTGCCTTCCAGCTGCTCCACTGGAGCATCAGGCTGCCGCATCACAAGTGTTTTCATTTCAGAAACTCAGCTTGCTTAAAATAAAAAAAAAAAAATAATAATTACAACAGGCATATTTGAATGTTTTAATCTGGTCAATCTGCTCTACATCATGGACTACTTGAAATACCAGCATATTTTACGTAAACATATGGTGGGCTCTACTAGAGAAGTGAAACCCGTCGGTGATTTTGTCTTTCAAAAGAATAATAATCCGAAATATATGGGCAAACAGAGAGAGAAAGTAGTTCAGGCATAACATCAACTTTCTTGGCCGGATCTATACTACATAAAACTTGATCCAGTGAGCTACAGAGCACAGCACAAAGGAGAAAACCCCCTCTAGACAAACTAGAGAGGGAAAGTCTTTCTCTTGGTTTATGTTGCCTGTGGTACCGATGGGATTTCACTGCAGCAGGATGTTCGTCCTGAGGGAGTTTAGTGATTTGTGCTTCAAAGGTCAATCATCCTGAAAAAGACCTTTTTTAGGGCTACAATCTCCAACCGAGGTCTTATAAAGTGACACTAATTAATCCCACCTGTCTATTGTGTTAAATCTTGTTTTTTTTCTGAATGTTTTTATTACAACATAAAAAATAATAATAATAATAATCATAAAAAAATCATTTTTTTCCTTTTTCCCGTGTTGAGAAATTACAGATGTTTCTCCAGGGATGGCTTGACGAATACAGAAAACATGGGCTGCCTAAATTTATCCCCGCTCTTGTCACGACTACCTAGTGCTATTTAGACTGAGCATGTATACAAATCCTTTTGATAAATTTGAATATTATCAAAAGGTTCAGTTATTTCAGGAGCTTATGACTTAGTGGAACGCATTACATAGATTAATAGAAATAGAAATAAAAGTTTGAAAAACTTTACCTCTGTTCATTACGGTGATTTTCCACTTGCAATTAATGAAAACCTGAAATTTAACATTAGAATATTACATCCGACTAATAAAAAAACATTAAAAAAATAACTAACTGGGCTTAATAAAAGTGCCTGCTTAAAGGTTGTTGTTGGGTTTTTTTATCTTGATCTGATAAATGAGACTCCTGGGTATGTATGTACTAATCTATTGAATATGACTGTACATTATGCCTCAATTTTGCAGCTCCAGTCAGGCTTAAAATATCAATTTGATGTCATTATTAACCAACAATGACATATCCCTCAGCAGCTGCAAAGTGTGAAGCCATATGTGCTTTTTATCTACAGATATCTGAACAAACTAATGGGAAGAAAAGCAAAATAATTCATTTATGATAACTGTTTTTGTCCTTGCTTTTTGCTAATCATTTAGTGAAACTAGAGGTAGTACTCAGACATCCTTTGATCATATGTTATCTTGAAGGCATCATATCCATTCATCCATTTTCTGTAATAGCTTCATCCTGTTCAGCATTGCAGGGGCCTGGAGTCTATCCCAGTAGCCAACAAGCAAGTAGCGGGATTCACCATGAATAGGTCGCACTGTCGGTTGCAGGGCTGAAGGCAGCATATGTTGCTCTAAAAATCACAATATGGTGTATTAGCATTAGTATGAATGCAGCCATTACAATAGTGTACGCTGATTTTGCCAAGGGCCTGTAAAGAAGCCCATCCTAATAAAAGCCTCATTTTTTTAGTTTTGCTTGGTTTTGTTGTTCTTTTCAGGAAAGCAACATTTATTTCTTTAAATACATCTGAAATTCAGATTCATCCAACACAAACTAATATTTCTATTATGTCATCATTAAAGTTGCTAAAATGTAAATTTCACAAAATGTTTCAACACATTTGTTAAAATGTGACAGTATGAGACAGATAATCTTTGAAAAGATTGTGATTCTCCACTTCCTCCCTCGTGCCACTAGTCGTGTCTGAAACAACCAATCCAAGCCAGGAGGAGAGTCTTAGTGCTGTCAGTCAACTTGCGTAAGGGCTGCTAAACATGCCAATGGCAGAGAAACAACTTAATGTAAAACTGTTTATCCATCATCATCGGTGGCCATGCTAACTAGCCTGCGCATTCATGGGATGCTCCTTTGTGGTGAACCACCGTTAGCGTAGCAGAGAGAAAGGAGGAGAGTGTAAGTAGCGAGTACACGAGAATGATTGACAGTGCTAAGGCCCTCCTCCTGACTTTGATTGTATTTTCTGACGACGTTGTGCAGATCCCACCAAACTGGTGCAAAGCGAGCAGCTCAATTTTGGCACAGATTGTTTGTTTCACCTTATGCTGTCACAACGTAGTGACAGTTTAAAAAACATAATTGTTTATAAAAGATACACACTGCAGCTTTAATCTGCTGTGCCATTAGAAAAGAAAAGAGGAAAAGTGTTTCATAGGGTTTATAATATAGTAATAAAACAACCACAGTGCAGAGTATTAGAATATGTCTGGGCGCAAGGCAGGATCAAAACTTACAGTGTATATGCAGAAACTGACATTAAGAGAAACAACAAGTATCAAAGTAACAACACTGCCTTGCTTTCCCACAGGATTGTGTTGGTTCAGATGTGCTTTTATCTGGCTGTATTTGAGCCTCAGTGGTCTCAAATTAGATTAGATTATATTGCAGACAGAAGCATTGATTCTGTGGCGTAACTAGTCATGACTTTATTTTTTGTGTTTATGTTTTGAACATATATCGCTAGTAATAAGATCCACAACCTTATCACACGTTCTGCCACGGTTTCATCTCCAAAACAAATGCCTTCAGCTCAGCAAGTCAAACGAAAAGCCCTAGACTGTGGACGCAAAATGAAGTTTGTTAACAACTGAACACAATGTATATTACTTATTTTGAGTTATCATTACAGTGTTGGTATTTTTGTCAATGCTCAGGCTTAAATGAAAAGAAACATACTGCCTTCATGTATACACTATATCAGTGCAGAGTGTTATTATTAGGTCTTTTTTTTTTTTTATTACAAAATTACAAAGTCTAATTAAATGCGACTTTATATTCCTGTTACGGCTGGTTGGTGGAGTAAATATCCCCCAACGACAGTTACTTGGCCATTATCTTTTTTTTAAACTGCTGTTGGGAGCAGAGCCATTACTGTCACATCAGGCAGTAATGTACACCATCTCCAAGGGGTGAAAGGTCACTCAATCAACCGCAGAGCACATTGATAGGAGATAAACACAAGTGACAACAGACACTGCAAGACGGTACTACTGTCCTCCACTCAGCCACCCATGGCTAATAACTGCCAGATAAAGCGTGTAATAAAAAAAACAGAGAGCATGTTGTGGTCCCACGAGTCCCATCCATCTTCTGCAGAGCTAATCAACAATGGAAATGAAAGGCTGAGCAAAAGAAGTCAATAACCGGTTCACTCATTATGCACACACATGTAGAAGAAAGCAGAGCTATGTCTTACTATGAGGGTACAGATGCTCTGTGCACACCTCGACAGACACACGCGCACACACACAGCTTGCGCTTGTAAAGAATCCCCCAGGTGATGGGTGGGGGTGGCCCAGTCCGTGGGCCCCCCAACACAGCATGAGTCATGCATCGCAATCAATCTCCTTCTGTGCACAGAACAGGGAACTGGGGGGACGGAAATGCAACTGCGACCAGGATCCGCACGACAGTCTGCAGACATGACCGAGTGGGAGGGTTTCGCTTTATGAGCAGTTTTCTCTGGGATCTCCAGCAAAAGATTTCGAAATTTGTTCTCAGAAAAGGGAGAAGAAGAAGAAGAAGAAAAAGAAGAAGAAGAAGAAAAAAAAAAAGATTCATGCCAACTAGCACCTCCAGGGATAATGTGCCAATGTAGCGGAAAGAGATTATTTCATCCATGCAGACTCCATTGAGTGAGTCCAGGTAGTGAGTCGGGAGACTTTTTGAAGATTTTGAGGACGGGGGAGGAGGGGGACTAGGTTTTGCCTCACTGCCTTCCCATCTTTCTAATGTACCCACATGCCCCTTAGACTGCTGCGCTCCAGCGAAGGGTGCTTGCTGCTCCCTGGCAGAGACAGCTTGAGTAAGATATACTGCCTGTGCAAGAAAAATAAAACAGGATTTGTGCCACTGTTTGTGGTGTTTTGTGAAAAAAAAAAGAGAAATGTATGAGAAGAAGAGAAAGAGTGAGATTTAAAATGAACAATTCGAAAATAGAGAAAGAAATCATAGAAAAAGGCCAGGACTTGAGATCATCTGAGCAACCAAGCAGGTCTATGACTCTGCTTGGTTGGGGACTCTGAATCCTTCAAAGTGATTTCGATGAAAAGAGGATAATGGAAGGTTAATAAGGATGAGACAAAATGAAAGTGAGCCATCGCACATGTAGGTGACGGCAAACAGAATGTGGATAAACTGAGGCATTAGTGCCTGTGAGAGAAGATGATGGAGAGAACGCTGTGAACAAAGAGAACAGATGCCAGCCTAGCAGTGGGAAACATAGGAGCCACACCGTGAAATCCAGATCTCTTCCATTTCCTCTAAGTAATAAAACAATGGCACCGCGTCGCCTCATTTAATGGGTAATCGAGGGTGTGAGAACACTCCCCTCAGCTCCATACATCTCTCTCTTTCTCCCTCTCCCTCCTTGCGTCTCAGTCTCTAAACCCTGCCATCGTCCCTCCTCCTTGGCGTTCCTCGCCACGTTTCCCGATCTGCGGGGCCCGGCCGCCTGCTGCCTAAATGCTTACCTGGGCAGCGGAGCCCAGACCAGCTCCTGTCAGGGGGCATGGAAACTCCAATTATCTGCTTAACAATCATCCCGTTGCAATTATCTCCCCATCTGCGTGTCAGCATCGACAGGTGCGCGGGGACGGTCCCGCTCGCACACGTCCACTTGTCTGACAGAGGAAACGATGGAGGTGGATATGTGGAGCCGGAGGAGCCAAACACACAACCTACATGCTAATTCCTTCGGAGCCTCTGTCTAAATTAACAACGGTCTTCACCAATTTCCAGCCGAGCTACTGGGAAATTAAGGCGTTCACTGCGGACCTGAGCAGAATTCCTGATCACTGCAAAATCCTAAAAGCAATTTCAGACATCTTTCCTTTTTGTGAAAACATAAGTGAAGCTTATGAATAGGGGAAAATTGCTGCAGCAAAGGATTTGTGATGACAATCAGCTAATTCAAAAAGTTCTCTGAATGAAGGAGAGGAATTAGCGTAAAAGGGTTCCCAATCCACAATGTGGCCCAAAAATGTTATCTTGTTCAACAAACAGCTGAAACAAAATGAAACGAGAAACAAGTTCTTGTAGTGACAGTGTGTTGTTAAAATATTAAACGGTTTCACATTTTGTCGTGTCAAAGCTGCAAAAAAAGAAAAAAAAGCCATTTATTGCGACTGTATGTGGTCGTGCATAGCTCTGAATTAAAAGAAAAACGACGCATTGTACACATGAGGCTCGCACAGGAATCAAACTCTGCAACCACTAATTAAAATCCAGAACAAATAACTGTAAGAAGAAAGTTAAGTAGAGGAACATGCCAGGCTAAAGTTGTGGAGTAGTTTAAACCATGGTTAGCTTCAGAACAACTCCCCAAACTTTGAACATGAGCAATGTGCTCATCATCCAAAAATGCAAAATAATAAAGAACAAGTCTAAACCTACCAAGATATTGTCCCTAAACTGGGAATGGTGAGTCTTAATCACAGAAGCTGGCAAGAGGCCGATGGTGGACTGCAGTGATCAAATATGTCCTCCATGGAAGGACAGGAGGCAATAGGATAGGAGACAGAGAAACATGTAGAAGAAGGTTCTCTGTATGCATAATGCTGTTTGTGGCAAAAAGGCAACACTGCCCATCACCTGTCAAGTTTCATAGCTCTCTCTTCTTTTTTTTAATCAAGGAAATTCAAATTGTTTGGAACCTTTGCGCCCACAGATGCTCTCCTGACTGAGCTAATGCAGATTTGCAAATCGGCAGAATTTCTTAATTTGCAAAAAGATGTAAAGACATACCGCATAAGACTGGCAGCTGTAATGGCTGAGAAACGTGAGTCTAAAATTGACTGAGGAAGATGAATAGAACTAATCACCATATTTATCAGGGTTTTTTCAATGAAAACAAATGGGAAAACCAATTATATTTCTGCCTTCTACCTCCTTGTGATGCACTATCACAATAATCCCATGAACATAATTGACAATTGGTGGTTATGTGACAAAATGTGAAAAGAAGTTGAAAGGATATCAATTGTTTTTGCAAGGCGCAGTATCTCTGAGAGGTGAGTACAAACACTGAATTAATTCCTCTGGCATTGGGGTTCGTTTTCTTTCTTTTTTTTTTTTTTTTGCAGACAGAAACACACAGGCAATATTTAAAGCATAAATTAACAAGTACATTCGAGGCAACGTCTAGGTAATATCTAAGGGTGCTACAATAACACAGCCTCAATGCCGCCTCAATGCCATAACGAGGAGAGATGTGACACAAACCTCCATTAGAGTCTGCGTTCCTCTGCGGATGGTGACTGGCAGTTCTCATTTACATAACTTCCTGTTTTTCGTTTTAGAAAAATGAAACGGGTATGAAATAGTGACTCAAATACTGCCAACTCTTATTGCATTGTTAACCTGCCATCACAATCAAGTCACGTCAAAGTGCTGCTCGGCTTGTTTTTTTGGCATGCTCATTTTAGATCGTCAGCATTTTCCATTAAATTCCCATAAATCACAACAAAGAAATATCAAGAGAAATCAAAAATCTAATCTTACATTTTTTTTGTTTCTCACACAGTCTACGCCCAAGAAATCTGTGCTGTTTTTGCTCCTTAATGGTTTTGTGACTTGATATGTGTTGTGACTGAATGTACGCTGTCACGCTGAGCAGCAGTGAGGTACAGTTTGTCTCCAGGAAGCATGTTTGTGCAAAAAGCAGCACGATTTGAAACAAGCTTCTTCTTTGATTAAAACAAAACAAAAAAAACAAAGATGCGAGGTTGGGGATACAGCAGCGTTTCTTTGTGGGAAGGAGTGCGTCGCCTGGTGCAGATATGTTTCACATGACAATTCCAGTGATAACTTTCTTCGCTGCAGTGGTCCGAAGCACTTCGACATCACCTTTCATTATCAGCTCTGCTAGCTTGGAACTTCAGCTATGGCAGCTCCTGAAAAATACCCGCAACAACAATGGCAAAAATGAGCAAATTGAGTCGAGCTGAGCCGAACCTTGTAGTAAAAACAGGGCAAATGGTGTCACGGGTGCTTAAGATACTGCTGTTAAAGTTAATGTGCCACATGCACAGTCAATAAAGAAGCACAGTAGATTCCAGTGCTGAATTACAATCGTCAAGATTGATGCTGTTTTGTGTAAATAGTTCAAATAGTTTGTCCGCCTACACAGAAAACAATGTACGGCTAGAAGGCTTGATTGAGCTGTAAATGTGCAATTTGGACAAGAAAAATTGTGCAATGCCACCAGGACTATTGAAAACAAAGCGTCTGTTTTTCAAACTGGGAAGCCACTGCAGGTCAGGAAACACAAAAGGCGCGAAGGTACCAAGCACCATCTTTCTTTTTAGAAGCGGGGTGGACAGCGTTCAGGTGTTGACAAAGACAAAGATCGACATACAGACAATTTCAACAATCTACACGAGTGACATATACTGAATTAACTACGTTAGCGTCAATTCAGTCACTTCGAATTAACAAGACTTACAAGGCAGCAAAATCAAGCAATTTTTTTTTCAGGCCAGGTAAATTTATGCTCATACCCGTTTGTGAACTTCTAAGGCAATTCAGCAAAACCTGACTAGCTTGTCTTCCTTGGATGTAATAGGAATTGGGTAAATCTGTCCAACAGTTTCAAATAGTCATTTCAATGTTGAACATTACAGTGAGCTGAGTTGTAAACATCACTGTTTTTCTGATCCTGTTCTCTCTTGCGTATTTACAAGGTTTGTGCAAATCCGTCAGCATCAGCATCTCAGTTGTCTAGACCTGTAGGAGACGAGAGTATCAAGTGGCTGTTTGATATGCAAGTGTTATATCTGGCTCTACAAGGTAATCGAAATATTTTAATCCTGAAAAAACAAAGTAAAGGGAAGAAAAAAAAAACAGTGAGACAACCCCTGACCTCTCTGCCATCAGAGTAGGCACACGCTCACACACATGCATGCATCACTTGGGTGGTAAATTCAGGTTTCTCACAAGTTTCCAGGGAAATAATCTCTACAATAGCAATGTTGAGTACCATCAAGGGCACACAGCTTTCTGCCCCTGTTACTTCCCCTTGTAGTTAATCCTTCTATTCATCCACCGCACCTTAATCTTTCAGCGTCAAGGGTGGTGAGGTGAGGGGTCTATCAGTAGGCAGGAGGGAGGGTACACCCAGACAAGGTTACATCTTTTTTTTTACAGGGTATGCTCCATTTCCATATATTCATACAACCTTCAATCCAGGTCACCCTTATGCTGATCTGAGGTCAAATCGTGGAAATGATAGGTCTTGTAAGTATGGCAGACATCCCTTTCCCAGCGGCACTCCCTACCGTAACACATTCTGGTCAGTTCCAAGTCATTACAGCCATTTTCTTTCTCACACCTGGAGTTCACTAGATGGTTTCTTTCTTTTTGATCAATTCTGATAGGCAGTCGCTCAGACTTTCCATTAGTGTTGACAGTCAGTTGTACAGAAATGCGTGTTTAAAGACATTGCGAAGGTTCGCGATTTGACACAAACGACAGTGGATTGGCTTCACGTGACAATACGCAACAGGAACCAGTTACAGCCACCCCTGTTATGGGCAAAGATGGTTTTGTTTTCCTTCTGAGCTTTAAGTAAGTGTTGAGGGTCTAGTATCAAAGTAAGCCAGTCATTTAGTACCACGAGCATCTGCGCGAGCGTGCCGATGACAACAACAGCTTCATGCTGTCACCATCAGAGTAGTTGCACAATGTCACACTGTTTTATATGCTCGCTGGCTCTGCTGCTCATTAAAGTACACAGAAGCTCCCAAGACGTACTGGGTGACAAAAGAGAGACTCTGCTTCTGTCTTTGCGGCAAGAAAACATGACAGCTGCCATCGTCAGACGCAGCAGAACTCCCCCGCCCTCCACCACCCACCCGGCCAGCAGCAACAGCGCAGGTCCTCGTCTTCGAACACGTTGTTGTTCTAATTGCCGGCCCCGCGTGTCTCGGCTTAGACCTCCACGTCCCAGCTGCCATTACCTCCAGAGACAACAGATTTGTTTTAAATACCTGTATGAATACAGAGGAGTCGCGAGGGGGCTCAGAAAGACAACAAGGAGAACAAATGCAAACGGGAGTGGACACAGGCATCAGTGATGTGTGTGTGTGCGTATGTAGGTGTGTGTGTGTGTGTGTGTGTATTTTTGTGTAAGCAAAATGAGATGTGTGATTAAGACAACAGATTCCCTGAAGCTTCAAGCGATGGTTGGCCTCTGGGGTTGCTTTTATGGGAGTGCTTCTTAGAAAAATTGGAAAGAAGAAAAAAAAAATTCTCTCCTCTCCCACCTGGCCCATGTGCGCATCGCCTCTGCCATTATTTTTCAAAGTAACACACACACACACGCACACGCACGCATACACACACAAACACACACACACACACACACACACAGAAGACACAGAAACAATCTCCATTTCTCTGCCGCTACACACTCTATCACTGTGCAGCACGGGGAGCCGTTATGGCTGATCTACATTGATTGCTGAGGGCCATTCCCTTTTCCTGGCTCCGTGTGGGAGGAGGAAAAAAAAAAATCCAAGCTTTCTCATTCATCAAACCAACACCTGCCAGAGTCTAGCCCAAGAGAACTTCCCTTTTTTTCTGTCACGTTCTTTTCCCGCTTTCTCTTTCCGTCTACGACATTTTCTTTGTTATCTCCTTAATAAATAACAGTTGTGTCCCAAACAGCCAGGAGGGAGCGGTGATCTGCTATTTGTCAGCCGTTTCTTACACACAGAAACTCCTTTGAACATGTGTGCTTTGTAGAAACCGGTCGCCTCAACTTCAGCTGGTTGGCAATGCAGCAAAATGCAACGCCGCGGAGATGCACTGACACCAGCCGTGGGATCAAACATGGCAGCTTAGCCTCCAACCCTCCCCAGCCTCTTCGCCTCACGCTTTCCACCCGTTAATGGAGAATTGTTGTCCCCATGGTGGTGAAACAAAGTGGAGGGGGGAAAAAATGTCTGCATAGATAGAAGCTGCTAAAAATAAATAATAACAGCAAAAAAATAAATAAATAAATGAAAAGAAAAATAACAAGAAAACAACAAAAATAAACTCAGGAGAACGAATTTTCTTCTCATATCCCACAGGAAGCTGTGCGCTACCACTGAAACGTTGCGGTGTTTAACAGAGTCAGTTCGATTCTCTTTTTTCTGGACGGTTTTTATTATATATTTATGCTTATAAGTCCACGGAGTGATAGCTTTGGATGTGCTGCACTGAATAATACATTAAATGCATCTGCTCAAGCTCTGTCTCTTGTTAGCTATTGTGTACGCGCACACCAGTCTGAATCCGCAAGGTTCACAAAAGGAGTCGGAGAAGCGTGCAAAAAGATCTCTGTTTAGGAGTGAAGACTGCTGATGAGGAAACCCTGCGTACACACACGTGTTTTTCTGTAGCTTATCTGTCACACAGAATTCAAACATAATTTCTTAAGCTCTTCTACTGGTGGCGTAATAAGATAATGTAAGCTTGTGAACTTCACTCACAAGCTTTTGAAATGGCTCTGCATTACGATACTTTTTGGGTCAGGATTAACAATTTCAGGCATTTCAACAAATGAAGACATAAACAAATACAGAACAGGAAGTTCATTCAGTCCAGCAATTAAGTTAAAAATGTGAAACAAAGTGACATAATTGAACTTTTTTCTGTCAAGTTAAATGACATGAAAAAAAATTAAAACTAAACTCTGATTTCTGGCAAATTTGAGTATCACATTAGACAAATGCAATAATATTCTTAAGTAAGTAAGTAAGTAATGCACGATGCACCCTTTTGCATGCGTTACTGCCTCGCCGCAGAGAGGACCTCTCTTGACAAGTGAAGCAAATCGAGGATTCTTTAATAGTGGCTTTCAGCTCATCTGCATTGTTGGCTCTGCTGTGCCTTGTCTTCCTCCTGAAAATACTCTCTTTGAGCTAAAGCTCTCGCCAGTTTGCTGACCAATCAAGCACAGAGGTACTACGGTCATTAACGCCGGTATTGCTACTACTATTGGCAGTGTGGGCAGTTGCAAAGTCCTGCAAGTGCTGGTGTAGATGTGGTCAAACATCAACATTTACGCCTCTGTATTTTTCCACTCTTCCTCTTGACAATGGTCCAATCCTTTCTCTGGCTGTACAGCTTGTTTATAATTGCTCAACTTAACTAAAACAGGGGGCTTGTCTTACTGTTAGCCTTCCACTGCTCTTACGAAAGCCAGTGCAAAATAACATGTTTACGCTGCAGGTTAGAGAACTCTTACTAATTATCTCACAGAACCTCACTTAGAAACTACTGGGATCATCCACCCTTTTGGTTAGGACCCAATTCAAGATAAAGGACAATTATTGCCTATTGAAACTATTCATTACCTAGAACATTTGGCTTCTTTCTTTCAATGTTAATATAATGATGGAACATTTTGACAAGGTTCTCTATAACACACTAGGGCTTATGCTGCTAAGCTGGTAAAGGATTAATGCTGGAACATTTGCTGTAAAGGAGATGTCTTCCTGCACATTAATTCCTCAATATTCCCCACTTTTATGCCAAGGTCTGAAACAACACGACTTGGTTTATAGATACCCTGCAGCAGACATGATGTCCTCCTAACCTAGAATGTTGCAGAGGTTTAATACAACCACCCTCCATCACTGAGACAGTGCTGAGGGGAACGTTCAAGCTTCGACATCATCAGTACCAGTCTTCCCAGTTTGCTTCCTGTTGCTTTGCTTTCCTTAAAGCCGTTTCATGTTTTGAGGTGAAAAAAATGTCTACAAGACATTAACGTAATTTGAGTTACAGTAATATTTGCATATCAGTCAATACAAACATTACTGGTTGTTGGTTCCTAATTGTTGAAGCCATCAGCTTGACGCTCTCCGTCTTTCCCCTTCATCTTACTGGACGACAAAAAAACTAAAAACAAAACGAAAAACAGACTGAATCCTCTTGATAAGTTGAACGGTTTGCTTCAGAAATAAAAACATTACAAAATTTTACATTCCACTAATAAAAAGTAAGTCAAAAAGAGAAAGAAAAAGCGAGGTCAAAAAACTGTGTGGCTCCACTCCAACTGCCCAACTCCCTCTCTCTAGCCACAACCCAAATCTTTTAACTACAATTAGATATGCAAATTCACAAAATATCCTCAGAAACTGAATTTAGGCTTCTACACTGGCATTACTGCATGCTTTCATAACATAACGCGCTCAGTTTCAGTCTACCTTGCTTACTTATTGATGTAATTAAGTCTTACTTCAATAAATAAATCTTGCCTACTTATTAAAGACTCAATAACTGAATAGATATTTAGTCATTTGTGTCTTAATACAAATAATTCAACACATTTTACTAGGATGCTAGTAAAATGTCATGGGTGATAGAGACAAAATGTCTCTAAATGACAACTTTTAACAAATAAAAATCTGAAAAGTGTAGTTAATATTTGTATTCAGCCAACCAAAATCAACACTCTGCAGAACCACCTCGCTCTGTTACTTCAAGGTTTCTGGGATCTCTCTCTCTCTCTCTCTCTCTCTCTCTCTCTCTCTCTCTCTCTCTGCCAATCCTCTTTGCAAAGCAGCTCAAGTTCATACTGGATGAACATTATCTATGAACATGTATTTTCAAAAATCTTCCCACAGATTCTTAATTGGATTTAGGTCAAGATTAAGTGGATCTTGGGTTGTTTTGGTTTTATAGTTCTCATCTTTTTTTTTTTTAAATCTGTGTTTTGCCTTGATTATTCTTTTTTTTTCTAATCAACCTTCCTAATTTTTTACTTCAATCTGTTTTGTTCGTTTTTCTCAGATTTGCTTCCCCTGATAAAATCTCGTCTTATTTTTATGCTATTTTGTTCCACAGATTCTCTTGTATTTAGCTACGTCCAATCCACCAAGCTCCGTCATCTCTACTCAGGAAAAGCATCCCCTCAGCATTATGCTGCCACCACTATGTTTCACCGAGTCCGCTTCTCTGATTAAAGCACTCTTTAGTTGGCTTAATACAGGTGCATGCCGTATCTTCCAGATATGTATTTGTTGAAGATACAGAAGATAGAACCCTTTCCGTTCCACCTCGCACACTTTTGCATTACTTATTGGTCTGTCACCCAAAATCGTCAAACAAATACGTTGAAATTAGCGGCTGCAACATGAGAAACAGAAAAGTTTAAGCGCGCTGAATGCTTTTGTGCATTAACACTGCTCATGCTGTCATCAGATTGTGTCCTTTACACATGCTCAAAAGACAGCTGACCCCTTCGCCACCCTCATCTGTGCTCTATTGATTGGCTGGGAAAGCTTCCATCCAGAGCTCAGTTCATTGATCAAGCCTGCCTCATAGATCTTCACTGAGTCGTCTTTAACTGACCCTCACAGACCCGAACGAAACACTGCTGCCTGCCTGCACCACTGCGACGCCACAAATCCTTGTATTTTTTTTATTCTTTTGTCATGAGCACTAATTAGTTCTAATATGCGGTTTATCAACAAGCCATAAGCAGAATTAAGTAGCACTTTTCTTTTGGGTTCGCAAAGCTAAGCATACATTTCGTAAAAAAAAAAATAAAAAAATAAAAATGATCCTGCAACTCGACACCTTACAGTACATCTTGTTGCTAAGCGCGATTCTCAGTAGATTGGCCAAAAATAACCAAAGCTCAGCCTAAGTCTCACTGCGCAAAGGACATCAAAGAGAAAAGTAGATCATATAAGAGTGAGCCTGCAGGGGCTTTGACATGAAGCTGGTGAATCAGTGACGTCCACGTTCTAAACCAAGTCAAAAGCAGATTATGGTAATGTGGGGATCCAGCTGAGGGGGAGCGGTGACTAATATGCTACATTTACAAACAGCGGTTCCTGCGAGCACTTCCACTGACGGTGCCAAAACAAAGCCCCGTATAGAGAAGACGCCGGGGAAGACAACCCAGTCATTGTCCTTTTTGTCTCATCAAATTATTTTTATGTCTCGTTATTGTCCATTCTATAAACTCTGCTCTACATAAATCTTACCTCCCACTTCCCCCGTGCTAATACAAACACACAGGAAAACCATAAGGGCTGAATTTCCAGCCCACTCAGCTTCCCTCAGCCTTTTGGCAGGTGTCAGTGATCATGTATTTGCATATATGCGTGTGCGCACGCGTGTGCGTGTGTAAGCAGGGTGCTTCCGAGGAAGCGGCTGGTCATAAGTGGCAGCTGATGATCCGGAACTCCATTCATCCCTACAACACAAGGGTCCATTCAGCCCCCTGGCGCTTTTCACCCCAGTGGTGCAACTCCACAGTTTCCCCCCTCTCTCTCCCCTCCCCCGACCTCTGGGCTGCTTCCCAGCATTAAAAGCTTACAGGGGTAAACTGTCACTCACTCACTCAAAAAAAAAGCTTCCCACACAAGATGTGAACGCAGATGCAGAAACACATCCACTCCTCCGCACAGGCATGCTAAATAGAAGTCCAGGAATAGACAGATTTTTTTTTTTTTGTCCCCCACCCCTCCTTCTGTTCTGACTCATTATAAGTAAGCCCCAGAGCCATTTTGTTTCTTTTTTTTTTTTTTTTTGGTTGATTTATTTTTTTTTTTTTCTTTTTCCAATAATCGTCTCCCTATCCTCCGCAGCCTTTTAGAACGAGTGACACGCTACAGGACGAGGTGTCATTTTCATTTTTGTCATCCCTCTTTGCTTTTTGAATGCCTCTGACAAGCTCATACCAAAACCCACCATGCACCGGGGGTTATGGGGGGAAGTCTCTGACAAGAAATGAGTGTGGGGGGAGGAAAGATGCCAAATCTGTCCACGGAAGAGACGTAGAGGGGCCAGATTGAGAGAACATGATGGAGAATCTGTCGCTGTCCTTGAGGGCTGAATCTAACAGGTATTAGATGTGATCCTTTTTCACACAAGCCCTTTCGGACAGCTTCGAATCCCCAATCAGATCAGAATATCGTCTACACTTTATATCATCATGCAACTTAGCCATTTGAATTATACTTTCACGGTCTGCTGTCTCGTCAACAAAGACATGAACGCATCACAGCATCACCACCGCCACCACCTGTTGCGAGATTCCCACATTCACTCACCCGCAGCATTCCCCCTCGAACTCTCGTCGGTGCATGGGACTGCCTCGTTAAGGAAGGAGTCTTTGCATCTTGGTTGAGCCTCACTTCAGGCATATAAAAGACTGAAGGTTGGCATGGAGTTGTCATTGAGGCATCACCCAGAGAAGATGGAGACTTACATTTTCCACAAGGTTCGTAGGGAATTTAGTCTCTTTTTTTCTGTGCAGCACTCAAGCATTAAAGCTTTTTTTCTTTCTTTAACGGGTAGAAACCCCTAATCTGCAAAAAGGCAGAGGTGACTATCAGTAATTCGCTTTATGTGCTGATTCATCCATCTGACCTTTGCGGCCAATTTCTTTGGAAGCTTTCGTTTTTCGATTACCCATTTCTCTCAAAGAACTACAATGTAAGGACGATATAAGAACCAAATTCAAATGACGTCACAAGTTTTCCAGCTGTAGGTGATCTTAAATTATGTCACTAGGAGCATATGCAGTAATAAGTCTTTGAGAAAGAAACTGCTTGACGTTTAGAGCTCCATTTTTCATCCTGTTAGTGGTTAACAAAGTAAGGCAAGGTTATTTTATTTATATAATGCTTTGCATGAATTAGAAGGAAATGCAAACAAAACAATAAACTAAAGAAAAGAGTAAAAAGAGCAAAAAAACAACAAAAAGTATGTGTAAAACTAAATGTCGGTTATCCATGTTTGACTCTATGAAGTAGATGGTACTAAATATTGATCTCAAGTAAATAAACTAAAGTAGATGTTATTAAATTAGCTGTGTCCTTTCCCTCTCTGACATTTCCCATCCACATGTCAAACTCCAGCCCACTAGGTATAAAGAGTGCAACTTTGCTGTAACACAAGTCAGCCTTCCTGTTATCTGCAAAAATCCATCTGTCTCTTAGCAAAAATAAACAAAAAACATTTCTGAAGATGACTTAGAATGTCTTTAAAATCATCTCCTCCATCTCTGTTTTTCCTCTGATTCCATCTCAAGTATCTTACTGACACTGAAAACTGTTAACTTTGATTATCCCTCCACCCCCTCAATAACTTCCACACCCACAATGCTCTTGTGGTGTGGTAAGGCTCAGGTATGATGCGTTCAGGGCCAATCAAGCCGAAAATTGGCCTCCTCCACACACCAGACGATTTCTTCCTGTATCTCTGATGGTAGCAACGCTGCTTTCTCTCCATACCACTTCAAAACAAACAAACAAAAAAAAAAACTGCTGGATGTTTACCACCTCAAAAAAGAATTTCAAATGCCTGGATTTTAGGTGGAATTCTTTTGTTTCTTTTCTATTATCCTCAGCTACATCTATCCATCCATTTTCTAATCACCTTTCTCCCTAAAGGGGTCAGCTGGGTTCCGGGCGAGAGGCGGGGTCACCCTGGACAGACTGTCGCAGGGCAACACAGAGACAATTAACCTAACATTCACGTTTTTGGACTGTGGGAGGAAGCTGGAGAACCCGGAGAGAACCCACACATGCACAGGGAGAACATGCAGAAAGTCCCCAGCTGGGAATCGAACCCAAAACCTTGTTGCTGCAAGGCAACAGTGCTACCAACTGCGCCACTGTGCAGCCCCAGCTACATCTACGAAAGTGGAAATAGGTTAAAGACTCTCTCTATAAATCCCTACGAGGGTTTTCAAATTGGAAGTGTGGTATGCGAGAGTAGCAAGGGAATGTCTGTCAACGAGGCAGTATCACACACGCTGCCTCACTTGTCGGAGGGTATCTCCCGGAAGTGGAGAGCGCGACTTCACAAAAATGTGACTGAGTCAAAGACGGGAAGAGAAAAACATGGCAGAGAAATAGATACGTGACAGCGAATGACTGACAGCGAAGAGTGAGCTAATTACATGCAGCACAAACATTTAAAACGAAAATAAATATCACAGTATGATCCTTCTGGATCGTAGCGTGCTGCACATAACATCTTTGTAACTTTTCTGGTTATTTTTAGAGAAGCAACAACATGAAAAGATTATATTAGATGGTTAATTAATCAGGCCGTTTACTCCAGTGGCGAGTCAGTGGTGTGCTGATTAACAGACGAGCTGCTCATAGATTTCCAAATGTAATTTAGAAAAAAAAGGTTGCCAAAATAAGACTAATGGGATTGTTTAATTTTCACACCATGACTCTGTAGAAATATTTCAGGAAAGCCAGAATCATTGCTCTTTCAGGTGAGGGAAGACATCAGCAGCTGTTTATCCATCCAGCTGAAAGACAGTGTGCAGCAAGAGGAAGGTCAGAGGGCAATGGTGCGTCTCTCTATGTCTCACACAGCCACATAAAATGCTGGTCATTCTAACACTTTGCCTGGCTTCTCATATCTACAGCAATGGTAGAACAAAATGTTTTTGCATTTTTTACAACTATTCTAACTGTAAAGCCTTACAGTGAGCATCAAATCCTATGAATACAGAAAAGTGGCAAGAATTAAAAAAAAGAAAAGTCTTTTTTTTTTTTTTGTCTTGCAGAGCTTAGACTTGGAGCTATTGTTAGACTGGCATAATGACACACATCATCACCCAGAGGAGAAAAACATCCCCACTGAATCCAGAGTTCCAGGCGTTAGACGACGTGCCGCTGCTCATTTGAAATGCCGTCACAAGGGTTCATTAAAGGTGGCCTCGCATCCGTCTGGCTTTTCAGATCAAAATTATCAGAAATGAGTTTCAAAAGTGCTAAAATATTAATCTTGAGCTGAATCGGTGAAGCAGCCTTCTTCGTGCACGTCATAAAAGATCCCTGATTTGCATCGTGTTTCTTTGTGTTTCTTTGTTTTCTTTTGCGCCAAAAAGTGGAATAATTTACAAAAATGACATTGAGCTGATCTACCTTTTTCTGGTTGAAATTCTGACTTTTTGGAAGAATTTATTTATTTATTTTTTAAAGAAGACAAGAAAATGCTATGAGTCATTTAGTAGTGATAGCACTTTAAGTCCAACAGAGGGTCTAAGACATTATTCTGCATCAAATATTTCTATATATAACTTCTGTGCTGTTATGCATATAATTTTAGAAATATTCTAGTTTGAAAAAGTAAAAAAAAAAAAAGATTATCATGATAATTGTGCTTCGTAAGTCACGTTAAATGACGTACAGATACTGGTATTGGTTTTCAAATTCTGAATTTGTTGTAGCTTTTTAAAACCCAGAAGTAAACAAGTGTGAGTCAGAGAACTTATTTGTGGATGATACTGATATATTAGTCACACATTTGTAAACGTGAGTTTGGTGAAAATTACGGTGCTCTTGGAGCCTCCTACTGGTGTGGCGGCGCACAGCAGTTTACTTGTGACGTGGACCTGTTTAGGCTATAAACATGAAGCCACAAGGTAAAGTGTAATTGTCTGCAAGGCAGTTAAAATTTCTCATGTCATCTATTACAGAGTTGTATTTAAAAGTCACACATGCATTGAAAAAGATATACGGACTTTGCAGTTATTTAAGGTTTTAATGTGCTGATTTCCTGACGCATTGATATTTGTGAAACTCAAAATATTGGAAAAAAAAAAACAGTTTAATTGCTTTTGGTTGGGTTTGTTTTTTATGCACAACAAATTTAAACTTGATGCATTTTATGAACAAAAATAAATAAATAAAAAAATCTGATCCGTCAGTATTGATTCGACTATTCCATCGGATCAACTAAAAATTTAGATTTCTAACCAAGATATTTTCTAAAATAAATAAATAAAACGAAATATTTGAAGCTGTAAAAAGGAAAAAAAAGATGACTTTACATGTCAGAAGTGTTTCTCCACCGACGCGCTCCAGCTTTTAAACCCCCACTAAGCGCAAACGGGGCTGGAATCACGCAGTGTGTGGGGGGAGAAAAAATAATAATAAGTCCCCACGCAACAGTTCCTGAACCGACGGTCGCTTTGCAGCACGTCTGAAACACGAGTGATTACAGCACGTCTCCATCTCCGCAGACTTCCAGATGCTGCAACACTATCGCATGGGGGAGCAATTAGTGTGTGTGCGTGTGCGTGTGTGTGTGTGTGTGTGTGCGTGTGTGTGTGTGTGTGTGTGGAGGGGGGGAGGAGGGGGATACTTCAACCAGTTTCCGCTGATCGATTACTTACAGGCGTATGTCATGGAGAAGCTATTTCCCATTATGACCATATCCACATGCGACACCAGTTTGGGGATGTCCTGGTGGTGAGAGAGGGCGAAGCGAAACACCTCATATTCGTGCGAGACGTTGGGGAACAATCCTCCTGTTGAGCAGCAGACAGCCCCGGAGTTCATGGTTCAGATTCGGAGACAGAGGCAAGTCAGGTTAGAAACACGAGAGAAGACACACACAAAGTTGCCACTTTTCTTTTCTCTCCCTGTCAAAAGGTGCAAAGCCATCCTCACCTATGTTGATGTTACTTGGGAAACTTGAGCCCGAACCCAAGCATATCCCCAGTAAACTGGTGTAGAGCAAGGTGAGGCTTCGCTGCATATTTCCGTTTGCATTGGCGAAGGGAAAAAGAGCCGAAATCCACGCATAGGTTTGTCCGTGTTTGCGTCCGTCCGCTTCTTTCTTCCAGCAGCCTCCGGTCAACAGGAGCGTCCGCGCTGACGAGCGATTCAGCAGCGACACAATGCGCGCAATGGCGAGGAGAGCAGAGAGGAGAGGAGAGAAGAGGAGAGGAGAGGAGAAGAGAGGAGGCACCTTTCTCTCTCCCCTGCTGATGCTCTCCTGTCCTTGGTTGCCGCCGCGCACGAAACGGAGAATGACTTCAGCGAGAGACGCGCTGGAAAAGAAAGGAACGAAGAAAGAAAAGAAAAATCCCGTTTGAGGGGAAAAACTGTTGATTCTTCAAAGCCATTAGGCAATCCACCCCCTCTCTGTCAAATTAAGCAGGTCAGTTGTTGCGCGCTGGAAAGAAGGAAGGAAAGAAAAAGAAAGAAAGAAATCTCTCGCGTACGTGTGGATACAAGTACCACAGGCAGTAATAGCGCTTCTCCTGAAAGGATGTGAAAGATCGAGTCGCCGTCGTCTGGAAAAGAATAAAAGGCTGTTTCACACAGGAGACAAAAGGCACAATATCTCACCCGATTCTCACTTTCAGAGAAGGAAAATGGACGTTTTCTCACTCATTACACGTCTAATGACCTGCGTGACGAGTATTTCTTGCAGTGTGAGTCCTCGAAGTGCACACGAGGTCCCCGAGGGGCGCACGGCTCTTCCTGCAGACTCCAGTCCCCTCGGTTTCACCGCACTGTAAAAAGTTTGGTCGATGGACAGAATATGTCACCTCTCCTGCAGACTGATCTTTTATTATTATTATTATTCGTAGGATGGGGTGGGGTTATGTTGTTTTAGTAAATATGCGTTAAAAAAAACACAAACAAGATAAGCTAAAGAAATTTGTTATGATTAAATGACGTTTCAGGGTCACCTACTGTTATGAAGTGGACAGTTGAAGGTGTTACAACTTGTTGATGTACATTTATAGTTATTAAATGCAATGCAATGTAACGCAGATCTAAACAGAATATCGCCAAGGAGCTAAATTAATGTAAAAATAAAAATAAAATGAGACTTCTGCAGATTCCTTATGTACAAAATGACAAGACATCCAGGGTATATTTCTGTTGTGACTTCTGACACACACACACCTAGACACACACACACACTCCACACATCTCTCACTTTGTGAATTCCCAAACACTTCACTGCGCCTTGTTTCATATTCCTCTCAAGGTTGCAGTAATTTCACGTTTTTCCATCACATTTTTTTCTTCCCAAGAAGTGCCAGCTTTTTAAAAAAAAATTTAAATTTTTTTTAAGGAATGACCGTGAGTTTTTCCTTTTCTAAAGTGGTCTTCTTATGTCATTTTCTAATTTGCAGTGAAAAGTCATTTTTGCCCCTCGTTAACTTTTATGAAATTGACAGTGATTTTTAATCACTGCTCGTCTGCTCGTTTGAGACAATCACATGGCAGAAACTCTGTGAATTTGGAGAAGCAGGCTTCTTGACAATGTACTCCAGTGCCCTCCACAATCACCTGAACGCAATCCGAAACAGCATGTTTGGGAGCAAAATTCTGACATCTTGTTGAATCTATTCAGTTCAAAAGGCAAAAGGTGACCCAGCCCTTAGCATGTTGTACCCAATGAAGTGGCTGCTGTGCATTAACCATTAATAAAATTCAGCAGTGGTAATTATCTAATAATTTGATTTCTGAGATCATTCTGAGAGCGTAAGGAGACATGCGGCAAAGGTCGACAAGTCTGGACTCAAACCCGCGATGGCCGCACTTTGCGCCTGTGCCGCCTCCGTGCCCAAATAATCAAACTTTTAATTCAAATACTTATTATAGTGTGTGAAAAACATCTCACAGCAAAACCATTGGTGATGCAATTTTCATAATCATCATGAAACCAACTTAGCTAGTTTTAAAGAGTCCAAGAAGTTTCAGAGTCAAACATCTCTAAAACTCCCCGTCTCAAAAACTTGTTTCCATGACAACAACCGGTTTTAACAGTTTTGAGCACATTTGCACCAAGTGTGTTGGTAAACACACTTATTAGAGCTGCACGTTAATAAAGACATTAGCGTGCATCTCCATTTCTAAAATAAGGAAATCTAAAATTTTGGTGTTGCAGCCGCAGCAACAAAAACAACAAAAAACACGATTTTAGTTTTCAAATGCACATGTTCAAGAAATTACATTTATAAATATACATTTTTCAAGTAAATCTTTTCAGCACATACTTTCATAAAAAAATGTATTTCAGTCAGATGTACAGTATGGTTTTAGACTTCAAAATACACTCGTAACAAAAGACCTGATTACTTATTGTGTGAGACGACAACAATAAAAACGTTGCAAAATGGCTGCATATTTACTCAATTTCGTACATTCTTCAAAGTAATTACAGGAGAAGAACCATAAATTCTTCCTGGTGCCTCAACCTCTCATGCTCCCTCCTGCCTCATCACTTTCTGCCTTAAATCTTCATCGTGACGCTAACACAGAGCAATCTTCATTTGCAATATTGTTATTGTAACTTAACAAGAGGACTCGCAAGTCATAAATTAAATCGGCGGCACGCAATCCTCAACAAAAAGAGTTCAATTAGGAGAAACAAAACAACAAAAAAAAAAAAGCTCTCCCACACAGACAGGTTCTATCGAAGCTTCCAGATACGTGATGTGTTGCTTTGTTATGTCCTTGAGCTCGGTCAGGAGTCTGAAACTCAGCTTCTTCACTTCAGCAGCTTCAGATTCACCATCAATACAGAGCATCGTATATCCCAATCCTTCCCTTCCAACCATGACCCTAATTTTACTCTGATATTAGCTCCATGCCCTAACTACAGGTCTGTAGGTCATGAACTGCACTTTAGTCTAATAAAAGTACCTTACACACACACACACACACACACATATATATATAACTATAAACAATGTCCACTTTAGGGATATGATGAAGTGCAATTTACTCTCCATACAATCAGACCTGATTATTGAACCTTGATGTTATTTTGCAATCAGTGGATTAAACAATACAGAATACAAGAAGAAAATGAAGAAAATGTTCATATTTTAACCTCCTCATGATGCAGCTTCTACATTCCTACTCGCTTCGGAGAACGAACAAAGGGTTTAAGACGAAATAGTCTTTCTGTGCTGGGAAATAACTACATTGTGAATGAAAAACATTAGTAAATATTACCTAAATTTGCTTGCTACCTCAATATCTGCTGGTTAAGCATCGGACATGTTTCTTTTTAGAAACTAAAAAGTTCTTTGACGTTAATATTTACAGAGAAGAAAACTAAATTGTGTGCAAACGAATGCTGTTATTGGAATGATTTGTTTAAATAAATTGTCCTGGCTTACCGCAAACCCCCCCCCCCACATTTTAAGAATGTGAAATGGGATTCTTTGCTTCTTGTGCTCCCACTCACGCGGCGCAGGACTGGCCAGCCGCTGATAAGATGAGTTATGGTGGAGACTGGCAGCTGGTGCCCATGGATCCCTGGAAAAGAGCTCCGATCCCATGTTTGCAGACTGAATTAACCAACACAGCTCATATTCACATGAGGCTGATTGATAACGCCACTGTGCTGTGATGCTGTAGCGCATGTTTGCAAAAATAAAGAGGTAAATCTTGCCCCTGGCGCAGTTGGGAACAGGATCTATCACACCATGTAAGAGTACTTTGTTAAATTAAAATCTCTTTCCTCCCCTCATTGTTTCCATAGCGCAAAGCAGGCAGTAACACATTTCTCCCAGAAAATGAAATTTGGAAGATTAGAAGCTTATGCCGAATTAGATTTGCAGCGTTTCCAGTTGAAAAGAAACGTGACAACTTTGACTGATTACCTTTGGCAATCCAGTTGGAGGTTATCTAATTTATGAGTGATGGATGTTCTATAGATACTGTCGCAATGGTCCATTTTTCTTGCTTTTGTTCAAAATGATGAAGGGTTACTTTCATTATTTCTTTTTCTGTAGTCTTTTCTCATTTCATTCTTTGAGCTCAAAAAGACATTTGATTTTCCGTTCTGTTTGATTGCATGTGTCAAGTTGCCTGTAGTTACAGTATTCATCCGTCAATCCGTCCGTTGTCTAAACTCGCTTGTCTAATTATTGAACTGTTAGAAGCATAGAAGTGATCAACAGTGAAACTCAGGAGATTGGAAATGCACGTTTTAATCCCAAAGACGTCTGTGTCACAGATCATAATGTGAGAGACTGTCTTTGGGTTTTTAATAGAAGTTCATGTGACGACCGTAATGAGGGCAATCTGTCAAAATCTGCTGGCTTCACTCCTGTTTGAGCGGATGACGAGAAAAAAAAAAAAAAAGAAGAAAAGCTCCTCTGAATATAACCGCCTTAAATGAGATACGGACAATTGATTGGTATCTATAAGTGGAAACAAAACCACGAGTTGTATTCACATGCTGAATCTGATGGAATGACACCTAATTTCTTTCATCAATATTCCCAAAACTGTGGCAAATTTTGTCAAGAAATAATAAAGATGAAAACAGAATTACGTTGAGAAAATAAGTAGAGTGGCTTGAAAAAATCATTTATACTCCATGATTTTCAGCTTAATTCAGTAAAAACTGTGAAGAGTTGTGAGGTTTTGTTGTATGACATTATTAAACAAACAGGATCACAGACACTAAGGAACTCAGCTTTCAGGTCAGAGACTAAGTTGTGAGGTTTAAAACAGGGTTTTATCATAAAATATTGATGAAGCATTGTGGTACAACAATGCTTTTTTTGACAGCAATGACAGGAAAATGAATAGAGCTAAAATCAGAACAAAAGAGTTAAGACTCGGTTGGTGGTTCACATTCCAGCAACTCTAAAGACACAGCCAGATATTCAATGGTTTAGATCAAACCACAGTCATGTTAGAATGGCCCAGTCAAAGCCCGGAAGAACAAAATATGGAAAAGGTTGCAGCAAAGATCGCAAAGCAGGATTTACATTCACTCCCTACCCAATATAACACAGCATGGGCAATTTTAGTAAGAGGAATTAGTGGAAATGCTTCTCACTAGATATGCAAAGCTTGCAGAAATATATATTTAAGAGACTTCCAGCTGTTATTAGAGCAAAATGTGGTCCTGGATGAATACAAATACATGGCACACTACTCTGATTTCTATTATAAAACTCTTAGAAAACTACATATTTTCTTCTCGTACAAAAATTATGACTGGCTCTGTTTTGGAAATTCCCAGTAAAATACATTGAAATGTGTTCTTGCAACTGTGACAATATGCACACAGCTTTTAGGGTTGATGAATAATTTTATAAGGCAGTGCCAAGCTGGGGGAAAAAAAACATCAAATGAAAGAGGCAGCGCTGAAACACTTAATTATAACAAGGGCAAAGGAAAAATGTAAAGCACTGTCGAAGTACGATATCCATACTCTAAAATATCTCTGAAATGGAACACATTAAAGGAGGCTCAGTATATATAGAAAAAACAAAGCAAAAGAAAAACTAACTGAACAGTCCTGGGAGGAAATATAATTGGAAGTGGAGGAAGGCAAATGTAGAAACTGAATACAGAGCAACACAAGAGTCAACAACAAAGCAATTAAGGGTATGAAACTTAAAAAGAAAACATTCATTTGAACATTGAAATCTAGAAAACAGCAGGAATGTTTTAACCAATGTTTAAAGCACTACAGGGCCATAAAGTATCACCACAAGGCCAAGTTTCCTCCACTAACAGAGGCCAGTGGGCCCTTCTTCAATTACTCTACAAGCTCATTCTACTTACACCACTTACCTTAACATGATAACTCTGTTATACGTTAAAAGTATTGAAATTACTCTTTTCTTTTGTTTCCATAGAAGTAGAATGCAAGATGCAAGAAAAACATCAGATGTCGAGAGCTACAGGCTCTAGAGTGAGACTGGGTTTGAATTTTGATGTTAAATTTGCTAAGAATGAGATGCAGAAAAGCAAATTAAACTCCCAACTATCATGGACATGCTGCAAAGTATAAGTCACTGATTTGCAGCGATCTCTGGGGCTACTGCCATGGTTGCGATTGGATAGATGAGATTGTGGGCTTATCTGAAACTGAACATATGCAGATCTGGCAACAATGTTTGCGGCTCATTTTTGTTTTTGTTGAGATACTTGAAATAGGCCTCTGTGGCTGTTGTCGAACATATTATTCATCTTGGCCCAGCTTGCATCCATAAAGGCTAGTTTTCTGCAACCTGTCTGGCTTTTAAGAGACAGGAAGCTTTTAAATGATTATCAAATACTAAAAATCTGTCCATTTTCAGCCTGATCAGTCCAGAGAAGTGACCAGGTGATTTGATTTAAAAGTAAAAAATTTTTTCCACCCAGTGGATGTACTACATGTTGCATACATAAACCTTCTTCAGTGGGGATGCTGCTACTGAGGAAGCAGCACTTATAGTTAGCTTTTTTAAAAATTTATCGATTAAACACTTGGAAGCACTAAGGAAGCAAATGTTAAACAGTGTCTGCAGTTCCCATTGCTGCTTGAGTTACTGCCTCTTTTGTAGAGTAATGTGCCTTGAACAGGAATATGTTCTTCAATATCTTCCTCTGTTGGTTTTGTATTCTACTGAAGTGATAAAATCCTCCTCTCCCTTCCATGTGTTCTCTGCCCTCGGCGGAGTTACTACATACAGCAGCGCAGCCATGTAAAGCTAAGACTGTATTAGTACCTCAGCAGTGTATAAGAAAACCACAACAGACCAGGAAAAAAACATTTACCCATCACCCAAGTCAGAGGAGGGGTAAAAATAACTCACAACCGCTATCTGTAATAAAGCAGTAATCTATTGGCCAGTGACCCGTTTCTTGTCAAATTTCATTAATGAGCTGAGAAGAGAGCAGGGAGCCACTGATCATGTTGGTTTTGAAACCGTGTTAATGTGGCTGAGGAACTGGAGTCCCAGGTGACTGGTGGTGGTTAGTCTGGCTCCATTAATGGAGGTTGTTGTTTTTTTTTGGCTTACCTGCTTATTTAATTACGCTGCTCGTTGACTGACAAGACAGACAATGTGAAAGTGCACTGGCTTTGAACAAATGCCAGGCATTAGCATAGGATCAATGAGGGGAAGTTTGGCTTTGTCTCGTGGCATGACTGATTCTTGGTCTCTACCTTAATTGGGATGACTTTCTGACATGTTGTTTAATTACTTGCTCTAATAGATGAGATGCACCAGGTCTGTCTAAAAAGAGTAAGTCTACTGTGGGGACATAGGAGTGTAGGAATATTCACTTCCAAGTTGAAGGTCCAGGGAGGTAATGTTATTTTACAAGCTTCAAATTGTAAAAGCATTCAAATTTAAAACACCTATAGAGATTAGATTAATTATAAGTATTTAAATATGTATTTTTTTTTTTTTTACCATAGATATGACAGGTAAATAGTTAAACATTTACTGTCTTCTTGTTTAACAATGAGTTGTTGCTGCGGTACATTGCAAATGTATTAATTTCCCCCATATTGTTTAGAAAGTTCATATTATTGGGATTTTATGTGACAAATCAACAGCAAACAGAGCCTTGCAGCAGAGTTTGAGCAAAGCACTAGAATAACACTTTGTTCAAACTCTCATTTTGAACAAAGTTTTCGATTCAGACGAAATTCAGACCTGAATCCAACTCAGAATCGGTTTACAGTGAGGTTTATAGTTGTGACATAATATAAAAAACCCAACGGGGTGTAAATGCTTTTACAAAGCACTTTGTTTTGACAAAATCACCTCTGAACATTTAAACATTTTCCATACATTTCTGGAAATTGGTGGCACATTCCTTCTGTTTACTCAGCGTCAATTTTAATCACCAAATCAAGGCCAGGTTGGGCATGTGGGCCAAAATATTTCTTATTTTCAGCCTTGTTTCTATCTAAAGATGCTTTTTATACCTAAAAATACATATTTAACCTGATATCAAACATAGGTGCAAGGCAAAAAGCATTAATCTGCGAGGCTACAAACCGTGCTCCCATGTCTTCACCTTTTATTGCCATTCACGTGCCGCGTCTCTCTTTCTGCAGCTCAATCGCTCTCGCATGGAACCTGCATAATTGCCTTCCCTCCTCGACCGGCTGCAGGGGAAGTGAAGCTCTAACAACGTTACCGTGGTAATACTGATTGATGGAGTCGATACTCGTGTGGTTCCAGAACATCGAGCATCACCGCACAAAGACATGACAAATTTCGGAGGGGGAACAAATTATAATGGCCCGCATCATGATTAATCCCCTCTGGGAAAATGGAAATATTGTGGCTACCTATGAACTTAGCGAGAACGTAGTTGTGCAACATGACTGGACTCATAAGCCATTGTCTTGGTGCGGGAAGGCCTACAAAGAACTGAGACTGAATAGTTGAAAGGAAATGTAACATGAAGCAGGTATATTTTGAATGGAAAATGTGAACTGCGTGCCAAACCTTTAACTCAAATAACGACTCTGCTAAAGAAAGCTTTATCAATATGTTCTTAAGTGTTTCAATATTAATTTTTTCCTGTCCATATATTTGCCAGGCCATATCTTATGACTACTTATGAACCCAAAACAGACAATAAACAATTAATGAAGTTGCAAAAGCCTGGAAATGAAACACTGATGTTTAATTTTGATCTGAAATATTGACGTATTTTTATTTTTTTTTTGATTATCTGAAGCATTTCAGCAACGAAAAAGCAAACATAGAAGAAACATTTTTAAAGAAATATAACTGTTTCGTTGAAGAAGCTGCAGTCATGGACTGAAGAAAGACATTGCAATAAAAGCATGTGTGTCCTAATTACCTCTGTGCTGCCTCACACTGTGCAACCAGCTGAACTATTAGCAGTTTATCCGAAACTATAATAACTGCGTTTCCCTGTGAAGTTTTCACTTGTGAATCAGTTTACATGACCGACGGTTTACAACAAAAAGGCACACGGAAAACAGGCAAACATGCTCTTTTAGCACAACGCCTTTTAACTCAGAGCGCCTTTGTCTTCATACCTGCTTTATTGGATAGCATCCAGTAAGAGCAGGAGTACTTCTCAGCCAAATGTGCCTAATTGATCTGCTGTCTCATTGTCTCACTAATCATTTTGAATATCAAGGCCGCCGTCTCCGCATCACTGTTCTGCCTTTGCGAACAGGCCTTTAGGATCAATCAAAACAAATTAGCGTCGTGCACGGCTAATAGGGTCAGCACCAAATGAGATCAGACACACTTTGTAGAGGAGGGAAAGCGGTTGGAGAGGGGATGAGGAAAAATGAACGATGAGCAGGACCTTCAGCTGCCAATCTCATTGGTCAGTTGAGAGGATGAAATTAATAATTTATATAAACACTAATCATTATGTTTAAGGACTGCAAGGTTCTATGCCTGTGTCTGGAGTGAGTTCTTTGTGTAAGATTCCTGCAGGAAGCGATAAGCGTGCCAAATCGGGAGAAGATACCAGACAGCCTGCAGCTGAGAACTGACCTGACAGGAAGAACGCCAGGTCAAGGGTCATAGTTTATGACCCAGAGACACGGGAACTGCGCTTGAGGCCACAGCTGCATAAAGACTGGGAAACTTCATTGTATTAGAAATGACTGTGTGTTGGCAGCTGGGTTTTAGAGCCCTTTATTGTATTAGAATCTCAGAGTTCAGTGTATGTAGTTGGGATCTTATGTGATGATTCACCAACACAGACTAGCAAAAAAAAGTGTGAAATGCATTGGTAATTTTGAAATTCTGCTGCAAATTTGCAATTCTACCCTGGAAGTCTACAGGGCTTTGATTCATACTACTTCGTTTTAGATTCGGAAGTAATCTCAGTGCCAGTGGGCAACTGGAGTTCGAAGCTCCATCTCAATCTGAAGGCTTTTGCAACCAGGTTTGGCCTGCATTTAACTCCTCTGGTCAGCTTTTCATATCCAACCTGAGGTGAAGCATTCACACAGCACGATGCTACTACTGCCACAATTTTCGTTCCACTTTACGACCAAGCGCTTTTTTGTCGGTTCGTCACATACAAATCTGGTTGAAATGCGTTGAACTTTCTGTTTACAAAGTGACCAAAAAAAAGCTCTTAAGAGGTTAAGGTTGTTGTTGCAGGTCACACTGATGAAGGTACTGCTGTTTTATTTTTCTTCCTTTTTGTCTGTTTTTAACCTGCCTGTATACCCATTGTGAATATGCTGCACAGCTTCTCAAACGTTTTTCACCTTAAAATGAGCACAATGAACAGCATGTAAAGGGAACATGGCATTGGCCTGTCATGTTTTTCATTACAGTCGAAACAGAGCCCAGCAACACAAGAGCTATACGTAAAAATTCACAGCCTTTAAGCCATACAGCTGGACATTGAGCTGATTCCACTGATCATCCCTGAGATGTTTCTAAATTATAAATTGAGTCCACAAGCAGTAACTTTAGAGTTTATTTGGAAAGGCCCACCTGTCTAAGGTCCCACAATTTACAGTGCATGTCAAAGATCAAGCATGAAAGCAAAGGAATTTTTTTTTAGACATCCAAGACAAGATTGTCTTTAGGCGCGAATCTGGGGAAGGATCCAGAAATGTTTCTGCTGCTTTGAAGATTAAAGGGAATCTGAAGGGCTCTGAGAAACACAATTTTCTGGTTTGAGGCAAAAATGTAATTCTTTGGTGAGAATGCCAGGCGCAAGGGGAAACCAGGCCAGTTACCATCCCTACAGATAAGCATGATGGTGCCAGCGTCATGTTATGGGAATGTTTTGCAGTCGCAAGAAATGGCAGCCCAGTCAAAATAGAGAAAAAGATGAAAGCAGTCATGTACAAGGTTGTTCTAGATGAAAACCTGGTTCAGAGTTCATTTTTCAGCTGAACAATGACCCAAAGCACATGGCCAAAATGACAAAGGAGTGGCTTGAGGAACCTCTGGACGCCCTGGAATGGCCAAACCGGAGTCCAGACTCGAGTTGGACAGAACATCTCTAGTTAGATCTGAAAATGGCTGACCAGACGTCTCCCATCCAGCCTGATGGGGCTGGAGAAGAAAGATATGTGAACTAAGCTGGTGGCATCATATTAAAAAAGATTGGAGGCTGTTAAATGCTCCCAAATGAGGAGCAACAAAGCAAAGGCTGTGAATACTTACGTATAAATAAATACGTGTAAATAGCATTTCTTGTTTTATTGTTTTCTTGAATAGATTTGGGGAAAAAAAGCTGAAGAGCTTTATTCCATATTGTCACAACATGGTATTTGTGTCAGATTTTGAGAAAAGAGATTATTGTAATACAATTTCAAAAAGACTGCAACATAACAAAAGGTAAGAGTGAAGCACTCAATTCTTTCACACTGAACACTTTACAGTGTTTTGTGTGTACAGCAAAACATTTTTTTTTTTTTTGTTGCTAATTTCAACAGAGCACTTCCTTCTACACATTTGCAGCGTTTACTGCATGACTCGTGGCAAAGTCCAAACGAAACTCTTTATGGCTTTCTTTCAATAATTTCTCTCTTTTTGCCATTCGTCCTTAAATGTCAGATTTTTAAAGTGCATGGTGAACAGATGCCATGCAGCCTCTTGATTCCTTTTAAGATAAAAAATCTTTTGCAAAAATGAAAGGAAAAGCAATCAGTTTGTGGAACTGCCTCGACAGAAAAAACAAGTGCCAAAATGAGGCAATCACCATTGCAATGTCCATGGACTGCGTGTTTTGCTTCAGTTTTTATTTTGGCTCCCACCCCAGAGTGCTGCCCACTCATTACAGATGCTCCATCATAACCTCAGCCAACAATATTAAAAACTCTAGTCCGTGTCTTTCCAAACAGCTAATTATTTTATCTTCTGTATTTCATCCTTCTTGTTGATTTCAAGCCAGGTTTTGTTGTCCAACATCACTATTTGACTTTACAAATGTGCATCTGGGCGAAAGGTCAAAAGATTTCCATTGACGCTTTCCTAAACCCTGTAGAAGTTAAATCTGTTGTGATTAAATTCATAAGATTAAGAATGGGATGTCGCTTAAATTCAGACGTGTGCGAACGCAGACGGGCAAATACTCTTGACAGGGCGGCAGAGGTCTCTGTGTCATGGTTTGCATCTTTCAGCACATTGTGAAAAGAGTAAAAAGAAGATAGTTCTTTTTTACTATCTGCTGATTTCCCAGCAGGAAATCAGTGCAGGATCCAACCAAGTCCCACATCATTGTGTGCCATCTGCACCAACCTGTGCAGCTCCGACTGCTCAGGGTGCTGCAGCTTCTAATGATGTCGGTCTATGATCGATGTGCTCTGACAGAGCTGATTCTAGGAAGGAAAGTGGGGAGCAGTAAAAAGCAAACATGGGTGGGAAGGTTAGCTGACTAGAAGGAAACCAAAAAGCAACAATTTAACTAAGCCCTTATAAACTATAAGTCAAACTAGGCAGAAAAAGAAAAAAAATTCATTCGCTGGATGAAAACTTCTCTGTCCGATCAAGTTGACGTGACGGGACTTTCAGGTGTCCTGCAGTTTGGACGTGCGTGAGGAGGGCTGCGTTCTGCCGTGTCTAGAGATGAGCAGGTCAAACTGGCAAGAGCAATAAAGGTGTCTACCGTTATTGGGTCAGCAAACCAGGCCACACAAACACGAACGAATGCTAACACAATCTGGGAGCTCTGCTTCTGACTGTCAAAGTTAATCTCCGTCATCTGTGCGGGTTCCTTTGAGAAAAAGGCTCCTGCAGATTTATACGTTTTCCTCGACAACTCAAGGCACTTGAAAATATTACAACACCACTTAAAGAGAGAAGTGCATGTGAATCGGTAAACCTTTGTCACTATGAAGGACAAAGCTAAGAGGTGAGTGCATGGCGTTTTTGTTGGAGCTCATGTGATGGGAACACCTAGAGATCACATTGCACACGGATTCTGTTTTCATGGATTATATGCCAACAAAACAAGGAATTTACAACCATATGAATTGACTACAACAAAACTCCAGTAAAAGTTCCCCAGTAGAACAAACCCCAAAACAAACAAAAGCTGTGAATGTGCCAACTTTTTTATGACACAGAAAGGCTCCTTTGTAACATCATGGAGACGGGCCTGGGTAATATTCACAGGGCCATGGCAATTCAAAATGACTGTTTCGAATGCTTCTCCCTATAAGTAAAAGTAAACACCCTGTTGGCTGCAGCTGATACCTATTTTTCCACTGTTGTAGCCTCATAAAAACTATCTTGAGCTGTCTCCCTGCATTAGATTTGCAGTTTTCAGATTTTCAGCTTCGTGATGCCTGCATTGATTGCTGAAGAAAAATAAAAAAATAAAAAATAAAAACAAGTGCAGTAAACTTTGACTGAGCAGGCTTTATTGGAAACACAACCGTGTAAGCTTTTATTTAAAGTTGAACATGGAGTAAAGTCTGTGGAACGAGCTGCTCTGTTAACCAGTAGAAAAGTATAAACTCCTGATGAAAATAAAGGACGCCCTCTGTTAATTCTGTTGGTATAACGTGCCAAACATACACCCTGATGTAGATTGTGTTTGATCCAATTTGGTGTGTTGCCCAGGACTTTTGCAAGGTACTGTCGCATTTGACACACAGGCAGGAAAACTCTGCAATAATCCTACAACGTCTCGAGCGCCATAAACAGAAATGGCTCAAAATTAATTGGAAAAAAAAACAACAAAAAGCATTTTGGTTTTGCTGCACAAACTGATTGGCAAATGTTGATGAATGGATGAATCCCAATCAGTGGTAACAATTAGAAAATGCATACGATTGGTGAAACGCTACACTGAGGAGGGGTCATCAGCCTTTCACAGAGTGCGGCAATGTTTTGGTTGAAAAAATGGTAAAACTTCTTAGTTTTTAGATGATACATACAGATAAAATGAACAGTCAATGTAGTTTAAGATGCCTCAATGGCCAAGTAATAATTTACTAAGCATTTAAACTGTTTTATTCTGTAAACACAGCCTCTAAATGTCTGGCAGAGAAGCCCAAAGTTCTAAACTTCAGTAAAGTAAATTAAGCTGTTGCTTGAGGTGATGAGGTCCGAATATTGATGCGATGCGATGTGGATCGCTGGAAGGGTTGCAGCTGTGGAATTAGTGGGGTTGTTTTTAACAAACAAGGACAAAAATGTGGCTTGGTCCAAGTGAAGCCATGAGAAAAACGTCTATGAATGTCAGTGAAGGTCACGGCGCACTCTAGTCTCTGAGAAATCAATTTCCTTTTGAGCTGACGCGTCCCCTGTGTTTTATTGACCCATATGTTTCAAGTCGCCGACTCCATTCGGTGGTCTCCCCCCACCACTCCCAACCCCATGTGTGTCAGTGCCAAAAATGGGCCATTGACCCAGGGAGAGGAGTGTGTTTTTTATGCATCAATACCTGTTGTGAAGAGTGATGCATTAGGTCACTTTCAGTCCATGCATCATTTATACACACCTCCGTAGCTGGAGATGCTTTCTGGACTGCGTATGAAGATTTCTCTCCTTTTTTTCTCACCGCTTCTGTTTGAAGCGCGGGGAGCGACGCGTCTGTTCCTCTGCAGATTAACTCCCTCATTCCCCTCTTTCAACCGAAACTCCCAATATCTCCATCATCTTTCCCTCCCCCTCCATCCTCACACACTCCTCTTTGCTTTCTGCTTTCCCTCTGTCATTCTGTGTCAAACAGGCCACCGCCATTGGAAGATTTTGTGCTTGTGTGGGAGTGTGATGAATCTAAAATCGTGGAGGTGGTTCGGCGATCCACCACTGTTCTGAAACAAATAGTCAAAGGTGCATTTCTTTTTCAGTGACTGTAGAATTACTTCTGTCTGTCCATCAAGCCATCAAGCACACTGAAGCTGGCTTTAATGTGATTTTGTTGGATTAACTAAACACAGTGCTTAATGACTGACTTTTGACAGGCTCTGTGTTCATTCAGACACATTTTCTTCTTTCCCTGAAGGAATACAACTCAAACTGTCTGAAATATAGTTTAGACATATGTATTTTAGCTGCAAGGGGTTAAACTTTACAACGTGACTCTGGCAATCCTTAATCTTGTGGCTCTAAAACATTCTCATAATTTACAAATGCACAGGACGAGAGTCACACTTGTACTTTTGATGCGAACACAAATATATCTTGATTTACAAGCTGTTTCTGGCCTGTGAGTTTTGTTAATTTTGAGACTCCCCTGACATCTCAATCCACAGATGTCTTTTTGTTTCAATAAATGCTCTATCTGATTGGATGATCAGCAACCAATCAGCTAGCTTCCTTGATTCAGCCATTTCTTTGTCTCCCTTAGGAATCATTGAGGCATGAGATCCTTCAGACTGTGAAGGACTCCTACATCCTGTGGAACAACGTGATCCACCAAGACTTTGTCCTCCACAGACCATCTCGGTTTTAAAAAAATTCCTCGACCTTTCTGCATTTTTAGCTTGAGGTTTTCATACATGTAGTTTGTTGTTAACATTTTAACACATGCACAGGTATTTTGAGACTATTTTCTCTCAATTTTTAGGCTTCTAGATGAGGAGAAAATGGCCTTGAGATTGTCAGGCTGCCTGTGTCAGATTAAAACAGGAAAACGAAGGCTGCAATTTGCTCAAACTCTCAAAATTTCAACAATAACAGGTTGGAAAAAAGTCGCCTGGTGGAATAAGCCTGAGCTTGGACTTTCAGATGGCCGGGTTCCAACCTATTGGTTAAGCTAAATTCACATGGAGCCATCATGTTTTGTTTTAAAAATGGTTTAGACAACTGGTGGTGATGGTAGTGGAATGATGTGGGAACATTTTCTTGCTACAGTTTGGGCGCCTTTTCACAAACTCAGTATCATGTAAATGCCACATCGTAACAGAGCATGGTGCAAACCCTGTCAATCTAAGGCTGCAGTCTGTCCATCAACTGCAGGCCACCTACAGCAGAATAAAACACATGTCACAAATATAAAATCACAACTTTTTTAAAACATCACTCCTGCCTCTACACCCACCAAGGCTCAATCCAACAAAACCCCTTTGGGATGTGGTGGAATGATTGATTAGCATTAAATACAACAAACAAATCGGCAGCAATTGAATGGCGATATCGTGTTAAAGGATTTTGAATGCTTTGGAGGATCTGAAGAGGTCTAACCCTAATCCTAACCCTAACCTGGTAATAACAACAGTGGCCAGTGAGTCAGTAGCTGTGACACCTGTTGTATCAAAATTTTGTCTTAGTTTTAAATCCATCTCCTTTCACAACGTTTTGGGCTATAATGCTGCACCAATTCTAAGACGGAAGGTTTCAAAATACACCAACATAAAATATTGCTCTTGGGCTTGGCAGCAAGAGAAAAAAGGCACCCACTTTTCACTCCTTCTACCGAGAAAAACTCAATGGGTGAGAAGAGCACTCCTTGTCATCCAATTAACCAAGCACCCAGCTGCCTCCTCAGTGTGTGATGAAGGAGGAAACCAGAGAACGAGGACAAGTGAAGGAATGAGCAACACACCTTCATGACCTGTGGGAACCCTTCGCGTCTCTTCTCGAGGAGCAAAATAGAAAAGGAGAGAAGAGTCAGAAAGCCGAACCGAGCGACCTTGGAGTGGTGGTGGCTGATGAAGAGAGATTAAAAATAAAGACCCTGTAGGGTACAGCTACTTCAACCCAGACAAATCTCTGCTTTTACGTTTTTTTTTTGTTTTTTTTAAAAGTCAATCAGTAATTGAATTCTGTGCCGAAACCCACAACAAAAGGAGAAGAAATAGCGATTTAGATGTGTGTGCAAGTGGTGGTGGGGGTGGTGGCATGAAGTTGAGTAAAGGGAGTTGAGTTGGAGATGCTGGGAAACAGTGCGAGTGCGAGCACTCTGCGTGCTTTCATTAGCACTCTAAATGCTAATGAATAAGTTCATAGCTTTGAAGATGCAGCCATGTTAAATATGCATGGGTTATCCAACTCAGTGTAGAGCTGGAAAACGAGGTAGGAGAGGAAGAAAGCGAGAGATACAGTAAGAATTAATCAGCAGGAAAGAAAAAAATGAGAAAAGCCATTCCCCTCGACATCTCTGATGTCCCTTTTCCTGTGGTTGGTCTTTTTAAATGCTAAACACTGAAACGTATTAATGAACCACTCAGCTGACTTTTGCAAAACTCCAATGTTCTTGTTAGATTTTCTATTTTTTTTCTCCCAGCTGCTCTCTCCATAACTCCATCTTCTCTGATGGGTGGCATTTTTATTAGAGGGAAAATGTAAAAAAAAAAAAAAGCTTTATTATGAAAATACCATAACAAATGCCATACCTATTGTTGCTAATATGAGTCGGTGTGAATTTTCATAGAGTTCTCCTGGTATTTTTGCGCCTGCAGGGACAGATGCAGAGTCAGTCATTAGTGCTAAGCTAGAAGACATTAAGCCAAGCTGCTTGTGGAGCAGTAATGACCCAGCAGTTTGAAGCGATGACAACGACAACAAGGGACAAAATCCCTGTTGAGGGCGATTTCCATTTTCTTATAGGAAGGAGAAATGGACTATTTGGACTATCAAAGCAAAAGATAAACAAACCCAACACACACACACACACGCGCACACACACACTCGTAAGTGGGTGGCGCATATTGTTTTTCATATCCATTGTCTCTGGCTTTATTTTTCACTCATGACTACATAAATGCGTGCACAATGGGATTTGACTGACCATTAAAGTATGCTGATCATTAACAGGTTAAAAGCTTCCATTAATACCTTCTGCAGAGGTGACAGGGAGAGCAGAGGAGCTGTTTTAGTTTGATTTCCAATTAATATGTATGAGTGGACTTGTGAGGGGGAGATGATATGAAGGCACATTATAGAGCTGAGCAGGGGTGACAAAGCTATCTGATGACTTGACTGATGGAGGGGGTGGCCACGATTTGGATATTAATGACGTTTGACTGCGAAACATTTCAGTAATAAGTTAACTGAAACTTTTTGTTAACTGTGTTTCTATATCAAAACAAAACCTTTTGCTGTCAAAGACATGTTTTTGTGACATGGAGTTTTTTTTTTTTTGCAATAAAAGTAAATGTGATTGACAAATACGGTTTTAGCGCAATATTATAACATGAGAACACATTAAACTGTGTAACTTGGACACCAAAACAAAAGAGGTTTTGTAATAGTTTAGCAGAGCCCGTCATATTAAATGAGGGGCAACGTTTCTTGGAAAGTGAATGCTCAATACACTACGCACAATTTCTGAGTTCCCAAGAGCAGCATTGTTTATGAATTGATCCGAAGATAAGTCTGATTAGTTAATAATCAGACTTGTCATTGTTTGGAACCACTTCCAGAACTCAGGATGCTGAAGTGACTAGACCTTCATCAATGCAGACAGAGCATCTGCATAGCGCAGCATGAGATTAAAGAACATTCTTATAAGGTTATTTCTACAATATTCCAGAAGCCATTGCCTAAATTATTTTATAGTGGCAAATTCTGTATGAATGTTGTCTTTAATTTGTGATGCTCATGTGCTGTTCAACAGACCCTGAGGGAGTCTGGCACAGCTATGTCAAATTGAGCTACGACACACCTGTCACTATATATTTACTAGTATAAATATATCAGTATATTATTTCTTCTCAGAGTCTAAACATTTTAAAAACTTGAATTCATATCAGGTTAGTATGAATCTAGTTTTACTGCAAATCACTAAACAATCTACATTTTCTCAATCAGAAAAACAAAACAATATAAAAATAAGGACATTGTTTTTCTCTTCACTGTCTACAGTCCTTTCATTCTTCACTGTAGACAGGAACTTTAAGAATACTACATGCATCACAAGCACCAACATAAAGGCCATCAGGACAGATGAGGATACAAGGTCACCCTATTGAGAGTAAACCTCTGGCGCAGGAAGTTTTTTTTTTTTTTTTTTTTCCAAACAGCAATGCTTGTCCAACAAGGCCAAATGCTTGTCCCTGCCAGGGCCTGACTTTTAACAGAGGAGGTGATAAAAGGCCCTGGTGGTGTCAGACGTCTCCAAACTGAGTTACCCACACAAAGGCCAGAGGAAGAGCAACGGCCTGCCAATGACCCCTGGGTGAGCCGACCCAAGTCTTGTCCCAAGCTGAACTGCCCGTCCAGCACACTTTGACAGGACGTAATTTTGGGAGAACTCAAAGTTACCACAGGAAAAATTCATTTATACCCACAGAGCCTTTCAATATGAGACACTGATAATATTTTGGACTAATGCAGTATGAATTGTTCTTGATCCATTACAACCATATTATCAATGTCTTTTATTGTTTTGTTTTTGGGGGAGAGGACAAGGGTGATATTTTGGACTAATGCAAATCATAAGAAAAATAATCCACGGTTTTGTTCGTTTTTTTTTTCTTTGGTTATACATTTGGATTAATTTCTCTCGGATCACTGTTAGTCTTTTCCCCTTGGTTTGTCATTTCTTTCGTGTCTAATTCATCTTCCTCAACTGTGTCTGTTTGCTCTATCCAGAGAGGAATATTAAGGCTTTTATTTTGAAATTTTCATTAAGCTTCATTTTAAATGGCCAAACTAATCCAAAGTGTAACAGAGGTTTTATTTAAAAAAGAAAGTAACATAATGCCCAAGAGAGCAATTACCTGACGTAAAAATGGTCAAGTCTCTTATTTTGAAATTTTCATTAAGCTTAATTTAAAATTGCCACACTAATCCTGGGGGTAACAATGTGGTTGGTTAAAATGAGTTATAAAATGCCCAAAACACAGGTAGCTCTAATGGCTAGCTAGTTCCGGAGAGTTCTGCCATAGTTAGAACTACAGTGATGCGTTTCTGTAGTCCTAATCAGCTGCTCGGCCCTGCTGTGTTCCGTTGCTATGGTAATGGATCCTCTGTGTGTGTGAGACAGAGCTGGAGAAAGAATTCTATCTTTGTGAGACACCCAGTCAGTTTGTATGAAAAAAGGTCATGCAGTGATTTGGATCAGCTGATCTGAAATAGAGACACATCTAAAACCTGCACAGCAGGGGGCCTGAGGCCTGGAACTGAGAAGCACTGACCTAATGTGATACTGGACATATAACGGTGTGTTAACACTAAAAGCGTTTTGAGCATCAGGCGCATCTGGTTTGCATTCAGTCTGTGTGGAGGCGCGTCGAGCACGGTGCAATTTTGAACTGTTAGGAGTGTTTGACACGTCGAGCGCATCCAACACTCCACATAGACTTTGAACATAAACCAGAATCACTTGACGCTCAAAACGTGTTTGATGTGAATGCACCATTAGAATGTCCAGCTTCAACCGTAACAATGACATCAGCAGTGATGACATCACTCTTTGGTGCATCATATGAATCGCTCTCTCGATTGTTTTTTCAAACCTCTTCCTGTTTCAGACTTATAAGTTATTAATCTTCTACAGGAGCATTGTTAAAATGATTTGAAGGCACAGAATCAGCTCAGTACAGGTTCACATTCTCAGGTTATAGAGACTCGCCTGGTATAAAGTTAATTTTTTGGTTCTGGAATTACATTTATTAATTTAATCAAAGTATGGCATAAATATGTGTGCTTGTACTGCATCTTAAGTCCAGAGCATACTAGATTTTTTGTTGCTTTTGCCACCACTAGATGATGTTTATATAAGATATAACAAACAGCGCTATTCAGAGATGCAGTGAGTTTATAGCAGTTGTTCCACCATGTTTGTAATTCTGACGTTCTGCTGTCACTGCACTTCTAAAGAGCAACTCTGTCTATTTTGAGTCTAACTGACACTGTTTGGTGTCAGTTAGACTTTTGTTTTGGCTTGAATTTGGCTTGTTTTTTGTTAATTATGTTGCCATGGTTACTCAAAATGCCAACAACAGCAACAGCTCCCCTCACGGGATCGAGCCGCACGTTTTGATATAGATATTGTGAGGGGGTGCGCAGCGGTACGGGCCGCTTTAACGGTAGTAGGAAGCGGCAGTTATTGTGATGTGAAGAACAATTGGGGCCTGCCATACATTTCTATGGCAGGCCCCATAAATGTGCTTCCAAGGTAATGCCATTTGAAAACTGAGTTCATATTTCAGTACAATTGAACAATCTGTAGAAGCAGATTGGACCGACCGACTGGACCGAGACACAACAGAGAAATGACTTTTGTTAATTATAGTCACTTCCCCAGAAAACTTCCCCTGCCGGGAAAGCATCGAAAAGTAAAACATCGAGAGAAACAGACCTAGAGAAACTGCACTTGTCCTAATCGTCAGTTTTTTCTAAATCGCTAACCGTTAGTAGTTTGTCTAAAACTTTCGTCATTTCTGAGGTAACCAAATAGGAGGAGCGTGAAAGATGTAAGATCTTACTCAACATATCAGACAACAAGAATTTCCGCTACGCCGACGGTTCATCCTTTCATAGCGACGTTTTTCCTCCTCTGTGCAAACATTGCAGCCTGGTAAGACCGGTCTTCGGGCCTTGGGAGATTGGTGACGAACCGGGGAAGTTTGTGGTGGGGCAGTCTCTTCATTGGTGTTGGCTTCAGATTCCTTTCTCGTCAAATCAGAAGTGGAGTTTTCAGACTGAACTGTCTGAATACTCACGCCAGAGCCTGAGTATTCAGACACGCCAGAGCCTGAGTATTCCTTGTCCAGGGAAGTTTCCTTCCTACCTGGAGTGAAAAGATATTCATCAGAGCAGACTTCCCCGGCCGGGGAAGGTTTAAAAAGAAAATTATCAAACTCATCGTACTCCGAGTCAGTGCACTCGTCCTGATCGCTACTACCTTCGCTGTCGGTAACAGGAAGTAGTTTGTCAAAAAATTTTTCTCATCCCTGTAGTAATCAAATAGCCGACGCCAAAACCCCGGGGAAAAAAAAGGTCACTACAATTCCTTCCATTCTAAAACATCTCACAAACCACAGTGTTGAAGGTGAAAGAGCTGCTTCTATATGACCTGATGTTTGGACATGGAAATGTTCATAACCCCAGTTGTTCTTTGATCTATGTCATAGATCTATGACACAGATCTATGTCAGAGAAGAGGTCAGATCTGGGGGAATGTCTTGCTTCTGATCGTTGCTATGGAAACAGTCAGATCAGTTCTGCATGACTAACTGTTAACCCTTTGCAACTGCGTCACTTAATAATTCGAGGCAAATTAATCACGAGGCTGACTTTGTATTTTTCAAGGAAATACAAAGACCTCTCAGTAGCTTTCCAATGTGAACCACAAAATAAAATAAAATTTTTAAAAAAATCTGGATTTCTATATCGCTAATTACATTCCCTTACATTTCCATCCAAAAGAAGGAGCAGTCATGGCCGCTTGCCCTTTCCCCCCTTTTCAATACCTAAGCAGCCACTAAAAGAGTGCTAGTCAAATCTAGAGGCATTTCAGTGCAGCCAGACACCACTAAAGTTGGATAAAAGCCTTATGAGTTGATTGGAATTTGCATATGCAAGTGTTGAGTGAAAACTGAGACGTCACACTTTAGCATAAATACTGTGGAATGTGTCATTTTGCTGTGGAAATACTTTGATCTCTGAAATGAAGCTCTGGCTGCCGCATATCCTGTGTTAATGATAACAACACAGGTACACCTTCTTTTTTTCTCTCTCTCTCCTGCATCCACTGATATGGCTGTTAATGACTAGCTATTTGTCTACTCACAGTTGACAGCATTAAAGCACATTACTCCTCCATCTGTACTGCTGCTCTCCGTGTTATGAATTATGCCGTTTAAATGGGTTCCCTGCTTTAGAGGAGCTTTGGGCAGGGTCTGTGGAGAGACATCTAATGGCAGCTAAATGAATTCGTGCCCAGATAAGGCGTAGGAAGCAAACACGGCAAAGTAACAGCAGCTGTCAAACACAAAGGGGGAAAGCAGACAGAGAGCGAGATGGAGAGATGTACAAAGACATAAAAACAGATAGAGCGTGCAGAAATTGGGTAAAAAAATAAAAATAAAATGCTTTTCAACATGTGTGTTTGGGGGCGTGACACTGATTGTGGGGAAATCCATTGATGGCCATTATTCTCCAAGTCAAGACACTGACACTAATAAAGGGGAAGAGTGTTTTTGTGGTAGGTAGTGTGTGTTGTGATGTCTCCTGCCAGATGGTGCTCACATTTGGATTTTGATTCTAGTCATATTTACAAAGGACGGAAAGGAATATCTTATTTTTCGACAGGCCATTCACCAGTGACCCACAGCGCTGCTAGCTGATGTGACTGTGGGCTTATCAGAAAGAAGTGGGAGAACAAGAGGGAGAAACGGCTCAAATCCCCTTCGTTTCGTTCTGACGCATACTCTCCTAAACCGCGGCTGACGTGCAGTCATGCTTTGGCTCAGAGCAGGCAGGGATACGCCGAAGGGGTTGAGAGAGGGAGGCAGAACATGTACCAGCAAATGAGGTGCTGGGGTTGGAGGGGCAGAGAGGAGGGAAGCATTTATATGTGATGGATGAGAGGTGGAGAGGGTTGCAAACTGTCAGATGTTCCCTTTATCTCTGTCTCGTGTGTTTATCATAGTCAGAATGAGGGAAGGTCGGTAGGTGGGAGGGCGTAGGACTGAACGGAAGGAGACGATAGAGGACGGTAGCGGGATAGAGGACGGTAGGTTGGTGAGGGGAAAAAGAGAAGACGCTATCACACAAGTCTGGCAAAATAATACAAAACAACACCTCTGCTCATCTCTAATGGGGCCATGAGAAACATTATGGAAATGAGGCTTAATGGAGCCTTGACTACAGCCCCTATAAAGGATCACTGATCACTCCTCTTCGTCCGCTTTGAATGACTATCAACTCTCGTCTTTCCTTGTCCAAGTCCTCGTTCGGTTTCTTGGGGTTGTCCCAATTTCACCCTCTTCCTTTTTAATTTTCCTCCCTCGCCTCCAAACCTTCCCCTAAAGACGTCATCGTTCAGGTTTTCCAGCCCACCTCGTCATCCTTTTCCCCATTTCCAGCAACGATCCCATCAATCTCTACTTCAGCCACGCGAGCCGATCAAAAGACGCGTCGCCCCCATCATAAAGTAGAAATGACATCAATTGGCCAAAGCGTATTTAAAAGCATGGCATCTGTTGAGTGGGGGAATGTGAAGGCGGACGGAACAAATAATGAAAAATGAACAAGTTAAAGGATTTAGAAGCACACTCTGCATGTCTGCGGTGGAATTTTGAGAGCAAGTCCCGAACGATGGCTCATCGAGCTTCATTCTGCGTGTCATGCATAATTGCTTCTAGATCCGTTTCTATGGAAACTGTGATGCTCTTTTGGCCTGGCAAAAAGGGATGTTTCATCACCTTTGCCTCCTCAGGTTTTGGCTCACCATTATGGAGTTCGGATGCAGTGAGAGGACCACGGGGGACCGTGTTGCTTGGGCTTCACAGGATAAACCACGCAGCTCAGGAAAAAAAGGGAACCGCAGAAGCCTCATTTTAATAAAATGTTGAAAGTAAGTCTTGGACACAGAAAAAGAGAATGGACAGGCACTGGCTTGTATGTGTGGATTAAAGTATCATGAAGGGCAAATTCACCTTGTCTGATGAAAAAATTACTTTTTTATCCAACTGTTTGGCTAACACCACAATAAAAAGTATATTTATGTTTATAGCAAACTTTTATTACAAATGTCATGCAGCTACAAAACAATATTAATGTCATAATAAAACAGTGTGTTTCGCTGCAGTCACACAATATTACTTTGTAGATGTAATTGATCATATACTATTACCTGTATAAACCACCTCTCTACACCTCACTTTGTCTGAGTATCTCCAAGCAGGTTTGATTTCAACTAGTGTTTCACCTTGCAGTAAATTAGATAATTTGTTTCTTATGTGCACAACTATCAAACATTTCTCAAATACAATTTGAACCCAACTCTGAAACTGCGAGTTTCTATAATAGGATGTGTTGAGTAACCGAGGGAAATAACATAAAACATACAATATTTGGGGCTCTCTAACAAGCACCATTATGTGCAGAAGAACCTTTTCAAGCATTTGTGCTGCTGCAGCCACAAATTCCAAGACATTTTATAATAAAGATGATCAGGACAGATCAGCACAAACTGTAAAGTGTAAGGAAAATAATTTGCAAACTTTAGACCTTTCTGATAATATTGACAAACTTAGAAATCTGAGCTTTACTCCCCCGGAACCCGTCAGAGAACTTGGGAAGAGGAAATTTACCAAGGCGAGTGATAACAGATCGGAACCTGTCCAGACAATATCAGGATGCTCACAGAAAGGAACATTTTAAGGCTGCTTTTAAAGCAGGTGTTTCTGCTTTTTGACAGAATTCCTTTAACTCAAAAGAGTTAAAGCCAATTCTTAGGAGTTTTAGACAGTGTTTGTTTTTTTTTTCTCTCATTTCTGCTTTTGCAACGACTCTGCCTAAAGCATCTCTTTCTGAAAATATTTCTGCTCTTGTTCTGTAGAGTATACTTCTTATCACAAAAAATAAGGCAACATAAAGAACAGTTAGTTATAACTGAATCATTTTTGAAGATATTTAAACGGGGTCTCCCAAAGTGTGCCCAGCATTCTGATGCTAAAAATTAGCATCAATGCTAAAATAAGCTAAATGTACTCAATAATATTTGGAGAGTCACACAACAGTAAAAATCACAGGTTTACTTCGTGACACTTTGTTACCAGGAAACACATTCATCTCTTAGCAACATATCAACAACAAACATTGTTATTGTTCAAAAACCATAAGATTTCTACTACTGATCTTACACTACTGCACAGGAATTGTCAGTAGTCGGTGAATTTTGTAGAAAATTATTTTTAATTTTTTTTTTTTTTTTTTTTTTTTTGGTTATTAGAGTATTAGTATTCTAAAACACTCATTCATCACGAAAATAAAAATCTGATTTTTACTTCGTGGCAGTTTGTTACCACAAAAAACAAAAAAAAAAAAAAACACATTGCTTAACATCAAATTAATAAGGAACATTGTTTATAAAACATACGCTCTTGTGAAGTAATGCTTATCTGATGAGACAAGAAATTTACAGTTGGTAATTTTGCAAAAGTAAAAATCAGATGTTTACTTCGTGGCACCAGAAAACAAGCTCGTCTCTTAGCAACAGTTTAACAACAGATATTGTTTTAAAAAAACATAAGATTTCTTGGGCTCTGTTGAAATACTACTCATCTTACACTACTTGACTGGAATTGTGCAGTTGGTGAATTTCGCAGAAAAGTACATTTTTATTTGTCATTAGTGGAAAATATAAAACATTCAACACAAAAAGAAAATGACTGATTTATACTTAACAATAAATTAATTATGTTTGTAAATCATAAGCTATTTTGAAGTACAGTCTATCTGATTAGACACAAGAAATTCATAATTGGTCAATTTTGCAACAGTAAAAATCACATGTCCACTTTGTGGCACTTGGTTACTAGAAAACGCACTCATCGCTTAGCAACAGATTAATAACAGATATTGTCATTGTTCAAAAAACATATGATTTTTTTCTGATCTTTTGAAATACTACTCATCTTACACTACTTGACTGGAATTGTGCAGTTGGTGAATTTCGCAGAAAAGTACATTTTTATTTGTCATTAGTGGAAAATATAAAACATTCAACACAAAAAGAAAATGACTGATTTATACTTAACAATAAATTAATTATGTTTGTAAATCATAAGCTATTTTGAAGTACAGTCTATCTGATTAGACACAAGAAATTCATAATTGGTCAATTTTGCAACAGTAAAAATCACATGTCCACTTTGTGGCACTTGGTTACTAGAAAACGCACTCATCGCTTAGCAACAGATTAATAACAGATATTGTCATTGTTCAAAAAACATATGATTTTTTTCTGATCTTTTGAAATACTACTCATCTTACACTACTTGACTGGAATTGTGCAGTTGGTGAATTTTGCAGAAAAGTACATTTTTCTTTTACATTTGTAGTAAATATATTATAAAACACATATTAAATATAAAAATAAAAATCTTGATTTATTCATCGTAGCAGTTCGTTATCAGTAGAAAACACTCATCCCTTAACAACAAATTCATAATAAGTAATAGTGTTTATGAAACACATACGCTTTCAAAATAATGCTTATCTAATTAGACACAAGAAATTTACAACTGGTCAATTATGCAAAAGTGAAAATCAGATGCTTACTTCATGGCACTTGGTTACCCGAAAACACATTCATCTCTTAGCAACAAATTAACAACAAATCTTGTTTGATGAAACTTAAGCGTTCTCCTGCTCTGTTGAAATACGACCTATCTTACACTACTAAACAAGAAGTGTATAGTTGGTGAATTTTGCAGAAAAGTGATTTTCTTTTTCTATTTTGTCATTAGTGGTATAAACACATCACAAAAACAAAAATATTGATTTATACTTTGTGGCAGTTCGTTACAAGAAAAGAAAAAGACGTCTCTTAACACCAAATTAATAATAAGCAACATTGTTTAGAAAATATAAGCTCTTTTGAAATAATGCTCATCTGATTAGACACAAGAAATTTACATTTGGTAAATTTTGCAAAATTGAAAATCAGATGCTTACTTGGTGGAACGTGGCTACCAGAAAATGCAACTCATCTCTTAGCAACAGATTAACAACAAATATTGTTATTGTTCAAAAAAAATATAAGCTTCCTTCTGCTGTTTTGAAATAATAATTATTGTACTCTACTTAACAAGAATTGTATTGATGGTGAATTTTGCAAAAAAGTGATTTTTATGTAATTAGTGGCAAAAATATAAAACATATTCAAGACAAAAATAAAAATATTGATTTATACTTTGTGGCAGTTCGTTACAAGAAAGAAAAAAAACCACTTATCTCTTAATATCAAATTAAGAATGAGCAACATTGTTTAGAAAACATAGCTCTTTTGAAATAATGCTCATCTGATTAGACACAAGAAACTTATAGCTGGTAAATTTTGCAAAAATAAAAATCAGATGTTTACTTCGTGGCACTCAGTTTCCAGAAAACGTGCTCGTCTCTTAGCAACAGATTAATAAAAGATATTGTTCAAAAAACATAAAATTTGATATGCTTTTTTGAAATACTGCTTAACTTACACTACTAACGAAAAATTGTACAGTTGGTGAAGTTTGAGAAAAGTACATTTTTATTTGTCACTAGTAGTAAAGACAAATACCACTAATTTGTGTTGAATGTGTATTGAAACACATTTAACACAAAAGTAAAAATTTGTGGTAGTTTGTTACCGGTAGAAAACGCTCATCTCTTAACACCAAATTAATTATGTTTATAAAACACAAGCTATTTTGAAGTTTATCTGATTAGACACAAGACATTTACAGGTGGTCAATTTTGCAACAGTAAAAATCACATGTCCAGGTCGTTGCTCTTGGTTACCAGAAAACGTACTCATCGCTTAGCAAGAGATTAACAACAGATATTGTTATTGTTCCAAAAAACATGAGATTTCTTCTGCTCTTTTTAAATATGTTAGTTCTGAAAGTGTTTGATTTCACTCGATTTTATTTTGGGGTTATCTGAGTAATGAAGACTGTACTCAAATGCACCCTAGATTTTTCAATCTAAAAATTAATAAGCAAAACGATACGATTATTTTGATTCCACAATGTCAAATCAGGCTGCAGTGGTTTGATCTACCAATTAAACTATAATACATCATAACCAATAAGTGAAACATGACAAACTATGGCACAGTTCAAAGTGTGTAAATAACAGTATTTTGTTGACGACTCCATTGCCATGATGGAGACTTTATAACTGCAGATTACATCAAAAGGCAGGACGAATTCAGGGCGTTAGGGATAATCCCTCCTCGCTTACACTTGGCGGATGAACACTGCTCCCTGACATTGTGGATCAACTTAAGAGAAGCATTTTCCTGAATTTAGACATGGTTGTTTTTTTCTGTTCTCTGTTGGGTTTTTCTCTTTGGAGAGGCCAGCAGCAAACCTTTTGTGTATTTACATTACGATGTGTTTGAGATTCGATTAGATTCAGAGGACTGCTTGAAACATCTAATGGCTGGTAAAAGAGAATATAATGAACTCAATCCACAGGTGCAGTTTTTAATCAGGACTATACATTAACAGACACATATCAGATTTTAGCGTAATGTCACTTTACAATGCAAAAATCATCTATCTTTGCTTTTGTGTCTAAGTTAAATATTTTTTTTAAAACGTACACACACAAGTTTGTTTGTTTTTTTCATTTCATTTCATTTCAAGGGGAAAAAGAGATCCAAAGCAAATTGCCTTTTAATTAAAAAATTTGTAAACCTAATAAAGCATTCTGCCAACATTGGCAAAAACTACTGATAATAATACATAACCAGTTATTTTTTTAAAATTGTTATAGAGAGATTTTGGCAGGCTCTATTTTTTACAGTGTTGTTTCAGTCTAGTCACAATGGAGAGTTTTTACGAGCAAACAGCCGGTTCAAGGTTATTTATTTATTTTTTTTTATTTTTTTATTTATTTTTGTCATTCAGATGGAGACTTGCCAGTGTGCTTTGTGCCAATTGTAAATAAACAAACCATAAATAAACTCCTCTGTGGCTGACCTAGTATTAGCTGCTGGTAAACACAACATACATTTTTCCATCAATTTCAAAAATCATTTCTTGCCAACAGGCAATGATATGTCCCCTGACCCCTTTGACACATGTTTGGATTTTTTTTTTTTTTTTTTTGACTCATTGTTTGGCCATGAAAAATTTCCAAATTCTAGCCCTTTTTTATACTTTTTTCGAGTCATGTTTTGACCCCCATACCTGTAAAGGTTACCAGATGGCAGGTTGCACCAAATTGTTCCACTGATGCCTGAATGTCTTCAGGAATGGGACACGTGCCACATAATTGCCACGAGAAGTTATTGCCCTTTCCTCCATACAATCTCAAACAAATTATGGGACCCTTGCCACACATGTGATAGCTCAGGTCATTTGACTCATACAAACACACGTATAACTTTCCCCAACTGTCGACTTGAGACACACATTTGACGCAAGTAATAGGGAGCAGAACTGACGGCAGCAAAAGACAGTGACAGGAAATACCTGCACGAATACTCAGTGGTTTCATTAGATCAACACTAAATATATATAGGTGTCTGTGGAGGAGCTGCAGAGATCTACGGCTCCATCGATAGTGCAAGTCTGACTTGCATCTTTTACAGCAGAGTGAAAAACCAGCAAAAGGTGTGAAAATCCTGTCTGTGGTTTGTTGGTGAGCAAATACAGTTTTTTGTTCCATGTAGTTGCAGGAGAGAAAATAGTACCTTTATTAGATGCTCTGTGAATCATTAAAAAGAATCACCTGAAGCGAAACTGCATGCTTCTGCTTTGGGTTTCATATTGGAAATTTGGGAAGCGTGGCCTCAATATTTTTGTTGTATTGTTTGAGTCGTCGGTGTTGAGGGGCGCACACGTCAATTAACACGACGGGGACAGGTTCCAAGAGTTGCCGGAAAGTTCACAGGTTCAGGCTTATCTCCGGCTGGCAGCTGGACGTGGACGAAAAAGCTTTAATACCCACGGTTGCTGTGTGATAATAGCTGCACTCTTGTCACTTCTCACCTCTCTCACCCTGTCGTTCTGCTTCCCTTCTAAAAGCTGCTGGCGATTAGCTGGTGGACGTAAAATGCACATTGTCTGTCCTCGCCCGCATTTCGTCCTCTCCCTCATCAGTCATTTCAGGCTCATCTCTCTGCTGCTTTCTTATTTTGCCTTTAAACTGCCAAGGCAATTATCTCTGGTTGTTGTAAAAAAAAAAAAAAAAAGAAAAAAAAAAAAGTCATCGGATTGCAATTGTGCACCTCTCCGCGTTGCCCAACACGCATGAATCGAAGTAACGCTGCTACAAACCGATGCTTTGTATCTCTTTTGTTTAAACGCACTCAGCTTGGTAGCTCGCCGTCAGTTTCAGTTTGCCGTGAGACGTCTGACCGAAAGGAAGCGCCGAATTCAATCTCTCACAGACACGAGGACAAGAGAAAAGCTGTGGATGCATTCAAAGCTACATCCACGATGCCGAGCACCTAAAACTTTAATAGGTAGAGTCCAACCGCCTTTCAAAATGTGGTCTCCGAGGCGGACATCAAAAGAAAATATGGTATTGATAAAACGGTTCCATGAGCCCCGACTTCTCATGGCTGTGTTGACCTTGCGGTCTTTCATCTATTGAGGCAAAATTGTCCTGTCCAAAGTGTCTCATTTGACCAAATCCTTTCATCTGTGTCCTTTTTTATGCTTTATTTATTTATTTGTTTTTCTGTGGGGAACGACGACATGAGCAGAGCCTTTTATTTGGGTTGCTGAGCCTCTCCGACATGAGAAGCTATTGGAATAAAAGAAAAGTTCTTTCAAAGTTTCTTTTTGACAGATTTCTGCATATTTTTATGATGCTACAAACAATGCTTGCTTCAGTGGTTGGCAAAACAGTGGGAATTAATTTGCGGTTCACAAGTCAAACAAACAATAATAATAAATAAAAGCAACAGTTAGAAAAGAGAAAAGAAATCAGAGGTACTTTGAATGTATTGCATGTGCTTAGCGACACTAGTTCTGTGTAAGTTACATATGTCATCCAGGTAATTAAGTTTTTGCAAAGAAATAGCAGAACAAAATTTAAAACTGACATTTTTAGAGGATGAATTGTATCAGATGCAGTTTGGTTTGTTGTATATAATCAGAGGGAAAAGATACACTGTTGGTTTCTCCTCGTTTTGCTTCTTCTGTAGCAAGAATTGACAAATCCTTTAAGCCACCAGTGTCAAGCTCCATTATTTAAGGGCCAGTGTGTTGCAACTGTGAGAACAAACCTGGATCACATAATTAGATCATTAGCGGGATTCTGTACAACATGATTCAGGCCTTTGATTCAGATGTGTTGGACTTGTAGGAAAGCTTCAAAAGCTTGTAGGAAATGGGATTTAAATGCCTAGAGATGGACACCCCTGCTCTAAAGTCAGTGTGACAAGATAAACCGCGGATGTTACTCAGTACAATAACTGAACATAGTTCGGGATCACATGCAGTGCATTCAGATGATTATTTCATTGTTTCCATATATATCAGTACTAGACACAAAGCGCATGAACTGAAGTTATGAAAAATTGTCTTTTTCATTTAGCCTCTTCTCTTAGTCTCTCAGACCTGAAAACACAAAGTATGATCATTGTTGATTGTACAAAACACTTGAATGGGTCCAAAGAGATTTGAAGATTTGAGGCTGAATGCACACTTTCTGGAATGAGCCCAGCAAACACTTACTGGCAAGGTAGGCAATAAGCAATTATCTTCATCCCTAATCCGTGTGATTACAAGCAGCTAATTTGTCTTAGAACAACATGGGGAATTGCCCAGTTGTGGGCACAAAACCAAATACTTATGGCTGCCAAATGCTTTTAGTCTATTAGTTTTAGTTTGTATTAAAAAAAAATCTACATCTACTTTGATTAAGGTTGTATTTATTTATTTTTCTCGTAGAAGCAGGACGACAGCCTGGTAAAGGCTTGTGTTGGTTCTCCCTTGCTAAACCCAGGCGTAAATCCCGCAGACCCTGGGACCTGAACCGTCCATCTAAAAGCTTCCATTAGACAACTCTGAAGTGTGGCTGCAGCCAGCAAAGCAGAGCTATGACTAATACAATTTCATGCACGGCAGTGGAGTGTGCAGCTTAGCTTACACTGGGTTCACCATGCAAAAAAAAAAACAAAAAACAAAAAAAAAACAGAACTAGCTCCTAGAGTAGTTTGAGCAGAAATATTTTAAAATGCAACACTGAACTCATATTAGATACGTGCCAGAAAGTAGATCTCACTCACATCTTATTCCGTAGCTATCAATCAGCCTCTGGCGTAATTCTGGGAGGAAGTTTTTATTTTTTGCAATTGGTAGATTTCTTCTTAAAGTTTAGTCTAATAGTATTGGGATTACCTCTTTGGCAAGGCCCCCTCAAAAGTTTTACTTCAGTCAGTCAGAACAGTCAATTAGCTCCAGCTTTCAACCTTCTGGTTGGTATGGTGAAAAAATACAGTGCAGCTAAACAAACTGAAAGCTTGGTAATTAGCGATGAGGCTCAATTCAAATTTTTAATTGAGTTAATTGCAAGTTCTGTAATTAATTAATCACAATTAATCACATTTTAAAATGAGCAACATTTTCAATTCAAAAAGCCTAAATGAACTCAACAGTAAATGTGTATTTTCTTTTCAATCTATGATTTAGATTATTTAACCATCATACTGGTTACACACACTCAGCTGTCAAGTGCGAAACCGTAATCACTTCTTTTAAAAAAATATTTCTTTAGAAATGTGGAGTGTGGATGCTGACCTTAGCGTCGGGGACATTGCTGCAACATGCTTTTCATGTAGATGGTATTTTAGGCTTGAATAGCTTCAGTAATAGGGCAACTGCTTTTTCAACAACTTGGAACACGACAGCAATATTTTCAAGCATATAATCAGATAATTTTGCAAAACAAAATTTCGTCCCCTGTGGGCCGAGAGAAGCGGCATCGTTGTCCATCACTGTTGTTTATGGATGCTGCTGGTGCGTCAGATTTATGGGCTCCAATACAAAGGTTCCACTTTTGAATGCCGTCGTCTTCCTAAAATAAATTAATGTTCTGAAAGAAGTGATTTTGACCAAAAAAAAAAAAAAAAAAAATCCCACCCTGATAAACTTTCATCTCTATCTAATTGACTATATGGGTCTATCAACGTTCAGTTTACCACAATGCCCCTCAATACGCTAAAGAAGATAAAAGTGAAAAAGTCTATAGACTCCATACACATGAAAATATATCTGTCAGTCTTCTGTACAAAGTAACCAACAGGAACTAACATTTACTTACTTAAATTACCAATGAAGAAAAGTTTATGAATTTGAATCTGACATTTTAAATGTGTTACCTTTCCTACTTAGACGCTAAAGTAATAATCCTTGATGAACTCACATCTGTTCCTGCAGGGAATTTTATTTCATTTTGTTCAGAGTTATTCTGTAAAATGAATTAAATATTAACAAAAGCGAGATTAAACCAGGTGCATTTTATAAATAATTAAGTGCATCCGTTCTGGTGCTTTCTTAAAACTTTTTATTCAGTTTTGTTAGCTTTAGACGTATTAGATGTTTTTGAAGTGGAGTATAGAGCATTAATAAGTTGCCAATGTGTTACCTGCAGTAGAGCACAGCCAGAGCAACCATAGTTTAACAACTTGGGGAAAACTTTAAGTGAAAGAATAAAGTTGACAACAATGTAGGAGATGCTCCCAGATAAATGTTTGAAAAAATTCTCAAAATTTTGAGAATTTTACATATGCTAAAAGTAAGATTCTCAAACTTTTCTAGATCTCTGACAAATTCCATTGGTAAGTTCTTACAAATTTCAATACTATATTGCAGTGCCATTTTGTTTTTTTGTTGTTTTTTTTTTTTTTACCAATAAACCTACATGTGTGCATACTGTTGTTAATGTATGCAGTGTTTTTGTACTAATCTGTATCTAGAGAAAAACAAATACAGCCAACAACAAATAACACTTAGTCAGACGCCTTCACTGCTGTGTGTTTTCCAGCAATCGTATATCATTCTGTCACAAGTGATTTATGATTTTTCTTTTTTTGGGGGGGCTCAGTACATCACTATCAATCACTGTCAACGCAATTATTTGCTATTGCTGTTGCAATCTATGTGGCTTTTTCCCCCTTCAGGCCAAATTTATGTTTATTTTTCTTACTTTGTAGGGCTATTTATTCAGTGAGGGCAATGAATTTGTAAAACGGCGTCGACTGTCCAACAAAAAGCGAAATATTTAATGTGCACTGTGAACCAACACAGTCTTCCCAAAGACTTCATGCTGCCCAGTTGTTGCTCCTATTGCGAGGAAGAGGCGAAGCTCCTTCGTTAAATGCCTCGATATTGGCAGGTGTTATGAATGTGAGTGGAACTGAAAAAGCCTGGCAGACAGCACAGTATTGACGCACAACCTCAGTAAGCCGAGGTCTGATGCCATACATCTGAAACATTTCAAAAAGGCTTAAAATGTAACCCGAACACAGGGGATCCGCGGATCCATCAGTGTCAAAAAGACTTTGGCGTGGCGCATGACAAAAGACCCACCATCAGCATCGCAAAGAGCATTATTTACTAGCCAGAGGTGCAACTGAACGCTTCATCAACAACTGAGGAAATTCTGGGTCTGTCTGGTCTCTGTTGCTGTTTTACTCTTTGAAATTAATAAGAAAAGAATAAAATAAGCCTCAAACCAGAAATGTGACGTTGGTGCAGACTTCTGAAAATGAACAATAAATACACACATTCCTGGTGGTCTTATTTAACAATGTCAATTACTTTTAATTATTCCATGGGTAAAAGCAACATGATTAATTAGGCCCAACAAACCAAGGTAATAAAGTAATTCATTATATCATAATACGTCAGCCAGCATTATGTCAACACAACCTCTAGAAATCATTTAAGCTTTTAATAACAATAATGGTTAACAATTACTACCACTACTAATAATAAAAGTAATCAATAAAAATAATACTGAATATAATAGCAAAATAAAAAAAATAAAAATAATATGAAGTTGTCTTTTTTATTTATTTAGAATTAGATTTATTAACACAACTCTGATGACTGTTACTAATTACTGGAACATTAGACGCAAACTGGTTCAATAAATTAAAAACAAAGTAAAGTTCTATAGTTTTCATTCATGAACTTAAGTTACTTTGTGTCCTGGGATGCTGTGTGGCTCAGGTCGTGCAGCGGGTGCCATGCACCACGTTCAGAGGCTGTGATGCTCCACGCAGCTGTCCTGGGTTCGGTTCATGGTCTCCGTCTCTTCCTCTCTCCTCCCAGTCCACCATTTGCCTCTTTCTCGAGACAAGTGAGAAGCAAAAGTAAACCTGGTATTGAAATGATTTGGAGCACACTTGCTTCTTCATCTGCAAAGACTCCAAGCAGAGATATTTAAGCCTGATATTTAAATAATGTGATACAGTTCTGATTTAATGGCTTCAATGAATTAAATATTGATTCAGTTTTAAGCCATCTGTAAGTAATTGTTAATGTGCTCCCTCTTGCTTTATCTCACATTCTAGCCTTTGTCAATTCTCTGTATTTCCTTTTATGTTATTCTTAGTTGTATTTTATTTAGTTTACCTAATTTTCATATTGGTCCTTTGGTAGATATTTATTCTAAACATAGAATAATCATATAGACTTTTTAGGACCATAATTAGTGCTAAACAGATTTTGTTAGCCATTTCTCTGACAATAAAAAGAGAAAACATACTTTTTTAAAAAAAAATATATTCTTTATGTTTTATTGCTTTGTCACTGACAGTGATTGGTTTGTTTTTCTCCACTTAGTCTAATCATTTCAGCCGACCTCCCACAAATAGATCACCAGCAAAAAACACGAGTTAAGCTTGAAGCTCAGTCTTCCCTGCACTGCTAATCCTGGCTGACTGGCACATTGGCCTCCTGATTAACCCTGGTTCTGTATATGGATGGATTGAACCCACTGACAGCTATCACAGAAAAGGTGACGCTGGGAGACGTGGCCCTGCGTCAGCTTTTCTGTGTTTTTCTCTCTTTTTTTTTTTTTTTTTTCTACGCCATTCTGGCTTCTTCATCCCAAGTTGAAAGAGGAAGTGAACTGAGGGAGGAAGGTCAGCCTGGAGAAAATCAGTGTGGGCTGCCTGGGTGGGGATAAAGGTAGGATGGATAGATCCTGCTGCCAGGTCCTGTCACCAATGACAATGACAAAGATGAAGCAAGTAAGACATTAGAGAACAGTGATGTGGTGAATCACCACGATGAGAGCAAGTGTGTGTGAAGCAATGTGTGTGTGTGGACCAGCAGGTGTTTGCGTGTACCACTGTGGGTGCTTTAAAAACTGTGTGGGAGAAAGTGAATGAAAAAGAAGAAAGCTTTGCGCGTGTGTGTGTGTGCGTGTGTGCGTGTGCGTGTGTGTGCGTGTGTGTGCGTGTGTGTGTGTGTGTGCGTGTGTGTACAGGTGTGTCCTCGTGCTGCAGGTTGCCAATCTTGACAGCAGCCCTCCAAAATGGGAGAGTGCTGGGAAATTGATTTAGCTGGTGTCTGAGCGCGACAGAGATGAATCTGTGTGTCTGATTACAGAAGAAAAATGGCAAAACACCAAAAGGCAGAAGAGGAAGAGCAAAAATACCAAAATAAGAAGTTGGCAAAGGAGGAAAAAAAGACAAAGAAAAGCAGCAGATAAAGAGACAAAGGCATTTTAATAGATAAATCGGCGAATGGAAACGCCTCAGCATCAAATTGCTATGATGCTCATCGTCGGCCTCATCTGCCCCACAACTGAAAGGCAAAATGGATTCATCGCCTCATCCTTTAAGTTAAGCACAGGTGACAATGCATTAATATTACTGACTTCTCAGACAAACAATTTCACTTTCTTCTCGCCGCTGCAGAAACAGACTCCACCGCAGGACAGTCGTTGTGTTTATGCTCTTATTGCAGCTCAGGTTTGCAGACAGCATTGCAGACAGAGGTGTGTTTATAGGATCAGTGAATAAGAGCTTTTTAGGCCAGATGGGTGGGACCAAGGTTATATATTATACTTTTTGACACATTTTACCTCTTGTGTTCATGTCTCTCACATTATGCTGCTACTTCAAATTTCACAACACTCTCCTTTTGCAAACACTGCAAAAATATGAGTCATTGCTGGAAGAACTTCAGTGCTCTAGTTGTGGGTGCTTGACATAGTGTCATAGATGTTGAGAAAAATGTAAACTTTTGCACAAATTACCATGTAGTGTCCTCACTGTCTACTGGCAAATAGAGTGCTTTCCAGAATGGATGATGTGTTGTCTGATCTGTCATCAGGAGAAAATCCCAGAAAGTCTTAAACAACTTGTAGTTTTATTTTATTTGATTAAAAATTAATATGAAATTTCAGACTGCATGTCATAGGCTAAACATGAAGGGGGGGCTAACAGTGAAAGCGGCTGCATCGGGGGAAAAGAAAGATGCGATGCGATATTAAACGACGTACTACAAAAACCGTTTCAAGTTGGGCCTCAAAGAAACGGCAAAACCGCTTCAAGCTTTAACAGGCGATCTGTATGCAACTTGGAAGGTCAAAACCCAAATAAAATGCGTTTCAGCCTGTCAATGTACAGACAGCGCGGCCCTGCGTCACATAAAAATGATCTTAAATGAATTTATTTGGCAGAAGTAGAACCTCAAATCTGCTTCACTGCTTAATAAAGTTAGTGTCGGTACATCAAAGTAAACACAGCAATCAGGCCGTTCACGCCTCTTTTTACACAACTTTTTCCGTGAGTCTATTAATGATTTATTAATGACGCTTCTTGCATGTAAAATCAAAGGTTTTTTTTTTTTTTATTTTTATTTTTTTTTTGACACAAGGTTTTCTTTGTTTGTGTACTTCACAAACGATTCAGAAGCTTTTCTCACATCTCGCGTGTTCTCTGCCAAGCCAGAGTGTCAGCAGATGCTCGACGCTTCTCACACAAATAAACATATGGCCGTATCCGGAAAAGTGCACTCGTATGAATAATAGCACAGCTCTGCCGCAGAGCACGGGCCTGGAAAAAGGTCTTGGCTAAGATGAGCAAGTGTTTAACATGAAGCATTGAAATTATTATTATTGTTGTTATTATTTTACCTCAGAGCCTCAGATGTAAAACGAGTGAAATGACAGATAAACATTGATACAGACTCATAATTAATTCATCCACTTTTAGTGGCAACACTCTGCAGAGTGTTTTTTTTTCTCATCTATTTTATTGACATTGTCGTTTTACACTTCTCCACGTTTTCATGTCACATATCCTGAACTTAAACACATTTCACAGGGGGTTTTGTTCTTATAGAACAATTTCACAGAAGGGTGACAAACAAAAAGGTTCTTACTTAAAATAAATGCCACAGTTTTCAGATTACTCCTTCAGGAAACGAATGATATCCATGAACAACAACAAAAGATTAAATGCAAGCAATGCGATATTCTTCAGGCATTTATTTGTTTGCATGATTAAAGGAAGTTCTAATGAAAAATCACCTGGACTGATTTTCTTGCAACTCCATACATTTTATAAAAAAAAAACAAAACAAAAAAACAGCTCTTTTATTCTTATTCTTAGACGCCAAGGCAGAATTTTCAGCTTTGCTGAAAGCAAGAAGGTTTCTCTACAAATTAAATCTCACAAATGGTCACTGATCAAATACTTTAGGAGAGGTGTCTGACATTGTTGCACTCATCATGGTGATCACATACACATGATGAATCTCTGTGGATAGCTGTGCAGTCATGGTGGCCAAGGATGGGATGCATCTCTATTCTCTCTTAGCTTCAGGCAACCCATCTGTGAGATCTACCAGAAACATGCATGGAGCCAGCCAAACTGAGCCCATGTTGCTGAAACCATCCACCCCAGACGTTCTCACATGCAGCAATCGAGGCAGTGCAGAAAGTCATTACTCTGACATCAGCTTCTTTAGATCATTTAGGAACGATTTGTTTGTGTTTTCGTCGTATTAAACGTCACATTTGAGGTGTGAGGGCAGTGAGCGGCGGGGTCGGCTAAAAACTGACGCACAGCTCTAATTTTGCTGTGGAGAAACCTTAGAAAGTATGTGCCCTGGCAAAGGGACATCTGTTTTCACTGCACAAAGAGCATGACCTTTACTAACCTTTAAATGTGTGTGCAGTAAGGGATCAGAGCTGCGGGGTTGGCCTGTGCAGAGCTAGCGATTTTATTACATGGAGTACATCTTACCTTCTGGTAAGCATCATGTGGGCTAGATTATAAAAAGAAGTTAATCTAAAACTGTGTGCTTTAGTTCGCTGGTGCTAAATATAAAGAAATCCAGGAAGAAAATCTTGTCAGAGGATGGAGAAGTGGGATTCTCCTCCAGCAAACCAGAAACCAAACATACGGCCTAATCAATAGAGGTCTGAAACCAAATGACAATTGGATTTTTCCAGTTGTTATCAGAAAACATTTTTGAGGAAAAGATGCATTTTCCAAAATGTTACACTGGCCTGCTGCAGCAATATTCCATTTAAAAATATTCTGTGTAAATACAATATGACACAATGTGGGGAAAAAAGTTAAAAGGGTATGAATAATTGTGCGAGGCGCTGCATACGCATGGCCTTTGGGCATTTATTAACATCCCAGGGCCTGGTTGGCAGCTTGTGAGAAGGTCTGTACATGAAAGCAAAGGTCGAAGCTTCCCTCAAACCAAAAATCATGACCGGAGAATACAGAACAAAAGAGAGAGAGAGAAAAATGAAAAACAAAACACTCTAACATTCAATTATTCAACCGGATCTTCCAGCTAAATAAAAAGAAATCATTTGAAGAGTCATGGTCAGATGAAAAGGAAAAAAAAACAACACTGTGCCTCTGTTTCTTACTAACCATACGGAAATATACCAAAAGTGAGAGAGCCGCTTTCCAGACAGAGAAAGAGTGGGTTCGCTTGATGTAGCTGAGCTATAAATACAGTATTCCAAAGGCCATATTGACATTTAGGTCCTGATTTATCTGAGAGCCCCGCTCTGGTTTATGAGTTCTTCACCACTATTCAAAAGCCAGACGCGATGCTATTGAACCCTCCTTCAGCTGGAGTTGTGAGAAAGTATGCTTTAATTGGCACGGGCTGCTTTTGTGTTCGTTATTTCGCTTTTGGGTAAGAAGAACTAAATGACGTCTCTTTAAAAGAGCACTTTAGCAGTGATGCTAGCCAAAGGCGCAGTTTGAACTTCTGAGTCCTAAAACCTTTTTTTTTTTTTTTTTTTGAGCTATCTTAACTGTTTTGAAACTGTGGGGAAAGTTAAGAATGAGTTTGTCCAACAGGTTTGCATATTTGCATTCTCAACAGTGAAACTGTTTTACTCCTTTCTTTTAGTGAACTGAAAATGAATAATCACATCTTAAACATAAAAATGATGTAGTTTTTCTGGTGACCTTGTTGTCAAAATGCTTTCTGCTTGATTTTGACATATTGTCTTCCCTGCATGTCTGCACACAGACATGCACACACATAAACAACAACAAAAACAGACCGCTGTAGTGATTGTCAGCAAGGTCACGTATTTCTTTACAGAGAGAAGTTTGCATCTACAGCCTCCAGTCATAACTGCAGCGGCTGATTCGGTGTTTGCACTCTTTCTTTCTTTCCTTCTTTCCTCTTCCGCTAGCTTGTCTTCATTATGCTGCCAAGGAGCATATGGCTCTGTGGTGACATAGTAATTATACACACTTCCACCCCATCTTTTATTTTCTCTTGGAGCCTTTTTTTTTTTTTTGTTTCTGCGTGTGTGTATGTGTTGGCTTGTGTGTAATTCGACGCGAAAAGTATTCATGTTTCAAGTCCGTGTCAAAAACAATCTGACTACACGAGAGTAAAATGGCCTTGGGAGCAGCAGCATAAAATAACTTGGCTGCTGGTTCTACTGAGCAAAATGTTCTGGTTCCTTTTTTAAGCTGTTTAAAGTAAATCACGAAGACAATGACCAAACTTAGTCCAGATGAAATCTTTTTTTTAAAGCATTTAGCAGAATTCATATTTGTTATATAAAGTTGCTATTTTTACTTTTATACACAATAGCTGGGCTTACAGTTATGATTAATACCAGGTGAAGTAAATACTCATAATCATAACTGCCCGCACAGTTTCACATTTTCTTTTATAGTCATCAGTTTAGCAATTAAACTATATTTCCAGAGCACTTTTGTACAGGGAAGTGTAACACAAAGTGCTTTATAGAATATACAGACATAAAACCACCAGAAAAATTCTGAAATGAAGTAAACAGACAAAACAATTTATCAAAAGTTGAGATTGTCATTTGAAAGTGCTGAATCCTTCTTTCTTTTGTGAAATCGCTGCCTACAGTTTCCCAACGATGCCGCATACACATCCTCTCCCAAGGATAAGAGACTAGTCGCTCCGATGCCTGAATAATGTGCAGGTGTCTCCTTCGATGGCTGACGATGAGCATTAGTCCCGTATCTTGACACATGACGACATCATGTCAATGTTTACATCCGTCTCTGCCGTGATTTTTCAATGACGTGTTGCGATTACAGACCCACTCACACACAGAAGACATTTCTTATTTTACAGGAACACAGCGACTGCGAAAAAGTCTTTTTTGACTTTGACTGAACTTTGGAAAAAGAAATGCGAACGTTTGAAACAGCGCAGTTCATGGTGGGTTTAGGTTTCGCCCATATTATCTCATAACACCCATAAGAAATATCAGCAGTAAATTCAGATATCAAGATTGGAAGGAAACTAATAAAACTTGCGGAAAGAGCATCTCTTCACAACCTCCTACTGTATATGTAAATACCATTCTGAAAAAGCAGAAACGTTCGAACAGTGGATTCATCCAGAAGGTGGTGAATTATTCACTCCAGGTTTGGCAGGAGGCCTTGATGATGATGATGATGATGATGAAAGTCTTGGCTTCTTCCCTGGGAGGGAAACAGCTTCAGGGATGCTGCTCTCCACCCCTCCATGCAGCAGCAAAAAAAAAAAAAAAAAAAACCTGGGTGGTTAGTGGTCAACAGCAGTTTGGTCATTAGCAGACCCTTGCTGGGCGATAACATCCAGTCAGTGTCAATTAGATGATGGCTGTAGAGCAGGTGGGACTGTTCCTGCTGGAAGTAGATAAATCATTAGGTTGAGACACGACTGCCAGAAAGTACAGCGGTTATTTCAGGAGCTCGCTGTGGACAAAATGAGCAGCGACGGTCTTTCTTTCATGGCGTTTTGACTGATAACTTTAGGGCGTGGCTTCAGGAGTCGGTAACTGCACAGGTAATTGTGAAAAACCAAGCAATTTCTTTTCTGGTTTGACGCTTGACTCAGTGAATTGAGATTCTCTTTATTGAACTTAGTTTTATTTTGTTCATGCCATCAGTCACGTCACAGAGCATTTGTCATGACGTCGTTCTACATTGACTGCAAGTGAGCTCGAAACATGGAAATTTTAACATTTGTATAAATTTGTGCAATGCCTGAACAGAGTGGGGATGAGATTCTGCACCATTTAATTATTTATTTTTTTTTTTTTTCAATTTTGATGAATTTGAACAAAATACCAATAGTCATCCACGTTCTCAGCATTGTGTAAAAGACCTTTGATCAATTGTGTGAAATGGTTGATGGTTTTAGGAAATACTTTTATTTTAGATTTTTAGTTATATTGTAGAAACATGTTGTGCTGTTACATATTTCATCCATTCTCTGGACCAGTGCTGCAGACTTTAGCAGGTCAGCAGAAACAGCAATGGTAACGTCTTGTACATCCAAGTTGTTTTCATGATCTGAACAAGAAAAGGATTTCAAGATCTTGTACACACTCAAAAACACTGAATGACGTTTTGAATGTACTTTTTTTTTTTGTCTTCAGTGTGGATGTTACCTTCATGGAAGAGGCTTTTGTTCTTTTTAATACTGCATCCTCTGACTTATCCATTAAGTCAGAGGATGGACAAAACCTAAGTGGATTAATATTAAACCTAAACTTGGGTGTGTATTTTTAGGGAATAAGCAACAGATGGATGAACACATACTCCCTTGACACTGACAGCTGTTTCCTGCAAATTGGAGCATATCTTGCAGTTTAGTATCACCCCACCTCTCACGATGTACACACACTGAATTTCACATCTGTGTTTGTGATTTTGCGTGGAGTGACTGGCTAAAAGGGAAAGTTGCTTTCAACTTGCAGGTACAAGCATCTCCATAACTTTAGTTTCTGTTATTTTCTTCTTTTCGTTTACCTCATGTAAAAGAAATACAGTTTATTCTACTTTTTTGAACGTATCTTTTAAGCCTCTGCAAATATTTTTTGTCAGACGAGGAGAAATGTTGTCTGAGAGGCCTGTTAATTATCTCCGTTTAGAGTAACTGCTTATAATTTCTGCAACAATTCTGACCAGCATTCTTAGCCGGATGCATTCGTAATCTCATTTCTCCCAAAAACTGTCAGCAGTTTATGGACTTTATCAAGAGGTGCCACGGTTGTGTCATTAGTGAATGGAAGCAGTTAAAAGTCTTCATTTTCTACATTTAAATGGCCATTAATTTGCACTTCATTAGCTTTAAAAATATTTTCTAGAGACAACTTCGATTTTTACCTAAGTAACTTTGTGCTAACAAAACATGTAATGATCGGAAGGAAAGTCAAATTGATTCAATATATTACTTTGCTTGACCCACTTTTGATCAAAATAATTAAATGCTGGTAATTATTGTGGAGTAACCTGCATGAAGAATGAGAGACCGTGATTAAATAATTTATTTAAATGACTTGTAGATGTCAACAAAAGCTTTGCACAAACAGAGGATACAAAAACAGTGAAAGTCATAAAACAACATATTTACTTCCCTGAAAAAACATCAGGTTAAAAAAAAACAAAAAAAAAACAAAACACAAATGCAGGTCTGGCTGCTGGATCTGGTACAGTATCTGTGGCATGAAATGCATTGTTTACTCCTCTACCAGTCCTGGATTGGCTCTTTCCTGGAGGTTAAAACGGCAATTGTCTGGTTTTGCTTCTCAATAACGTCCTATGACACTTGGGTCAAAAGAGAAAGAAACAAGTGAAAAGATTGTTGTTGATGGGAATGGAGAAATCCACAATCCTGACTTTCACAAATCTTTGCAATATTAAGCTGTTTCTTGCTTGTTCTTCAGTTAAACTTCATGTAGGGTGTTTAGTTTTTCTTGATAAAGGCCTAAATTGTCAGTAGTATTTTAGCAGTAGTGTTTTAACTGTGTTGGACCAAATGTGGTAAAATCCACACTGTTTCAACCAACTACTGCAGCTTAATCCAATTGCACACTTCCTGTCCTTATGCTCGATGTAAAATTCAAGGCTTTTGCTCGAATATGTTTAACTACACTACATCTGCGTCATGCTGTTGCAATCCAAGAAGCTTTGAGGAATTTTGGCGAGTCTTTCGAACACACTGAGCATATGGATGGATAGGGGCGAGGAGATTAGGAGACAGAAGGCGTTTGAGAGGTTTTGACTTTCTTTTTGTTTCTGTAGTGCTGTTCATCATGGATATTCATGGTGCAAGAGTACAACTTGCAGTTTACACCAGTACATATTCTTGTGCTGCTCTATCTATAAACCTGCTCAGAAAAAAACCCCAAATGTTTCTTTCTGGACTGTATCGTTCAATAAATTTGTCCCAGACTGCATGCTTGCCCATGTATTGATACGCACTGATCTGTGAATATCGCTCAGGATGCAGTCAACATGCAGTTCAGTTCTCGGCTGGCGAGAGAGAAGACCGCCCTAAACAAGAACGCCCCCGTAATGAGATTCTTCTGATGGATCCTCATTGTTGAGCTCGACCTTGCTCGTCACCTTTCCCTCATTTACACCACGGATCCATCTCCCCGGTCCGACTGGATGATTTTTAATTAAACGTGTGCGTGAAAAATTGGAATACTTATCATGCTGTTTTCATTTTTCTCCTTTAGCCTGATTTCATTGTCTTTGTTTCAGGGATGGCCTGTACATCAAGACCTCGCCTATCGCCACGGCGATTATTACCTTCCTGAGAGCAACTGGATGCTTTCAGGATTGGGGAGGAATTGAAATGCTCAGAACAGCTTACTGTAATCCCCAAAGTGTAGCCAGAGTTAAACAAACTGGGCCCTTCTGCCCTTGCGGGAGAGTTTTTTTTTTTTTTTTTTATAAATCACCGAACCAGAAGAAAGTATGAGTATGACATTTTCTACACTGTTAACATACCTCACCACATACCATCGCCTTCAGCAAGATTTGTCCTTTGTTTCTACAAGGCCTCTGAACTGTACATCAGCTTCTGCTACGACCCTTAATTCACAACCATACTGGAGAAATGTTATTGATGTTTGCGTGAAAATTAACGTAAAATTCAGATCATAAAAGTCGCCGGTTCATTTTTCTGTCCCAGCTACCGCTACTTCTGTATGACCTTTGCGAATTTATTGACAATTGTTTTGATATTCGTCAGCAGATTAAAAATAATCGGCACCACACTCCGGAGAGGTTGGAACAATTCAGTGCAGCATTTTATGAGTCTAATTGAACCAGTTCTGCTTGTAGATGTTCGTGGTTTCCAGCTGAGTTATTTCAACGCATTTTCCGTTCCACAAACGTTTACATTTATAAGTTCAAGAAAGGGTTGGACATTAAGTTGAACGATTGAACATAATCTGATCAAAGAATTTGATATGATTTATAAATTATACTTATAACATAATGCAGTGTGAAATTTGTCAATCTGAAATATTGTCTGATCTCTTTTTCTTCAGTAATGACAGTTTTTGCAGATCCTCATTATGTCAACCATCGTATTGGTTCAGTAATTTTAGAAATCTTCACTCATATTTTAAAAAATTGAATACCGTTTATTTCAGAAACTCAATTCATTGAGTGAAACACGTCATGAAGATTATTTGCTGTCTTTATAGTGTAACTGTACTTAAAAAAAAATTAAGAAGAAATTTCAGCTTAATGTTTCCAGGCTATTTTCAAAAAGGTCTGAAACACAAGTCTCACTGGAAAACATGTTCAAATTTTTTGAACGTGACTATGTCTTGTAAATCATGCTCCGCCACTTTAACTCAATAATTTTATTTCTGTACGGTATATTTCTGTCATCACTTTGATTTTTGCCAGTCAAACGTTTTCTCCGACTAATAAGAACGGAGCAGCGCAAAGACTGGCAAAAGGGATTTTTCTCATCAACGCTAGTAAAGGTTAGGCAAATTAGAAGACTAAAACGTTCTTGTGGGAGTAATCTGACTGTTTTATTATAGCAGGGGATGATCCAAGAGAGACAGTTTTAATTTCCAAATGCCCAGAGGCTGTGACCCAAATTCAACTGTTCCTTCTGTAACAAAGGGAGTCCCCTTGAGACAGAAACAGGAACATATGAATAAAAAAAATAAAAAAATAAATAAATAAAAATTGGGGTAATTAAACAAGTGTACAGCCCTTTTCATAGGCTCAAGACTGTTTGTGGGGATGGATTACGTAAGTCTATTGGACAGGAGCGCTGACCAGAGGCTACGCACCGGAGAATCAGAGCGCTGATGCACAGGAGCGCAGCTGATGCCAAGGATGCTCTCTCAAAACAGAGGAGATATCGACTCCAGAGAAGCAAATTTGTACATTTCAGGAAATCTGCCCACTGTTTGGTAATGTGTGAGGTTGTAGATTGATTCTAAGTGTGTGCAGTTCAATAACACGAAGAACAAGAAGCGCTTGTACCATATTTAAGAAAACTTTTACAGAAGACTGATTAGGCAAAGAACAGTATGAAAAAACACAGTCATGGTGGGATGTTGTCAGCCAAAACAAAAGCTTACCAGAGAAACTCCCCAAGGAACCTAGGAACCATATTTTGTACTTCATGAAAAAAAAAAAAAAGAATAAAAAAACAGATTGCAGTTACTTTGAAGGCAGGTGCTTTGAAATGTATCATCTCTCTCTCTCTCTTTCTTACTCTTCCCACCTCTCAGCGTGTCACTTTTGGATTCACTAATTACATTCCCTCAACATCACACCGGAGCAGATAGTAAACAAAACCAAGTTTTGACTGCATTGCTGATTTGCTGCTCTGCTTTCTTTATTTCAGTATGCCTAATTTCTGTCATTCCTAAGGTGGTGGAAAAACAAACAGGCAGTGACAAAAGTGACTTTTACTTCGACTCTTTTCGGAAAAACCTTCAATTATCCTTTGCAAGAAAGTAAATGGATGGTCGGAGATCTAATTATCAGCAAACGGGGACCAGAGGGTAGTGAAAAAACTTACTTCATATATCTCCCATGAAATAAAGTAGCAAGTACTAAACTGTCACACAAGTCATCCAAACTACATCACAAATATCTTCATTTAATTTATCATACTCATAACACTACAATTGCCTGATAAAAATTTTTCTGTTCTCACCTTAATACCAGATGAACTAAATAGTTTATGTAAAAGCTGTTTAGAGAAAAAAAAATAGCTGCATTCACTTGTAATTTGTTTATTTTATTCAGCCTCACAAGGTGAGTGTATTTGTCCTGGACTCGGAGGTGAAATTAAACCTTCCTGTCTCACTCCACAGCCCACTCGACTGCAAATGAGTTGTGTGGTTTTTACCTGCCGAATGGTCGTCCTCAGACAGACATCTGCTTACAGCCCAGTTTTTGTAATATTTTAAATCTGCATACAGAAAAACTCTATGTCAAGGGTTAGAAAAAATCCATAGCACATCGAGTCCGAAGTTACTTTCCATCCCCGAATAGTGTTGACCAAAACTGTCTGGTTTTGTCTCAAACGTCTTCAGAGGTTTTTCCCGTTTCTCCCTCATGCAAGTGACAAACTTTTAAACGGGCCAGACGTTGTGGAGTGTATCAATAACGTTTGTCTTCTGCACAGGTTTTCCGTATTGAGCTGAAATTCTCCAGATTTACCGAGCGTGGCTGCTTCTCTGATTAATGCTTTTCTTGCCTGAGGTTAGCCGCCATGCCTTGGTAGGTCTGCAGTCGTGCCATGCTGTTTTCATTCTTCAGATCATTAATTCAACAGTGCTGTGTGAGATGATCAGAGCTCCAGCTATCGTTTCAAAACTCAGCCTTGGTTTAAACGTCTCTCCAACTTCGTCTGCTCTGTCCTTAGGTCTTCTAGCAAGCCTCAGAGGCCTTCACAAAACATCTGATTGAGATTAAGCTGTGAAAATGTGGACTCCATTTTCTAATGAGGTTGCTTCCGAAAGTAATGGACGACTTGGATTTTTATTTCAGGGCAGAATATTAAATGGGGATGAATAAAAAAATATGAAACACAATTTCTTCCACTTCATAAGTTCTGCTAATGTCTTGTCTTTGACAAACCAAGCCAATAAAATACACTGAGCTGAAGGTTCAGGCTTGAGTAGCCCTTTGAGAAAGAAAGTTCAAGGAATATGAATATTTCCAAGGTACTATACATCAGAGGGAATTTACAATTTACATCATCACCTTGACGTTTTTATTAATAACAAACAGACATTATGAGCTCAACAACAAATAAGTTTATTGATTTTAATCGGTTATTTAGGTCATTTAACCATCAGATTGGTGTGAAGTGAAATTATTCAGACGCCTCTGATTAGTATTTCTCTTGAAATGTGGATGCTGACGTTAAACTTGGGGACATCTGTGGGTCATGCTGCTACATGAGATGGTATTTTAAGCTGGAATATCTGCGGTAAAAGCCAACTCCTGTTCGCACCAGTTGCACACAGCAATAGTTGTTCCCAGTGTCCCATTACAACATTTTTTTTTTTATCAAAAAGGAATCCCCCATAGAGCAAGAGTAGCGATTTTATTCTCCATCGTCAATGTTTGCGGATGTCACTTGCGCATCAGATTATCGGGTTTACATGAAATACTTGAATACAAAGTTTTGGCCAAAAAATATGTAGAAAAAAAAGTGACAGTTTTATTTTTGGTTGAAATCTACTCTTTTTTCATCAAAATTAACACCTGTAAGCCCCGGCTTGTGTGGATCTGGCTGCTGAGCCATAAATCCATAGTTTTATCACACAGAAATGACAAAGGACAAAAGAACGAAGCCAGTTCTAAATCAAATCCACATTAAACTAATTCAGTGTGTCAAGGAGCTATAATTATAACTATAAAACTATTAAAAAAAAAATAAAAAAAAGGCATTCCAAGAAGCTCCTTACTTTTTCTCTTACTGTTAGGTCTGGCCTCATCAACCACTGCCACTTTAACAATATAACCTCACCTTTCATCTGAAAATCTATCTATCGCTCTACAGACATATATAAGCTGATAACTTAAGGACAACAGCAGCGGATTAACGTTGCTGAAACAGTCACAACTGCTGTAGCACCCATGTGTGCGAGCAAATCACGCTGGTTATGGAGCCAGAAGCGAGCTTGCAATGAGCAGGTTCTGTGCCACCTGGTGATGCAGAGCTTGGGGGGAAAAACATATTGATGGGGAAACGCACACTGACAAAACTAGGACTGAAAAAGTCCTGGTACATGCAGTTCGCTCAGCGGGGGGATTTATAAGTGCTGGTGTTTGCAAAATGTAGGATTTGAAAGAGCAACCAAAATACTTAAAACTGTCTTCATATTGGATCCAATTGGGTTTTAAAAGACTTTATTTATCCCAGAGAAAAATTAAAGCATGATGTTCTATACGGTTTGGCCCCGAACTCTCCAAGTGAAATTTCTCTGGTGTTGGGTATTACTTGAGCTTTTGAAATGCTGCCAGTTGTATCAAAGAAACATGCTTATGGATGATAACAACTGTCTGAAAGTAAAAGCAACATTCAATCCAGAGGGAATAATTTTACAAAAAGGCGATTGCTGCCACTATGGGCTGTGCGTTTCTAGAACAATCTTAGAAATATACACACACTCCTTGCTTTCTTTATGTTTACCATAATCAGTTCACATGTTGCTTTTCTTTCACTCAAGAAAAAAGAAAAAAAAAAATCTACAAAGACATTCAGTTCAATGAAAAAGATGCTCTTGCTATAAACTGGCTTAAAGAAAGCAGAGAAGATTAGTACAAACATACTGTTGAATTATTCAATGACAAAAGGCAACGAAAATGTTAATCATAATTGTCAGATATAGAAAAACAATTTCATGGGGGGGAAAAAAAGAAAAAGTCAAAAGCAATCAGAGTGTAGCTAAATCAGCCAGTGTTTTTTGTTAAGAATATAAAGTGATTGAGGTTGTGTGGCTAAAACAGGCAGCTTATCCAATCAGCTTTCTGCAGCACACAGCAACACACAGCGACACCAGGCTACACATGGTCTGAGATGTAATAATAATTTTAATCATCAGCTGTCTGAATGGAAATCAAGGAGCTTTCGCTGCTGTTGTTTCAAAAACAGCCCTGTTGTTTCCTCTCATTTCTGTGAAAAGAGCTTTTCCAGAAACTAACCTACTACATCTCAGTAGTCGTATCCTTCCCTTCTTATTGCTCCTGTAATAACATTTTACAATTGTTGAGAAAACAAATCTCCCCTATTCCACACGCGCGCACACACACACGCACACACACACACACACACACACACACGTGCACAGAGGGTTTCATCAGATTTACCACGCCAGTAGTTTCCACATGACAACTACAGTGGGGCAATTTTCCGCCTTGTGTGTTTGTGTGAGTGCTGAGGGACTCTTACTGCCTCTGCATATTGCTCTTTTTTAGTGTTTCTCATGGAGGCTGTAATGCACTATTGATTTGTTTAGCTAATACATTTCTTTGACCTCAATCATCGTTCTTATCCAAAAATGCTGCAGCGGGCCACCACGTCTTGCATCGAAGCCACACCTCGGCGGTCCAAACACCTCTCCGACGCTGCAGGTGAAAATGAAACTGCTTGAAGAGATTTACTGGAAATGAAATAAAATAAAATAAAATTTAAAAAAATGCTTTTCTGTAAAATAAATCATTTTTAAAGTTATCAGTTTGCGCAATCGTTTTACGTGTTTGCTTAAAAACAATACAAGACCCAAAGGAGTGTCGCTTATTATCACGGCTTGTGGCGCTGGGAAAAGTGTGAAAAAAATCCTGCAATAACAATACGGAGCAATATTCAGACACACCTTCAACCCTCTTAACCTGATCTCTGTAATTTAAAAAGTCAAAGACACATTAAGAGGACAATCGTTTTTTCTCAAACCTTTTGGGGGAAATTGCTACAAATGTGCCAGGATTTCCTTCATGACCTCCCATTGCTTCAGCAAGTCGGCAAAGAGAAATAGTGGGGACAACCCTGGCTTAAACTATAATCTTCAGATAATGACTAGTAATAGTGACACACACTTAATCACATGAAAACTCATTACTACTCATATCTTCATACATATCTGAATTACACCAATTAGGAGAACAAAGGAAATCTAGACCATTCAAAGCACTACGAATGAATTAACATTCAGACAAAACCTTTATATATATATATATATATATGTATATATATATATATATATATATATATATATATATATATATATATATATATATATATATATATATATATATATGTATACATATATATATATATATATATGTATACATATATATAGGCCAAAACAAAACACATTTGTTTTAAGGTTCATATTCATTATGAACCTTATGAACTATGTTCCTGTTTTTTCTGATTATTAATTTGTGTACAGTTTACAGTTTAATGTTATATTTTATTGAATATGACAGGTTGCCCTACCCTGAAAGAAAATAGTTTGAGAGTACATTAAAAATCATATTACTTCTATGGGATGTATGATGTGTTTTCAAGACTTAGTGCCATTTTACAGCACAGCAAAGTAGATTTTTCCTTCAGTTGGTGTAAAAATGTTCTATGTAGGAAACATGACTTAAATGAAGACTGACTTTGTAATTAATCACCTTAAAAGTGGGCCTGTGTCTCTTTAAGAGGCCCCTGCTGTGTCTGATGCTCCACCGATGCGTCATCACAATAGTGCTTCTTATTACGCCATCAACAACTGTTCATAGGACCATTGGACTGAGAAATAGTTTGCATGATGAGCTCAGCAGACTCGTAGTTTCAACAGGGGGTTAATTGCTAACTGCTGCTGCCACTCGTCTGGTGTGTTCAATGGGGGATTTGTGCAGGAAGGAAGGAAGCTCGACTTGAAGATCGCAGCTCCAAGGACAAATTTGTGGGAATGTTGTGGGAATGGGCGACGCTTTGTGAGAGCAAATTTTCAGGGACCCCGTAATGGTTGCCAGCTACTTCACTGGTGGACCGAAGCCGTTCTGGACCGTTCTGATTTACTCAACATTAATGTTTTTCCATGCATCGCTCTCTCACGTTGTGTGTCTTGACCAAAAGTTCAAACACTTGCTTTTAAAACCAAGTGTCGCTGGTCAGTGTGACAACCAGTGAATTAGTTTTGAGCAAAATACAATTAAGGCCGAAATTATTAATCCTTCTGGCTGATTTATGGTAGGCTTAGGGCAATTTTTTAACTTCACCAGAGTACTGACTCAAATTTGACAGAAAATCCATTGGGGAAAGGTAAAGATTAGGGTGACGGCATCCATCCATTATCCAACATGCTTATTCCTGTTGGGGTTATGAGGGATGGTGGTGCCTATCTCCAGCGGCTAATGGGCAGGAGGCGGGGTGGACCCCGGACAGTCGCAGAGACGGAGAGGACAAATGATCATGCTCGCACACGCCCACGCCGAAGGAGTCTTTAGATAGACCGATAAACCTGGAAGTCATGTTTTAGTACTGTGGGAGGAAGTACCCAGAGAAAACCCACACATGCACAAGGAGAACATAGAAACTGCATGTAGAATGACCTGCGGCCGGGATCTGAACCCAATCAAACCTTCATACTGCAAGGCAACACTGCTACCAACTGTATCGCTATGCAAGACAAAGGGTTATGGTGAAAAAAACTAATTGAAAAGACATTATGTTATGTGTGTAATAACAATGAATAGTTTTTTTTTTAATTGTTGTGGAGGAGTAGAAACAATTCATGTATTGGAATTGACTAAAAATGATGTATAACAGCAGGTAAATATTTTCTTTTCTCCAAAAGTGACACTCATTTTACATTGGCTCATTGTCTTTCGGGAGATGCTTAACTGTACATGTCACTCAAGTTTACACACAGGGCTCATAATAGCAGCTTCCACTTAGTTCACCAGACAAAGTCACACACTGACAGCAACTGCATGGTGATTGATGAGACACTTTGATGAGAAATACCAAGGCGCCTTATCATTACGAGATCTCGTGACATGAGATCTTGCAACACCCCTGCAATCAACTTCTTATGCCATTGTTTGGTCTGGCGAAGGGGAGCGCAGTACCTGACAAAAACCTTTATACGCACGGACATGCAAACAAGGCCCATGGTGTAATGAAATGGCAATAACCTTCATATCAGCCCTGTGAAAAGAGTGACTATTGAGAAGAAATGAGGCGGTAATAAGCTCAGAAATCCACTGCAGGTACTCAGCGGGGTTAAAGTCCGGTTACCATCGAGTCGATTTCACATCAATTCAAGCCGGTTTTGAAATCAGGAATCAATTCAATCACCCAAATTGATCTCTGGGAATGAAGCATCCGTACTAGAACCAATAATATAATGAACTGAATGATACTTGGAAGTAGATTTAATTAATAAAGCGCAGTGTTGATTTGAAACAAAAACAAGCTTATTTTAAACATAAGGTTTTCTGCTGCTCTGAAATTTTAGATTCATTTAGTTTCAGCCTAACACTACAGCAGCTGTCAGACTTTTAATGCTGTTGCCAGCTATGTTGAAAAATTAGTCCAAATGTCAGAAAATAATTTGTATTCTGTGCCTAATTTTATGTAATAGTATGAAGGAGGAACCATTCATAATCTTGTGGTGTCAAAAAAGGGGAACGCTGAACCACGAACTTTGACCTTGGTCAGTTCCAAGGATAACTCTCTTCATCCTGAAAAATCAATAAATCCATTCTGTACTCCTTATAAAGTATAACTTTCTTATAGCTTTGGCATTTGTATAGAGGAGGATGTATCAACTCAACCATCTACATATTTCCCATCCATCCGTTATCTTCATTTATCCGGGGTCGGGTCGCGGGGGGTCATCAGCGACCCCCGCTGATGAGTTGAGCTCCAACTCGCTGGAGCTCAACTTGCTCCAGCGAGTTGAGCCAGTCGCCATTTCTTACTTTGTTTAACAAGTGCATTTATTTTTCCATATTATAAAAACGGAAAAAGTTGCTAAAATGAAACTTTAGCAATTATTAAAGTGCAGATTTGGGGACTCGGTTAAATCCAGTTGGTCCTGCTGCTTATATTGCCATTACCTGATTGGATAATAAAGTAAACAAGGACCTTCCAGGAGGCCTATGTGAAGAGGCTGACAGGTGAGTGCAGGGACGCGCTGGTGGGCAGATCGCCTTTATCAAGCCTTGATGTGCACAAGTGGCTTTAATGAAAAATAAGAGCCTTCATTAACTTTGCTTTGACAGAAGACTGTGATTAACAAAAACGTGCGTACGCGTGAATGTGTTGATCCTTCAGTATTTAGCATTAATTCCTGGTATGTGCCAAACATGATCAACAAGTTTTTTTGTTTCTTTTTTCTCTAAATGTCTGCCTTAATAAGGCTGTAAGGCACATTTTTTATCTGAAGGACTGGATTGGAGTTTGAAGTGAGTTGTTTTAATGTTCTAGTTGGAGATAGTTTCATTAGCACTAGCAGAAAGACATTTCACCAGGAGCTTGTTGAAATTGTGGATCGACTGTTAGTCATTCAGTTGTTTTCATTGGTTTAAAACATGTTTATACCAATCGTATAGTCAATATTAGCACAATATTTAGCACTTAATTTAATTTTTAATTCTTTGAGGGTTTTTCTTGTTGCCAGGCAACTTCCGTAGCGGTGATTTCTAAGATTAATGGGACTGACAATTATTAGTTTACGTGTGACTGGTGAAACTGAAGCAATATATTGTTATTAATCACAAGTAATTCATGATCTAACGCAGAGTTGTAAGATTGATTTCAAGAGCTTTTGTCCTCTAATAAATGAACTCTCGATTTTAGAAATATCTTTGTCTGATGTCACAAAAAAATGTTTCATAATCTGATAATTGGGTGTGACAAACAGAAAATCTGTTTGGGGGTGGCGATACTTTTTCACAGGGTTGAAAAACAACCCTTTGCTTCATTCATTTCTAAACATGTGGCGCATGTAAGGCAACATCTGCGACGCAGCTGAATAAAACGCCACCAACATATGATACATGTTTGAAAAGAAAACATGTATCATGTTCAGGATCCAAAGTACAAACTTCTGGTTCGAGAACACCAAAAGCCTGAAACTATCTTAATATTATAAGTCAGAGACTGTTCCTGACTTCAGAGTGGATACAAATGAATTACTAGTTTTCTGGGCATGTTTGTCCCTGTGAAAATTTCACACACACACACGCGGGCGCCGGTGCACACGGCACTGCTGACAAAAATGAAAGAAACCCCTCGTCAAAGCCATGCCAAAGCACCCGCTGTCTCTGGATATCTGATGGAGGCCGGCCCACAGCCTTGGCTTCCCCACAGCCTCTTTGCCGACAGACAGAACCCGGATCAGAGCCTTTGAGCCGACAAACAAAGAGATGTCTTCCTCCGATTATGGGTACTACATTTTTTTTAAAGCCAATTTTCATCAAGCACATTGCGATTCCTTTAGGAATATGTTGTTTTTAGCAATGAGGATTTTTTGTTTTGTTTTGTTTTGTTTTGTTTTATAAACCAACTCTCTTTACCGTGAAAGAAACTCTAATATAAATGCTTTAGAAGCAATTAATTAAAAAATACTTTTAAAGACAGAACAACTAAATGGTTGGGTTTTTGACAAACAGTCCTGATCGGAAAACAATACTCACATGCAGAGCGATGCATGACTTTCACCTTCTGCCTGACTGTCAAACCACAACCCGTCTCATGCTTATAGTCTTAATTTCCATTAAGAAATCATGAACCATCTGCCTGCAGGGCTGAAACTGCGCATGATGTGAGGAATGCCTCCAATGTTATGTTTAATTAATGAAGCGCTGTGTTCCAGCCAAGGAATCCCACAAATACAAACGTACGACATGACGCAAATGTTCCCTGTTTCTGTCAAACGGGATGCTTGGGACTGTAACTAAGTGTTAATTTTTCATGGACGGTGAGCCTGGTTTGTTTCCAATCCGAGTTGCTGAATTTGCAGAGGAGCTGAGATGTTCCACGGCTGCGGATGTTTTATTTAGACGTTTCCTCTGAAAGGCTTTTTTGACTGCTGACATGCTGGAATGCGACAGTGAGTGACACTACGATTTAAACAATACAAATATTGTGAAAGGAGGAGACTGACTCGATCGCTCCACCACAAACTGGAACTTTTCGAAACAGAAACTGGCCACATGCGGTCGAGTTGGCTTGGGTGGGCTCCGTATGCATTACCTCTGGTTTCCCTCTGATGCATTTAAAAATTTCCTGCTGTTAAAGAAATAATTAGTTTAAATCTGTTGTAGAAAATGTATGTAATAGCCACATACTAGCATGCTAATTACTTTTTTTTTTTTTATATATATCAGCAATCGGCATGCAGTAACCAGATTTAGATTGTATCTTATAAATCTAACAAACAGAGAGCTGCTTCATCAAGAAAAGTCAAATGAGTAGAAAGTGTATGTTTTGCTGCAGTAATTTAAAAACACACTTCTGGAAAAAAAAGAAAAGAAAAAAAAGAGGTTGCCTCAGAATTTCAGAATTTGCAAAACACTGGAGAATCCAAAGGACAATTTAATGACATCTGAATTATCATCTCAATGCAAGAGTATGTTTTGTATTATTCATTTCATTTGTTGACTTTTTTGGTTGTATAGTTTCAGCTGATTATAATAAGGTTTCAGTCTGAAGGATTAGGTTTTTTTTCTTGTCATTGTACTATTAGGTAATGATTGTGTGACGCTGACATTTTGTTTTTTTACAGCCTTTGAGAAATGTTCGTTTCATTTTTCTTTGTTCCAGGTGTGGTGAACAAGTCTTTAGACCCTGCAGTTTTTGTTTCCTTACTAACTTGTTTAGATTTTTGAACGAACTTCCTGTATTATCATGATTCCATTTTTTTCACTCACTCTCCGTTGTTTACCGTCGTACCGCTCGTCTCCTCTGGATTATCAGCAGATAAAACAGCTTCACTTGGACTCCAATGATGAGCAGCCGATCTAACCTCACTGTGGAAATCCTTTTTTACAAAAAGCAAAACGTTGAACTGAGTCGAGCCAGATTGCTTTGTCCTACTCAAAACTTCCCCGTAGTTCTTAATGTGAAGTTTTGCCAAACCCTCAATATCATTGGGAAAAAGTGCAATATTTTTATCAATCGGTTCCAAAACGCAAAACTCATATTGTACGGATTAAATCCGCACAGAGTAAAATGTTTTTCTGATGTCAATAAGCTTTATGGGGATGTTGAGAAAGTTACAAAAAAAAACAAAAAAACGCTTGAAATATTCCACTTTGTGTTTTGCTTTATTATGTTGAGTTTTACTTACTGAGCCTTTCTTTCTTCCATTTTTACAACATAAACTTTAATGTCTTTTATTGAGATTTTAGGGTGTAACTAAACACAAAAATTGATGTGTTTGTTAAGTGGCAAGAAAAAGTATAATAAAAAAATAAAGTATAATAAAAAGTATAATTGCTGCCTTACATCCTGTGAGGTGACAACTGGTTCAAGGTCTTTATGAATATTTCTACAAGGTAGTGTAAAATATTTAAGAATATTATAATTTCTATAATTATATAAGCTGAATCCATCTTCAATAATCCTAGAGTCTTGGTAAACAACAGGCTCTTTGGCAGTCTAAGCTGTGCGGCATCAAACCAGTCATTGTACCTGAGGATGGGACACAACAAGGAGGTAAACATCGAAATGTCTTCCTTCATAATGGCTTCATTTAAAAAGTGCATGCAATTTGGCTCGGCGAGAAGAGAGAAAATAGCTGAAAGGCTGACTGTTTCCGATAAGTTGCTTATTAAAAAGTGAAAGGAATACATTTTGGCGGCGTTTGTAATAAACCCGTTTGAGGAGACATCTTCCTTCTCCTTTGTGCCCTCAGTGTAAAAACCGAACACTCTCACAGACAATCAGGTTTCCTCCCACACGCCGAACACACACATCCGTGGAAACACACATCGAGTTACCCCCGTCTGCAACGAGCCTCTCAGGGAAAAAATAGTCAGTTTGGCGAAAAGCGATTAGAGCTCCCTTTGGTCGCCGTAGAGTTACTGATGATTGATGTGATTAATAAAGCTGTTGTCATGGCGCCCTCTATGCCTCCGACTGCCGGCCGAAACACAGGGAGGAAGAGAGGAAGAGGAATCATCAGATAGGGAGAGACTCAGTGGTACGGGTGTATGTAAAAAAAAAAAAAAAAAAAACGTGAGTTGTCCTTTAATACCGTTTAGACAAAACCCAATCGTCAGATTATTATTTCACACACGACATAACCTTGTCACACCATGTTTATATGTAATTGTCTTCATGACTCATCAAAGGCACGGCTCTATCACTGATGCTCTTGAAATTAGCTTCAGGTTATTTATGAAATTCTCTATCAAGAAGTTATTTTCCATCCCCCCGACATATTAAAAAAGCTGGGTTCAACCAAGATGTTTGGGAAAAATAAATTTAAAGAACGAAATGATCTGGCACTGAGCATTTGATGCTTCCTCTGTTTTTTAAGGATATTCCTGCTTCCATCTGGCACTGAATGTTGGATTAGACGACCCGGCAGAAAGAGTTGACAAAATTGCCTCAGCAGAATAGAGTGTAATTGGAACTGAATACGTCTTAAACCTCATACATTACTTAGATTTATAAAATATCTAACGATGCTTGATCTCTTCCAAGCATTGGCTGTTATTGTTAATGATGACGCCGAACAAATTGTAATCTCTAATGACGCTGATAAGTAATCTTATTGAAAATTAATATTGATGGGGAATCTTTTGTTGTATCAGATTGTTCATTATCGATATATTATTACAATATAATATGTATTTGTAGACTCGGTTAAGAGAAAATGTTTGATTTACGGTATTTATTTAGACGGGATATAGATTGTAGACGTTCTCTTAATTGTTCTGAGTCATTTTTTCTTTGCTTTCTGTGTTTTTAGTTCTTCCTGCTGTAATATGATTAAATTTGCGACAGCAGAATTATTTCTTCCAGCGAGACTGGCAGGTGATCGCTCAGTTCAAGCGATCAGGACCCACCGCTAACATTAAATCTGCTCGAACTTGAGCTGCTCTTATTCAATATTCTCACTATGAATCACAATCAACATTTAGTTCTGTTCCATTTCCTCCCTTTAGGGCACTTAACCTTTTATAGTTCTTTGAATGGTTTGTAAAAAAAATGAAATTCTTGAGGTTGAATAAATGTTTTTTTTCAGAATATGATTTTTTTTTTTTTTTTTTTATCACTTCTGCTCTTTATAGAGCTGCAGTAGTTCACCATATTATTGATCAATATACTTTTAAAACTTCTTTACCTCTGAGGGGCTCTCGCTTAGATTAACAGTTTAAACAATACAATTACTTCAATCAAGTGGAACAATCTGCAAGTAAACAGAAAGTCTTTCTTGAATGAGCAGAGTGAAACTGAAGTGTTTTTCCAATTTGCATCACATGATCTTTGACATTTCAAAAATTGGCAAATGAGTTTTTTTTTTTTTTGTTTGTTTGTTTTATTTGTTCATTAGCCACCCGGTAAACAACTTGGAAAACCCCAGACTATTTGATTTAAGAAGCTGAATCTTCACAGTTTGATGGATATTAATTCCTCCACATGTCTTAAAAAGCACAAAATCACAGGAAGTGTCACTATCAGGGTTCATTAAATGGTGGCAAGAAGTTGGAAATTTGAAAATCCCCTACGGGTCTTTGAAACCGATTGTTCAACCGAGTTCAAGCAGTTGGTCAGATGTTAAAAGAGGCCAGTTTATATTATAAACAGTTTTTTTTTTTTTTTTATAGTTGATCAGTTTCACTTTCAATGGCCCAGTTAAAACTTTCTGAATTGAAGTTCAGTAGATTTAGAATTGATGTCGGAGAGACTATTACATTTATTCTGGTTTATTCTTTTAATGCTTTTATATAATGTGACTGAAACGTTGCTTTTTTTCTTACAACTATCTTCGTTGGTTTGGTTTGCTGTGCAGCGTTTTTTTATTTTTTATTTTTTTGCAGATACTTTACTTTTGAACAGTTGTTTTGACACAGCCACAGCAACAATGTAGCTTTGTGTAACAACAAGCAGCTCACTAATGTCTCAAAAGCTAAGATAACTTTTGCGCTACTGTTCCAAAGAACACACAGGTTCAGAGGCGGCGTTGTGGATTCTGAGCAACAACGGAAGCCAGAATTCAGGTTGCATTAAATGGAAACTACAATACAAGTTATGAGAGAATGAATGAAGAGAAGAAACTCTGAGAGCAGTGGAAAAAAGAGAGGAGGATGTGAAGAAGTGAAATGTTTAGTAATTTTCGTAATTCCATTAAAATATGAGCAACGTTTTCACTGTGATGAAGTTTGGGGATCCTGCAGGGATGATACAGGACTTTTTTTTTTTTTTTCCAACTCCTTTTTACACCTCTTTAGTTTTGTATTCAGCATTTACTCTGCCAGGAAACGCATCATGTGCGCGTCACGGTTAATGAAAATGATCACTTTAGGTGCTACACAAACTGCAATGGTGTTTTCTTTTCTTTTTTCTTTTTTTTTTTACTACCATTGCACGTTCGTTTTTGCCCCTCTAAAAGAATAGTTCTGATTGTGTTAACTGAGGTTCTGACAGGTTTTTGTTTTTTCAGCTTTAATTAATTCAAACGAACTAAAGATGCCACATTGCCAGGAATTTGCATAAAACTCAGTAAATTCTCCGAGCCGCTGAAGCTGCAGATCTGGAACAAGCAGTTTTGGCAAGTGCAAAGTTAGCATAACACACATGTTGCTTGGCAAACACAGCAGTAGTCTCCTGTGAAATTATAGCCATCCACTTATGTGGCATTATCTCACATGAATGTAAAAAAGTTTTAGCTTGAATAACGAAAGTGAGCCAAAACTTTGTCAGTCTAAATACACTGTCTGATTAAATTTGTATCCTTTTTTTCAAACTTTCAATTCAAAACATCCAAATTATCCCAGTATTTGGCCTTGCTTCTTCTTTCTTTTTTGCTGGTTTCATGTGAAGGTGTTGTGAATCCATTGAGAAATAACTTCAAACTTTATTCTGATTTTATCTCGTTGGCCTGCAAATTAACAAAGGTGTACATTTTGTAGACTGTGGGTTCATGTAACACCCCTTATAATGACAATTAGCTCCCCGTCTGCACTAACGTGACAAAATGCAAGGATGTAGAAATAATACCAAAGACTCAAATCAAATTGCAACCCGAAAAAAAATAAAATAAAAATAAATATGTTCCGTTTGAGCTCAGATGGCTTTTCTGTGACTGCATTTGATAACGGAGGCTTTTTTTTTTTTTTTTTTTTTTTAGCATTACCATGGTAACAATAACTCTGCGGAGCTCAAGGAGAAGAAAAGATTTGCAGCAAATGTGACACAAACCAAATAAGACGTGGCCCTCGGGGCGGGATGGCGGGGCCTGAGGTCCACCTGTCTGTGAATGTAGGCCACTGGGTGAGAAATAGGGATGCTCTCCAAGCACCCTCGTCTCCCCCACGCTTCCTAACCGTCGGCGGTTATTGCATGATAGGCTCTGCTCCTCTGCTCTGGCATGTTAATATTACATGAAACTGTTAGGGTTGACAATGAGCCGGAGGCTAGAGGCAGACATTCAGGTTTTCTTTTCTCTCTCTCTCTGCTAGATAATTTTTTTGTGTTGCCCCTCCCTCCCCCCCTCACACCAAATCCCTCCCAGTGACTTTAAATAACTCATGGCCTCATTATCCAAATAGGCAGGGGGAAGCTCACAGTAGCATATAATTAATTTGGTCAGTTTGGTTCATATTCTGTTTACACAGATTTCTACCTTTCTAATTTGTAGCTCTCTGTTAGGGTTTATGTGCAGGTAGGTGTGTGTGGATTAGATTATGGATTACGTGCTCAGACCTGTGGGGAATCCTGGGTAACGAAAACTTTCCTCATTATTCTCCGACAACATTAAATATACCAAAGATCGGGACTCAAGGCTCCCACATACTTTTACACCGGCGCCCTAAAGCTTCAGAGAGCAGACTTGAAAATGTCGGGTCTTCTGGTTCTGGTTCTGCTCTGCATCCTCGGAACCAGAACCAAACGTGGAGCGCTCAGCTTCTATTCACCACAAATCTGGAACAAGCTTCCAGAAAACGTCAAAACAGCTGAAACTCAAAACAGCTGAAACACTGAGTGCCTTTAAATCTCGGCTGAAAACCCTCCTGCTTTTGAAACATAATCAATGAAACATTGATCAACAATCTGATGAGTGATGACAAAATTTCATGCTTCATCTGTTGACTGTGTGTTGTATGACTCTGTATTTTTGTATTTTTGTAATGTAAAGCACTTTGAAATGCATCGGTGCTGAAACGTTGCATACAAATAAAGTTTAATAGATTGATCGATTGATACTCTACCAATCGATCAATTGTCCTTTTAGAGCACACATCTGATTCCAGGGTGTTCTTGGACCTTTGACTACGAATGGCTTTCAACGAGTTGGTATTTGTCGTCTTATGTTCAATGTGACGTCAGTAAAACGTCACTTTCAGCTAATCGAAATGAAGGTGTTTTCCTGAGCCACAGCAGGTTGAATCTCGACATTTCGTGTCTCACTCTTTAACTTGAAATGTACTGAGAACCTTGGAAAAATTACAGTTTCTGTTTAATGGCGACAACGAAGCTTGTAAATTAGTAGATGGGATCCTGGGGTCGATGTGAGGAGGAGGGAAGTCTCTGAACGCTGTAATGCAGGCTGTAGTAAAGAAACAAACACGTTGAGCTGAAAGGTCAACAGATTTTAACCTCAGACCCTCAGAGACGTGAACATGTATATGAAATTATCTATTACAGAAATTGAAATTGGCTCTAAAAACTTGAGACTACACTGAATGACGTAAATAATGTGTTTTTTTGTGAATTTTTCATTACTCGCTATCGTCTCGTATTGGTTGTACATAGACTGCTAAAAGAAGTTTGCACACGAATTAAGATTTGGCTTGTCTTTTTCAAAGTCGCCGGCGATCTTTTGCTTTAACATGTTATATCTGGTAATCAGAATCTATATCCTCCCCCGCCTCCTACAACAATCAGCTTGTCACACTTTCAAAGCACTTTTATTTCCACCTGCTGCTTTATGTGCTGTATATTCTGCATAATCTTCCCCATTTCTTTCCCCTCCTCCCCACCTTCCTCCCTTTTTTCTTCCCTGAAATCTCTTCATTCCTCCAAGGACACATTCACCGAGTCATTATCTTCTTCCTGCTGGCATAAATTTGGAGCATGTATAAACAGAAGACTTCACGACACAAATGCACAAAGGCGATTATATTTGGCCAAGGGCGACTGTTGTGGTGAAGTCAAGTGGAGATTAACTGATGGTCATTTTTTTGTGTGTCTTATAAAAGAAGCAGGCCCCGTTTAACGGAAATGGAACGATAATTCAAACGTGCCGTTTCCACCGCTCTGTCCACCTGATGCGCCCTGTGAAGAGGCGGCCGAGTGCAGTGGGTCAGAGTGGGGGCCTGTGACAGTGACACAGATACACCGGTGTGCGGTGGAGAGGGCTGTATCACACGTTATTCTGCTGCTGCTGCTGCTGCTGCTGCTGCTGCTGCATTGGCTCGCTGCTGAGCGGAGGTTGCCATGGCAACAGGCTGCCGGGAGACAAGAGGAGTGAAAGTCAGGAGGACAGAGTCGGTGGGCCTTCAGCTTTTGATTGCCACGAGAGATTAGCTCGGAGCAAAAACCCCTACAGGTCCTGCAGAGATGCATTAAAGAAAGCAAAGCGTAAAAGTTAAACAACGTTAAAGTTTTTCATGCGATCGTCGGCATCTAGACTGAAAAGCAACAATCTGGTGCATTTAGCCCTTGTGTTATGTTGCGGGTCAAATTGACCCGTTTTAAATTTTTAAAATTTTTAAAAAATAGTTGGAAGTATTTATTTATTTATTTTTTTTTGCATGAAACATTTTCTATTTGTCTTAATAGGTGCACACTACATATAAATTGTAAATTTACTCATTTTACACATTAGCAACCCTCCCCTGCATCTACTTATTACATAGATACTGTTCGGTTCAATTTGACCCTGCAGCTCTGAGGAGGAGCTGCGTCTCGAAGGCGGCGCTACATCCAACCAGCTGAATGGTTGCCATGGGAGAGTTAGCAAATTTTAAAACATGCCTGAAAGACACAAGGCAACTCTCTGGGTTTGTTTCTGATGAGATAATGCTAAAAAAAAAAGTTGATTTAGTCATTTCTGGGATCAGCATTGTGTCATCTTCATCAAAAACTTTAATTCTTGTTTTTGTGTGTTCTTTAAATGCTCCACATATAGGACAAGGAATCTCTTCTTCCTGCTCCCCATAGTGACCGCAGACACTTTTGAGTGCCAGTTTGCTCCTCCTCTCCCAACGTGCTAAATTTAGACACAAAAACAGCGTTCGCAATCTGGTTTTGACAAATCGAATCGCGGGTGGTAAGTCATCACATTTGCATATCCTCCCCCCACTATTTTGCACTTTCTGAAGATCACCATATGCTTTGCATATTTGTGATGGCAGACAAGCTAAATGTATTGATCCTGCTTTCCTCCACATTTTGCTGATGCAATCCTGGTCGCCTGCCGATTCTGGATCAGTTTGGCACGTGATATCAAGTTTGCGTCTGTTTTTATACGCGCTAACCTTTTGAAGATTGGGCCCTGGTGGAGGGCATGCATTGTGCACCCATTAATATAAAAGATATGAACGGTTATCAGTTGTGGTAGATTTAATAAACTTGTCACAGCCAACTGAACTGCAGTTAATTTAGTAGTTAAAAGATCAGAAGATTGTTGCTAGGATGTTAGCATCTGATAAATGGTATGGCGGAAAGACAAAAAAAAAAAAAAATTAAACGAACAAAGGGATAAAAGAAGCAACGCTTACGCAACAAGGGCGAGATGAGAGCAGGCTCAGAGAGCTGCAGGAAGAACAGGCACCAGAGTGAGAAATAAGTAGAAATAAATCAATAAAGGGAAATCTAGACAAGAGGTGGGAAAACAAGGGATGAAGACTGATATAGGAAATATACGGTGCAAAAACAAGCTGGGAACCATTAGATATCTCATCCTTCAGAGTGCTTTTAGCCGGATTTCAGGGGCGAAGATGTAGCAAAATATGAGATCTCCATGAGAAACAACAAAGCGGCTGAACTCTACATGAACAGAGCGTTCTGGTGAAAACCAAAGGGGAAATGAATCACTTACTCGGCGTTGTGAAATGGACATGAGGACTCATAAGAGGGATTGTCTCAACTCCCTCTTAATCCACCTACTCCACTAGAACATGACACTGTCTCCCTGTCTCCCACATCCATCTCCACTTTTATCCAGGCTCTGCAGGGACGAGACCAAAAGCCACACAAATGAGCCTTATCCTTATTTTTATGCCGTTCATATTAAAAAAAAGTACACCAGGATGACAGGCTGTGTTATTTACACATCTATAAGTCAGAGGGCTTTCGTCAAGACGACTCTTAGCAAATCAAATTGAAAGGATGTTCTTGCAGAGAATGCAAGGATGTTATGCATAAATGATTAGGAAGAACTGTCAATCCTTGGTAGAAAACATTCAAAAATAATGGTCTAAAGCTTTTATTATTGATAATACAAAGCATTACTAAGTAAATATTGCCGTCTTGTATTGCTTTTTCAGACTTTGGCTACCAATGAAGCATGAAGTAAAATATGAAAACATTTGCTCCCTTCATAAGACTTGTCGCTTGCAAATTAATTAATTATCTCAACTGATAAACAGTGATCCCGTCACAAGCTTGAATCTGATTGAAGTATTTTTTCCTACCTTTAGTGCTGCTGATAAATAATATAATTCTGCACCACTGGCGACCTTCAGTATCACTCTCCGTTCATGCGACCCTCACCTTTAAACAAGTCGGCGTGGGAAAATGTGCTAATCCGGTGTGAAACCTCGTCCCACCTGTGCTTTCCTGAGTTAACACTTCAAACGCTCCGCGAACTTCAGGTGACTTGATCTCTTCTCTAAGTGGTCCAAACTTTTATCAACGCAGACGAGAAATTCTCAGAGAAATGAGCTTATTTTCAGCTCGAGCAGCCCCGACGTCCGCAGTGAAATGAGTCTTTTAGCTTTGTGCGTTAAAAGGCCGTGACTTCACCAGCTAAATAAAAGTGAGCTTTCGGTTTGTAAATGCACCGATAAAGGATTTAAAAAAAATTTCTTTTTGTGATATAATGAAACTAAAATGTATGTGTGTCACTATGTTGACCGCTGTTGCATTTGTAGAAAAAGCTTTTAACTCGGAATCCACTTGGATTTTATTAGATGTGAGGGAATCCGGACTGGACAAAAACAGGAAACGTTCACTGCAATCTCAGAAAGCAGGGAAACAATGGTTCTGTCTTTCTGTGTGACTATTTCTTTTAAACATTAAAATATTCTTGATCTTTGCTCATTGTGTCCTCATTGCATAGAGAAGAATAAAGTGACATTATATTCACATGACAAGACATATAAACTGAGATTTTACTTGAGATATGATGATGATGATGATGATGATGATGATGATGATGATGATGATGATGATGGATGATGGATGATGATGGCGGCGGCCGTGTGGCATTTAAAAAAAGAAAAAAAAAAAGAGACAACGAGGTGCTTTGTTGTCGTTAACCTGATGTGCAATAACTCAGCATATGAACAATGGCTTTGATTGCATGTGCTGTGTGAACCCGCACACACACGCATACACTCCAGCTACACCTTTGAACATTTCTCCACTGGGGATGCCAGAGGCCTTACCTACAGGCAGGAGAACTAAAGCAGGTCTCTCTGGCTCCGTAGCCTGGAGGCAGAACCGTTTCCAGCATTTCAAAACACGGGTTTCACTTACTCTACCTGGAAACTTCAAGCAAACGCCGTATGTAAAAGACGCGTTATGTAAAAATCCCCGAGCAGGAAAAGACAACAAGAGAGATCCGACTGAGACGGGGCGAACAACTAGTGCTTTTTTTCACCGTTCAATAATTAGCAACATGTTATACAAACACATAAAGCAATGCGAAAGTATCTGTCAACCCCTGTAATTACTTATGCTAATTTCTAAATGCTTTCCTAAGCATTGATTTAGTAATTTAAAACTGCCTTCACTAATGGCTCCACTTCTTCTTCTCCTTCCCCTTCCTCTGTTTCAAATCTAGCAGAGACATTTCTTAATTGCCAGGTTTTTCCCCTAACTCCGGAGCCGTCCAGCCCCCAAAGAGCTGTACTTTCTTTTCTCCAAATATCAATCACTAGAATAAGATTGTCCCATTAAAAGAGCTTTAATAAGCCTAATCACTGAGGTGGGAGATGGATGGCGAATCAATTAAACAGATTTGTGTAAGACGAGACACTGATGTAACCTCGCAGTCCATTCAGGAAGATTTCTAAAAATGATTGACAGTCCTTTGTTCCTCCTAAAGGTTTGCTTTTATAATTCCCCACAAACTAATGAAAATTCCTTGCTTTTAAAAAAAATAAAATAAAAGGAAAAAGTGGCCGTGTTGTAAGTCCATAAAGCCGCCTGGAAGCTTCGCGGAGAGAAGAACAGAGTTAGCCATCTGTTTTAAAACATATATCTAATATAATATAAGTGTGACCACAAGCAGCACAGAAAGAATGCAAGATGTTTGTTTTAAGGAGATGATCAGAACTTCCGACTTTTTTTTTTTTTTTCACCTTTTGTGACTTTACGATTACAAACACAGTTGTGTTTTGGAGGAAATTGAAGTAACACGGCAAATAAGATAAGGGAGGGTTTGAGCAGCATGCACATGAGGGTGATTTATAACGCCAAGACCCTCTTTTTGGTTCTGATTGGTTGTTTCTGACCAAGAGATGTATTTCTGCAGATGGCTGAGGACTTTTTCCAGATTATCTCTCTCACGGTAAAGACATGGTTACCTTAGAAGTGCCATGGGTTTCAGACTACGAGCACATGAACATGGCTTAACGTGGAAAACAAAGCTTGTTGTTGTGCTGAGTTAACAAACTCTGTTAGGGATCGCTATCTTAGCACGACAACAGCCAAAGCAGAATTGGATACTGAATCTTGTTGCTCACTGGGGTTCAATTGCCTGTTAGCAAAACCGACTTTACGAAGCCATCCAACTCACAACAACCTGCTGGTTGAACCAGAAATGACATACAAAGATGTACTTTGTTATGATTGGAGGACTAGTTTATGTTAAACAGATTGTGAACTCGCTCCAGCCCCTTTTCGGTATATGAGAACATGAAATTATAAGAGCCTGAAGTGGCGTTACAAAATAAGTATCACTGCATAAAACACCATTGAAAAAAAAAAGGTAAGCAATGAAATAAGTACATCCTAAGGTTACATAACTACTTTAGATCATATAAAATTTTCAAATTGCAAATTTTCCGATTCACTCAGGACAGAGCTCAGACATGCCTTTTTTTTTTTTTTTTCTTTTTCTAGTTCTATTTCCAAAATAATGGAAAGTCAGGCCTTTTTATGGTCAGAAATCCTGCTGAACGTTGCACAGCTACCTGTCTCAGTTGACAACTGCACCTGCCTGGCTTTGGTATAGTTTTCTGCTTAGCCATGAGTGGAAGGGGGAGGACAGAAAAGCAGGGAGCAGAGGCAGCTGATGCATATTTCATCAAGGCATTGTGGACACTGCAGATAGCCTGTGGAGCAACGTCGGGGTGGACAGCACTCACGACCACATGCCGGTGCCTTTTTTTTTTTTTTTTTTTTTAATCTGCACTCTCTTCCAGCCATCTCTTATGTGGGGGTCAACTGAAATGTATTTTTCCTTTTTCTAGTTTCTGTACACGTTCATCACGGATGCAAGTAATTGAAAAAGAGTTTGCTGTCGGGTCCAGACATCGTTTCGCCGCGACTGTGCAGAGATTGTTTGTAAATGTCAAAAACCTCCCTCCGAAACATGAATTGGACATCAGTTATCGAGTCGCCGGACGAGGAGAGAAAGACGTGTTTACAGGAGTGTTTTTTTTGTTTTCTACATACAAACAGAACTCAGTAGCATAAGTATTACGCATAATTATTAATTTTCCCTCAGCAACATGACTTTATTGTCTGTTTTTCTTTGAAGCTGCTTATTTAAAGAAAAAGTATTTACAAAATTTTCATTCAAAAAGATTCTTGAGACGTAGACTTTCCCTACCGTGCAACAGGATTGTCGGATTGATATTTAAAATTATACATAATAACTTCAAATATCTTTTTAGCTATTGATCCCTGTGCACGCAAGGCTGGCTCAATGGACAACCTGCTACCGTCTTATTTTAAAGCTTCAGCTTCACATGTTCTCCTGTCCACCAGATATAAACTCAGTCAGGCTGAGACCAGAGCAGGCAGTCGCAGCTCAAATGGCTGAATGATAGTGACAAGATATTCAAACACACAGTCAAGCCATAATGCATCCCTTAGAGATGTCCTTAAGTGCTCCTGAGACAGCATTTCTGTTTCCCACAGTGGACAAAGTGGTCACAATGTGTTTTTATTTACTGCTTGCGCGCCTGCTTGTGTACGCGCTGCTCAAAGCTCTCTATCTGTATGTGAACCTTTGGCATTTCTCCGGATAAGGGCAGCTGCGTCTCTGTGCCACAGAGCGGCCGAGAGCCTGTGCACCGGTCCGCAGACTCCGTCCGCTGCTCCCCCGGTGGGATTACGATCGCTTTGTGAGATGTCGACAGGAGTTAATGAATATCTTCTTTCACAAAGCCCGGGTAATCCTCCCTACAAAATGCTCCCCTCGTTGATAAGATCTACCGTCATACAAGGAGGAAGACCACTGGCGTCCAGCTCTCCACTAAAGTGGGGATTTTTCACGCTTTGAAGCCTGAGCTGCTCTCTCTCTCCCCCCCCCCTCTTTCTTTTTCTTTTGGAGCATTTCTGATGAAATTGGGTGCACTTATTATTGGGGGATTTGTTACTGGTGGTGGCAATGAAACTGTCTGCCTCCTGTCTAATCTACCCTCCAGCCTGTTTGCCCTGCTTTTGTCTTTTTATCACTGTTGCTCCCTCACAAGTTCTCCTTTGTTATCCCGCTGTGCATTTTTTGCTCTCCTCCTTTCTTCTCTGCTGCTCATCTCTGCCAAAGGATTGAACAAGTAATTTTCTATCTGTCAAATAATCCCTTTGTGGTGTGAAAATTAGTTTTTATTTCATTTTACATATATATATATATATACTGCGACAGACTGGCGACCTGTCCAGGGTGAACCCCGCCTCTCGCCCGGAACGCAGCTGGAGATATGCACCAGCAACTCCCGACCCCGTTAGGGAGAAGGGTGACGGAAAATGGATGGATGGATGGATGGATATATATATATATATATATATATATATATATATATATATATATATATATATATATATATATATATATATAAAAAATTCCCTTCTCACCCACCGCGGGTGGTTCTTATCCTCTGAGCTCGGGTCCTCTACCAGAGGCCTGGGAGCTTGAGGGTCCTGCGCAGTATCTTGGCTGTGCCAAGGACTGCACATTTCTGGACTGATATGTCTGATGTTGTTCCTGGGATCTGTTGTAGCCACTGCTCCAGTTTGGGGGTGACTGCCCCGATGGCCCCGAATACCACAGGCACCACTGTGGTCTTCACCTTCCAGGCCCTCTCCAGTTCCTCCCTGAGGCCCTGGTATTTCTCCAGTTTCTCGTGCTCCTTTTTCCTGATGTTGCAATCGCTTGGTATTGCTACATCTACCACAACGGCTTTCCTCTGTTGTTTATCCACTATGACAATGTCTGGTTGGTTCGCCATTACCATTCTGTCTGTCTGGATCTGGAAGTCCCACAGGATCTTAGCTCTGGCATTCTCCACCACCTTTGGGGATGTTTCCCACTTTGATCTCGGGGTTTCCAGTCCATATTCTGCACAGATGTTTCTGTACACTATGCCTGCCACTTGGTTATGTCGTTCCATGTATGCTTTCCCTGCCAGTATCTTGCACCCTGCTGTTATGTGCTGGACTGTCTCAGGGGCCTCCTTGCACAACCTACACCTTGGGTCTTGTCTGGTGTGGTAGATCTGGGCCTCTATTGCTCTGGTGTTTAGGGCCTGTTCCTGGGCGGCCATGATGAGGGCCTCTGTGCTGTCCTTGAGCCCAGCTTTTTCCAGCCATTGGTAGGATTTACTGATATCAGCCACTTGGGTTATTTGCTGGTGGTACATCCCATGTAGGGGCTTGTCCTCCCATGATGGTATCTCTGGCACTTCAACCTCTGTTCCCTGTTGTCTGAGACATTCACTGAGCACATTGTCTGTTGAGGCTTTGTCCCTGATGTATTTATGGATCTTAGTTGTTTCGTCCTGGACAGTGGTTCTCACACTCACTAGTCCTCTGCCTCCTTCTTTGCGGCTCGTGTACAGTCTCAGGGTGCTGGATTTGGGATGGAACCCTCCATGCATTGTTAGTAGCTTTCTAGTCTTAATATCTGTGGCTTTTATCTCCTCCTTTGGCCAGCTAATTATTCCAGCAGGGTATCTGATTACTGGCAGGGCATAGCTGTTTATCGCACGGATTTTGTTCTTGCCATTGAGCTGGCTTCTCAGGACTTGCCTTATTCGTTGGAGGTATTTAGCTGTGGCTCCTTTCCTTGTGGCCTCATCGAGGTTGCCATTTGCTTGTGGTATACCTAGGTACTTGTAACTGTCCTCTATGTCTGCTATTCCTTCTGGGAGTGAGACCCCTTCTGTGCGGATCACCTTCCCCCCCCTCTTTGTAATCAGCCGACCACACTTCTCTAGTCCGAATGACATCCCAATGTCCGTGCTGTAGATCCTGGTGGTGTGGATCAGTGAGTCGATGTCTCGCTCACTCTTGGCATACAGCTTGATGTCATCCATGTAGAAAGGTGACTGATGTTGGCCCCATTTTTGAGTCGGTATCCGTAGCCAGTCTTGTTGATAATTTGGCTGAGGGGGTTCAGGCCTATGCAGAACAGTAAGCGGGGACAGAGCATCTCCTTGGTATATGCCACATTTGATGGACACTTGTGCAAGTGGTTTGCAGTTGGCTTCAAGGGTGGTTTTCCACAGCCTCATTGAGTTTGCAATGAAGGCTCTCAGAGTCCTGTTGATGTTATACATCTCTAAGCATTCAATGATCCAAGTATGCGGCATTGAGTCATAGGCTTTCTTGTAATCAATCCAAGCCATGCACAGGTTGGTGTGTCGGGTTTTGCAGTCTCGGGCAACTGTGCGGTCTACGAGGAGTTGGTGTTTGGCTCCTCTGCTATTTACACCGATACCTTTCTGTGCCATGCTCATGTGCTTATCCATGTGTTTGCTTATCTTGGCCGCTATGATGCCTGACATGAGCTTCCAGGTTGTGGAGAGGCAGGTTATTGGTCAGTAGTTGGGTGGGACTGGACCCTTTGATGGATCCTTCTGGATTAGGATTGTCCGCCCTTCAGTTAACCATTCAGGGTGAGTCCCACTTTGTAGCAGCTGGTTCATTTGGCCTGCCAGTCGCTCATGGAGGGCAGTGAGTTTCTTTAGCCAGTAGGCATGGATCATGTCAGGCCCTGGTGCTGTCCAGTTTTTCATACCTGAGACTCTTTCTTGGACATCTGTCACAGTGATGGTTACCGGGGCTTGCTCAGGGAGGTTGCTGTGGTCCTCTCGTAGAGAGATCAGCCACTGTGCATTGCTGTTGTGGGACGCCTCCCTTTCCCATATGCCTTTCCAGTATTGTTCAGTCTCCAGCCTTGGTGGGTCTGCTCTGTTGTTATTACCCTGCCATTGAGAGTACACCTTAGCTGGTTGAGTGGAGAAGAGCCGGTTAATCCTTCTGGATTCATTCTCCCTTGTGTATCTCTTTAGGCGGCTGGCCAAGGCTTGGAGCCTCTGTTTGGCAGTTTCGAGTGCTTCAGGTATGGGCATCTGCCTGTACTTTCTGGGTACTTGTCTTTTCATTGTACCCTTGTGGAGCTCTGATAGTTGGCTCACTTCCCTCCTTGTTACCTTGATTTTAGCCTCTAACAGTCTTTTCCATGGTGGGTATTGGGTCTCATGGTTGCTCTTATAGCCAAGTATCTCAAGGATCACTGATGCTGAGTTGTAGATCAGCTCATTGGTTTCTGTTATGGTATTGGTAGGGATCGTTCTCAATGCTGCATTCACATTCTCAATGAGACTTTCTGATGGGGCCGTGTATCCCCTCACTGGGTGGGGACTTGTAGTTAAGTCCCCACAGTTCTGACATCCGGGTTCCTCCCTTTTGCCGTAGCATTTGTGTTGTATCTCGTCAATCTCAAGTTGTGATAGCAGTTGCCGTTTGCGGATGTTGGAACACTGAGCTACTAGTTGTTTAGCACTTAGTGTTGACTGGGGATGTCGAAGTAACCATTCCTTCCCCAGTCTTTGCATGTAACCTCTCTGACTAGGGTTACTTGAGTAGTAGCATTCCAACAGATCCACATTTTCATCTCTCGCCCATTTCCGTCTTGTTCCAGTAGCCCATTTGTCATCAAGGTGCTCTGGTTCCCCAACACCTGACGCAGACCTTGTTTGGCCGGGCGACGTCTGAGCCGGCATGTTATGCAACTTAGTATCTCTCATGGTATGAGGTAGGCAGTAGCTTGAAGGGTCTTGCCTAAGGACCCAGACTGGATTCGATATATATATATATATATGTATATATATATTTTTTTATTATTATTATTATTTATATAAAATAGACAACTTTTTTATTTGAATTTTAAACACTTTGCACGTTTTGATTTTTGTTCAGATTTGTACACCATTACTAAACAGCTTGTTTCTCAGAGGTTTTGACTTTTTTTTTTTTTTTTTTCTCTTCTCCCCCCTCAACTCTTTTGGACGGCAGCCGTGCACAGCGACGGCCCCCACCTGGAGACTAATTATAGATGTTCAAACAGAAACAATGTTGGGTGTCAAAGGGATTCAAAAGAAGTGGCGTGCCTGCAGGATCGCGAGCAGAGTTGCTGGACACAAAGCTGTTTTTAGATGATGAAAGCCGATAATTGGGCGCATTGTGTGGAAACTGCCATGTTTGAGAAGATGAACAGCTGCAGACAAAAAAAAAAAAAAAAACATTTAAAAAAACAGAGAGATGCATATATGTTGGAAATAAGAGCTGAATTGGCAATTAAAACATAAAAGAAAACATAGAGATACTGTATTATTAATAATAAACAAGTCCATTGGAAAAAAAAAAAAAAAGGTTAAACGATTTAAACGTATAAATGAACTGGTCATCATTTAGAATGATAACAAAGATAAACAACACTTATTCCACCAGATTAAACAAAGATGAGGCAAACATAAAATGATGTAGCCAATAAGGATCACATTGCGACTGTTTGTGTCACTGTTTTCTTCATCTCTTGTGCTCTACTTATTTTTCATTGCAGCTGCATGATATGTTCAACAACTGTGTACCGGATTAGATATTTGCTGTATTATTGTTCTGATAAATGTGGTTTTATTTGTTTTTGAAAATAAGGTCATATCCAACATATTCCAATACTTGTTCTGAAAATATCAACCTCTAAGCAGGTATTAAATCTACTTTCTCTATTCCTGCTCAGATCAGCCGTTTGCTCAGTCTTCAGGAAATCTCATCTGCATCTTTACCAAGTGTTCAAGAGTTACCCACAGCTCATAAGACGGTAGCTGCTGATCGTTCTTGAACAGAATATAAGAAAACCGCAAACAGTTCCTTTAACCTTGTGAACTCAAGACACAATTTGGCATCAAAGTGGACCGGAGACGTTGATGGAATAGGAGCCTGTGACCTTCAACAGATTGTAAATGTGTGTGTGGGCACACACAGCTGGAGGTGGAGAGCTGGTATCACTGTGAGAAGGGGAGGTGTGTGGAAAACTCAGAGCTCAAGAAGAGCAAAAGTCAGGTAACCTTGGTTCCCGAAAGGCTGCAGCATCCCAAGATAGACAGAGGGACACCAGACACCCTCTGAGAGCAGCCAGAGGTCAGTTTACTAAAGACATTTCACTTTGAATGTTAAACTCATCACCATTCTTTGTGAAATGATATATATACATTTACACGATGGAATAATGCTTCCACAATAAATGTAATAAATGTAAAGTATGCTATTTTCTACCATGAGTATCAACAAATTAGCCAAAAAGTAAAATTGCGACGTCCTCGCATGTACATTTACTTTGTGCTTACTTGTTCTTCATAAACGCGCAACACCACAAAGTCGGGTTGCGAAAAACTCTATTTATAGGTGCATTTTTACAATTGTCATGCCAAACCAACAGCTTGGGCGTGTTTTAAAAGAGCATCTTGTCACACTCAGTGTGAGCTCCAGCAGATCGTTAAGCCCTGCCCGCCTTTCCTTTCACTTTATGGCTCATGTAAGAAGCAGACAATCAGCACTCCAGCACATTGATCCCAGGACGACACTCTGTCTTCTAAGCTTCATTTTGTCTGGGAATTTGCAGGCCTAGCAGATATAAATGATGACAAAATCGACTTAATTGTCATCATTGAGATCCTGGAATCGGATAAAGCAATCGGGCACCTTTTGGACCCCTTAAACTCAATATAATGTTTCCTATTAGACATTCAAACTTGTCAGGTTAAACTCATCTAAAAGGTTGTGCAGGAAGTGATTTTTTTTTTTGTGCTGTTATGAAGAGAGCAGACATCTTTTTTTCCACGGTAGTAGCGGGTCTTTGGATTGTTTTGAGCATAATTCCCCTGATGTATAATTTGATAGTGTCTCCAGATTAAATAATGTGTTTTATTGAACATAAATTCAGCTCCATTGCTTTGACAAAGAAAGATGCATGACCATTCACCGTTTTTAGCACATAATCAGTAATATGTAATTAGCGTAATCAATATTAGTGAAATAAATCCTCCCTGCCCGTGGGCTCACTAAGCAATAACAAGGTTAGGAAAACAACACTTAGTTGTTTTCCCACTGACACAGATAAGGGGGAAAAAAATATATATATAAATATACATTTTCATCTGTGCTGAACTTCAAAAGACTCCAGCATTAATCTTGCTTTAGTTTTCGGTGAGGAAAAAGCGCTGCGTCTCTCAGTAATTTCTGCACTATTTACACCCCGTTACAGTGAACGCTTTCATCTCATCCGAAGTAGGACAAAAGCTTGTCATATTTAAAACCAGTTGTCATCACTGTGTGCTTCCTGTCATTGCTGAAAACAGTGGGAGTGATCTGACTTGAGGATTGTCTGATCCGGCGTGGGCTGGTTTCCATCTGTCAGCGACTGCGAAGAATCAGAGAAAAAAAAGAAAAAAAGAAATAAAATTCAGGCCTCTCGCCTGTTGTATCCAGCGACAATTCATTGGCAATTTGATTCCAAACACCTCGGCTCGAATTGTCTGCTGGCTTCTTGTTTCTCCTTCTGATTTGGCTTTTAAGATCCTCTGTTTGATTATGAAAGTAATTAGTTCCCTTCCTTCTTGTTTTACTCTTGCTTGTCTTGTTCACTCTGTTTGCGTCTTACTCAGAGTACTCAGGGAAAAATACACTGAAGAAGTTAAGGCAGCTACTTTGGGAATTTATCTGTCAAATGCGTAGCGAGCGCCAAAAATGTCCTGTTGAATTCACGTCAGAAACCTGAGAGGAAAGACAAAACTGCATGCAGGTGACGGAACAGGACGAAGGAATGAGTTGCTCATACTTGCATTGTCTCTGTCTTACGAATGAAATAATTATTTTTTGTTACGCTACAGTCTAATTTAATAGTGTCTACCTTACTTGTGCAATGATAGTTTTTAACTTGGAACCATAAGGCATCCAATCGAACCTTAAAAACTAAGTTAATTTTTGAAAAATGTGAGATTACTCGCGTTGCTCACCTGGGTAGGGTTAGGTTTGCTCTTTCTGTTCAAGTTTAAGTGCAGTTTTCATACCTGTAAAGTTTTCATACGTTATGTCCTCAGTTTTACATACATCACTAAAAAATAGTAAATAAAGTGCACGACATATTTACCATTACATTAACAATTGGATGAATGTAAAATTGCAGCAGCGAGCCACGGCAAAACTGTTCCCAAAGTAATTGTACGATTTTTCCGCATTGGCCCTGGATCACATTGGTACTTAGCACGCCGACGAAGACTTGCAAAATTGTCTTATTTATACATCTCTTATGTAACAAAAAAGTGTTGCTGTTCTTGGAGTACTCTCAGCTGCTAAGGCATTCCGGAAAAAGACGTGTTATACCTTTATCTGGCAGCGTGAGCCATAGACAGGTCACACTTCCTTCACACAAAACTAACTGAGTGTTAAAAAAAAAAAAAAAAACCTCTATCAGGCACCAAACTTACCAAGTTAGACTTGAAGATGTCTGCTCAGCAGCCTGAGGAGAAAGTAGGAATTGTTCTTTCAGGCATTGTTAAGACGGGGAGAAAGTTTGAGAAAATTCACGCACCATCAAGATTTTTTGAGAAATTGTTTCGCCAGTTTAAAAATATTTGCAAATCGTCACCGAAAGATTACAAACTCCTAACTTGCTGTGAATGCAAACCTGAATCTCACTGTATGACTTGATTAAATATAAAGTAAAATCCGTTCCAAGATGGAAAAAATGTCTTCCTGTTTCCGTTTTGCTATCTAGTGTTTTATTTCAAAGCATTTCAATCATCCACTGCGTTCGAAACCTGCGAACCCCTTTCAATACGTGGTTCAGTCGGGTGCTGTACTCTAATTATTGTTTATAATAGAATTACACATGAAGTAAAACATCTTTATCGCAGAAGAGACTATCGGGTCGGATCCCAGCTGAGTTGCTGCCTGTGTGCCTGTTGGAGCTGAAGTAATAACACAAATACTATTTCAGTGCCCACCTACACATAATGCACAAATTCGATTATAAACACCTTAGAAACCCCCGTCGGCCCTGCATAGAAAGAGATTAGTTTTATTAATTTTAGTTGTGCTGTTTGTTTTTTTTCAATAAGCCCCAAAATTATGAATTTTGGGAACACAAATGTTATTTGAATGTGTGATATTAAATGAACAAGATAGGTATTTAGTTCAAATTAAAGAGTCAATTTTAAAGGCTGGAAATGTGTGCATGAATTTGTGAATGCTGTTTCTAAAATATGTCATGAATTTATAGCTCCCGTTGTGATAAATTAGATAGGAAGTCAAATTAGTTTTTGCTTTGACATAATTTAGCAGGACAGCTTGCGTTGGCTCCTGAAGGCAAATAATTACATTCAAATACTTAGCATCTGATACAGACAAGAACACAAACACACACAATATGGAGAATAATCAATATCAAGACGAAAAGGTCAAAACTGAGGGGGAAAGTATGCCAGTGTATTGTGCAATTTTTTTGGACAGAATTTGTTTTCTTTGCTATAAATGAGAAGGGCAGAGTCACCAACGAAACCCTTGGACACTTTTTTTTCACCGCATTTCATTAGTAGCTGCTTGTCTTCGTATAACCCTCCAGCTAAATTTAACTATATTAGTCCAAAGCGAAAACAAAACTTAACACCGCACAGATGGCCGAGACCGAAAGAAGAGAAATAGCTTTCAGCAGGTTGGTGACAGAGCCGTCACGATTCATTAACACGAACACAAGCGAATGTACATTTTCTCCAGCCGGTTTAGGTTTGCAAGTTGCTCTGGCCGGGATGCAGCAGCGAAGCAGAGACACTGTTTTCTGCATTAAGGTCAGTCGGTTTAAACGATGCGGCAAACAGGAGAACACTGCTGCACTGATAGCTTAAAATCACACTTGGCTTTTGCCTGTAAGTCAATGAAAAATGGGACATTTTGCAAAATAAAAACTACACACTACAGTGAAATATAAGTAGGAAGACTTGGGGAAGTTTAAATGAAGCTCTAATCCAGCGGCAGCCAGCATGACGTCTTTCAGTGAACTAAGCAAAGAAGATGCAAAGACTCCAACTACTTAAAACTCTTCTGGGAGTAGTTTTGGTACCTGGTAGGAGGAAAAAAACACTTCACCATATTGATGGAAAAGACATAAATAACTTCGAAGCATCGCAATCCACTGCTGTACAGACCGACTCGATAATACTGTTATATTTGGCAAGATTACGAGTGCTGCTCACACATCAGACATTCAATTTTAAAACAAAGTGCTAAGTTTATGGAGGAGGATAACATATTTCTTTTCGTAATTTAGCGCGCATACGGCAGGAATCACAAAGACAGCGTGACATGAGGCAAATTATTAACAAGTCACATGAAAAAGACCCGAAGCTAGCCTCCCGACTCCCGAACATGAAAATATTGTCAGCAGGAGTAAGATGTGAGGGGTTTTTTTTATAGCCAGGAACTGCATGTGTGAAGACAACTGTTTTTTTTTTTTTAAAGATAAGGTGAAACATTGTGAGTACATGGCAACGCTTTGTAAAACTCAAAAGGGAGAAAAAGAATGGTAGTGAATAAATGGACTCACATTTTAGACATGGGATGGATGGATGGATGGATGGATGGATGGATGGATGGATGGATGGATGGATGGATGGATGGATGGATGGATGGATGGATGGATGGATGGATGGATGGATGGATGGATGGATGGATGGATGGATGGATGGATGGAATTTTTTAAATTATTACATTATTTTATACATATCCTAATACAATATATCTGTCATAAACAAATCCTTGGAAGACCAGGGGAATGCTGGTTAATTCTGCCACAAATACTCAACTAAACTTTCTTAACTTTGCACTTGCAGCAGTCACACACGCTGCACTATTTTATATTCCCCAATCACTGATTTATTATTCAAGAAACTGAGCTTTTCTTACTACACAAAAGCATGTCTTCACACTACTGAGTCTGCGCCACCAAAATCATCCTCTGTTCCACCTCTGCTCTCCAACGCTTTCACTTTTCCATCACTCCATCTCACTCCCCACCTCTATCTGTATGAAGCTGTTCCAGCGTGTGATCAAAGGCACAGTGTGCTTGAGTTCTTTCCTCCCTCTGTCAGAAGCACAGAGATGAGGGAAACAAAGGCCCCACAGTCGTCTGCCACAAATAACCTCTTCACAGCACAACTCGCTCACTCGCAGACGCGCAGAGCGCGCACGCACCGACACAGCCCATGGCGCTGGTAGGGAAAGTGAGGGTGACAGATCTGTCTGACGGCACTGACTCTATCCTGCCACTTGTTGGGTCTCTATAGTGATCCCCGGCATAAAAGGATGCAGCTTCTAATTATCTCCCATTCACAACCAACTGACACGACACTCGGAGAATGACTTGACTGAGAGGGGAGTTGACTGCCTGCTTTGTGGTGCAGAACGGCAGTTTAAAAATGTTTTGCAGCGCTAAATGACAGCACGCACTGCTGAGAATATATGGCTGCGCTCAGACCGGGAAGCAGGCCCGTCCCATCTCCTGACGGCAAGCCGTAGTCGTCAGCTCACCACTTCTGTGTTATCCAGCGACCCTTAAGGGTCACTGTGAACTACATTTTACTCTGCGTCAGACAGGTGCTGCAGACGCCCTTTGTGTGAGGCGTTGAAAGCAGACGCACTTTGCCGAATAAATGCAAAAACGGGCAGGATGTTCTTCTGCCCGTTTTGGTCGTGGAGCGATTTTCTGTCTGTCTCCAACGCAAACACCCACCTGCACGCCGCTTCCTCTCGACAAAACTGCCTAAAGTCCACTTTCTACTACAAACGGCCAATGCTCTGCATTATGCAGTAGTTTTGCATTCATCTGCAGCCAAATTCAAGCTTTCAGATCAGAGACCTGTATCCAGCTGAAAGCTCTGAAAAGGGAGTGTGTGTTGGTAGGTGGGTGGGTATAACTTGTTCCAATTTGACTTCCCTTGCAAAGGAGCTAATAAGACCTCTGGGTCTGTGCATGAGGTGAACTCTAATGAGTCCCAGAGGATTCTGCATGTAACTTGTTAGAAAATGACAAAGGCTGTGGGTTCTTTATGTCAAATAACCATTTTTTATGAATTTTTCAAAAAATGACTGCCATGCAAAATAAAAATGGATCAAACTCTAAAACTCTGCCGAATCAAGAAGCAGCCAATTTACCACAGTTCTGGTCAGCGTATGGTTGTGTCACCAGAGTGGAGATTGTCAGAAATCTATGCTTGATGTCTTTTGGGCACTGGGTATACACTCTGTGGCTTATTAGCCTTTATTAGGGTGTTTCTTTTGGTGGATTCTGTGTGGAAGCAGCTTCTGGCTGCATAACGAGCTCGCCTGAAATCACAGCAACCAGCCTCATGGAGCGGGTGCTGCTCCAACACAAACCACTGTATTCTCAGCATCGCTGCCAGACACACGGTGTGCAGAGTTATTCAGATCGACAGCAGACTGACGGCTGCAAGTGACTTAACAGCCACAGAAAAAGGAGGCAAAAATAGCAGAAGATCTGTGCTGAAACTGGAATGATAATAATAAAAAAAATCTCTACAGCATAAATGGATTTTTTTGCTGTAAAGCTTTTGACACTTGACACTGTTGTAGGTCTGGTTTCAGTCATCTTGATTCTTTTTTTTCTTTAAAAACAGAAGCGTCACATCGCGGCTAACGCACTTTGTACAGACGTTTATACACTTGGAGTGCTTTCAGGTTTTACCTTGTTGCAAATGAAACCTTCTGTGGTTTTATTGAGCTTTTACATGATCAACCAACATAATTTAATTGCACGTTTCATACGAGGGTACGAAACATGGTTGTGGCAGCATCAACTGGGACAAGAAAGCAGCTCGTGGTCCTGAAAGAAAGCCTTTTAGAGGCTGCAAAGTGCTTGAGAACGTTATTCCAACAAGACATTGACCCAAACCAAGTAGCCAGACCAATGGTTTAGACCAAACCATGAGTGGTCCAGTCTAATTCCAGATATAAATTCAAATATAAATGTGTGGCACAACTTGGAGATCGGTGCTCTCTGTCCAGTCTGACTGAACATCCAAACACTTAACTTGTCTGTCCAGTTAAAGGTGGATTCTGGTGTGATGGATATAAATGAATATCAGACCTTTCAGGATTTATTCATAAAATGCACAAAACCTCTGAATAACTAAGCTTGACAATTATGTATCAAAATAGTCTTTCATATAAAATACCAATAAAATGTACTAGTATCTGTGTCAGTGACGTAAAAGAATATGAAAAAGCTATGAATAAATGTTCAAGGTATTGTAATGAGATATTTTATTCTCTTTCTGCAAATCAATACATCTGACTAACTTCTTCTACAGCAAAAGATACTTTGAAATAATTACTTATGCACCGCCAGAGGTGGCTGACCATTCTTTAGACATTTTATGACTCTAGTTCCTACTTTATGTCTGCAGTGAACTTTGTAAACGGACGGAAAGCAGGTTTTATATGCCCCCCTCATTCTTCTTGTTTCACTTTTCTGACATCAACAGCTGGGCCTCTTTTTCTTTCAGCTCCAAATCTGCTTTTGGTCAAACTTTAAGCTGCGAGGAGCTGCATTACCCAACACCACAAACTGTAGATGCAGCTCCATTCACCTTCTGAGATTTCAAAATGTTGTGAGTAAATTGTTTGCACGCTGCGAACTGATGTCCTGTTTTGTTCATAATAGTCGTCATGCCGCCCGTATCTGTTTGAGCAGCTATTTGGAATCGTGTGCAGATCTGGTTTGAACAGAGGTTGTTTGCTTGGGTAGAAAGCATCAGCAGATAATGATTGAAACTGAGTTAACTCAAATTAGTCATCATTACACTCGTTCTGCTCCTGGATTTCCACAAGCCCCGATGTTCATACGACCCTTGTGACCTTCCTGCTGTTGTCGTAAAGTGTGAGTTAATGACTATTAGCAGCGATCCTTGCAGCGGTTATTGAGAATTTGGAGAACGGTGCAAAAGCGAAGAAGAAAAATTTTTTTGCCAATGATTGTCTTGCAAATAACCAATGGAGCAGCCTGAGTGCAGAGATATGACGACTTCCGGTCAATGCAGATGGTTCAATGTCACTGTATTCTAGAATAGGATTTTTATAGGATTGTCATTTTGACCCGGGTTTGCTTTGCTGAATAGGAAAAGGATGATATGGTATGATGCATGAAATTAATTCTTGATTTGATATTGGAAAGTAAAGAACTCATTTGAGTTTCAAAGGACAGTGAACTATTGAGGCAGATAAAAAATAAAATAAAATAAATACTTATTAGAGCCGATGCTGCTGTGCCATTCAGGGAGGATGCATTAAAGAAAGGACAAATACATATTGCAACATAATTATTCGAAGATATACATTGACACATCTGTTGTAAAGTGAAGGGCTGTGTTGCAAATAGTCATTAAAAGACTCAGAAAATGCAATGACTAGCAATTACACAAACATAATTAGCAGCTATTAATCTAAACTTGAACAAACATGCATGACCCTGGTAGCTGATAAAAAATTTAAATATTTCAAATGCTCTTTTTCTCTGCAAAGCCACCTCTCAGTTGAGTTTTTGTAAATAACTAACTCAGCTTTTGGAAAGGTTTGGAAAAGAAGAATGTCTGGATTGCATGCATTTTGACAGAAGGATTAGCAAAGATTAGTCGGTAAAAGCAATGCAAAATAATTATTTTTTGGTAACTAATGGGTGACAAAATGGAATTTATTTTTATGAAATGTTTTAGAGAGTTTATTATAACAAAAAAAAAAAAAACTCAATACGAGTGATATCAAGAGCACAGTCTGTCGGTGTTTAGGTGTTTCAACAATCTTGGTCAAGACAGGAAAGTTTTGTATGTCTTTGTTTGAGTTGGTGTCTTCAAGGCCAGTTTTATTCTGCATTTCTCAATCCTTCAGCTGGAAGACTAATTGCCAAGCATTATCTCTGTGTTGGTTATTACATCATGTTTCTCTTGCTCTACGATTTTATAACACCTGAAAGGAAAATTCTTAGAATCCAGTGAGAAATATATATATAGATTCTTTAGCTGTTCAAGTGCATTTCTTTCAGCTTTAGAGAGCAAATCCCTCCTATTTAGATCCTATTGCTGACAAAGTGTGGGCAGGTCTTTGAAAGATTTTCAGGCATTCATAAAATCCAGTTTGTTTCAGTAAGAAAAACCTTTAATTTTTAAAATAGAAAAAAAAAATAGTGCGATTTTACTTTCTTTGAATATGTTTGTATTTCTTATGGAGAAATGTGTCGTTCTCATCGAAGCCCAGCAGAAGCTTGAGAAATATCTAGAAAGACATAGAAGAAAATCAAGTAAAACAGTTTCCAGATGTGAAATCTTTCTTTCCATGTATCTGTAAATTGTTACTAAAACTCAGAGGAGACAATGAGCTGTCCTCAGTGAATTCATTTCATTTTCATCATAAGTTACTATTTTAAATGAGGTTAGGATTGTGCGTCCAAACAACATATCTTGCTGTTTTTTGTGACTTCCCTTATGTACATTTTATTCACCACGCTTAACTATTGCTGTTGGTAATTTTATTGATACTGCTCAGTTTTTATAAGCAAACTGTGACCTCGTTTTGTATCTACGATGAGTAATTTCTACCATCATTTCTTAACTTTGCAATGTGTTTGGAGAGAGCTAACACAAAAGTGGATTTCAGCTCATAATTAATTAGGCTGTTTGAATGGACCTTGTTGTTGTCATAAACGAATTGGTACCAGAGTATTAAAGGAGCACGTAAAACCAGTGGTTTCCCACCTCATTCTGAAAGAGTTTTTCCCATGCTACGGAAAATTAGAGTAATAAAACTATAATTGACAAGGCTTAGTGATGAAGAAGTAGCGTAAAACAAAATTAAAATGTGAGAGAGTAGAGCATCAATAATATGTAGAGGAACAGTAGCTAAAGTATTCCCCAAACACACACTTAAATTCATGTACATCAAAAAACAGACAAGTATGCTGTATTGAGCATATTGTTGTTTTTATCATTATTTTAAAGCTCCTCCAGACTAGCAGCAGCATTTAGCAAACATCTGGTAGAACTGTATGTCTGCTGAGTTTAGCATGCACACTACTTCCTAGTGCAAATGGAGGAATGTTGTGATTACGCACTGAAGGCGGAGTGTCAGAAAGAGCAGGAGCTTCTTAAAGAGACAGAGGCCAATGTCAAGTTGTTAAATAGCAAAGTCAAACTTCTCTTGAGTGTATTTTTAACAACTCTTTTAAGCATAGTTACTTGATTGTGCTATAAAATGGCAGTATGTTCTTTGAAAATACACAGTACTTTCAAATGATGCCAGCTCCAAAGTCCAAAACACCAGTTCAGCAGTCCACAAGAACTGCTGGGGTAAGACATGGATCGAGTTAGTTTCTAAACCGTCGTTCTGCTTGGGAAATGCAGTTTCGCCAAAGTTTGTTTAACAGGACTTTCATTCAGCAGATGGCAAGCTATTGTGTTTAAAATGACCAAGAATTACCAGCAGTGTACCTGCCACAGTTATCATTTTAAAGCTGCCCATTGTGAGAAAGGAAAGCTGGAGAGGCATAATAGCAGTAATTAAGTGGGGGTTGGCCAAGCTGTCAACTGGGAACGTTGTCATTCATGAAGAAATCGTATGGCTGAAGTGATGTTCAGAGTGTTGCATTACACTCCGTCATCTGGCGACACTTCTTTACAGCTTTTGTCGCTCTGGCGGCGCCCCGATGCATCCTGGGCCGCGTGGACTGTAGGCTTCGACATGTAGAGCACTGCAGCTCAGCGTAGGGCTAAGACACGTTCAGCAGCTACAAATGACCCGCAATATGCCAGAGCGCCCACAGGGGAAATAAAGCTTCCAGACATGAGACTCCATCATCACTGTGTTCGAGTGAGGGAAGTAGTGGGGCAGAGAGCATTTAACCATGCCTCCTTCGCTGGCCTCCCGTGTCTTGTTAAAAGCCAATGGCCACTTATGACAGAAAGGATAACCGAGATGATGAAATGTAATGGGCAAAGGAGGAAAGGGGGCTCGGCTTGCGGAAGGCTGGGGAAGTGGGAAGGAGGAAGACACAGGAGCAGATGGGAGATCTGAATGGTCTCGACATGAAAGAGGAAGTTTGTCTCTGCTTAACAATCAGCTCGTGGTGATTTTTTTTTTAGTTTTCACGCTGGGATCTCTAAATTGCTGGTTTATGGAAATGCAAATGCCAGCTCTGTTACAAAAAAAAAAAAAGGTGGTTGAGGTTGCGGGCTTGGACTTAAAATTAGGAGTTTAGCATTCGTTTCAGATGGTTAGATTACAGCTGTTATCTCAATGAAGATAAACCAGAGTAAGCACAAACAAATGCTTCGCAAAACATTCAAATATCATCCCAAAAGTTCTTTTGTTTCAGTAATTTGTGTCAAAAGGTACTACTGCATATGAAATAGATTTATTACACACAAAAAAATCAATTCTTGACATTTTAATAGTTATCACTTACAGTGAACGGAGGCTCTAAATTCAATTTTGAAGAAAATTATCTGCACAATCATGTCAAGACTGCAGAAGCTGCCGAACTGTCAGCTGTCCAGCAGACAGTCATTGTCAATATCCACATAATGGGAAAACCATAAAATGCTACTGCCAAATAAACCGGCTCTTCACATCGTGTATGAGAGCATATTTACAGAAAGTTAAGTGGAAGGAAAATGTTAGGAAGAAGTCAACCGAGATATTAGAAACCTTAGATTGTGAAGCTAAGCCCATTCAAGAGTTTGGAGAAGATTCAAATGAAACAGAGTCAATTCAAGAGCCTCTGCACACAAATGTATCAGCATATTGACTCATATTGTCACATTATTTGTGTTAAACTGGGTTCAAAGAACTTTACTGTTGTTCAGCATCCCAAAGTGTCCTGTTTGAAGAAGAAACACAAATGAAGGAAAGAAAAGTATTTTAAGACTCCTCCACACCATGACATGCCACCCTGCACTGATGCTGAAATTAGTGCAAAAGGAGCCCAGACTAAGTATGAGTGTATGCAGGAGCATACTTTATAGTACACTGTTTGTATTAGAAACAACTTTAGTTATTAATTTAATAAAACATACAGTTTTATTCATCTTGTACAATTTTCCAGTTTTCTGAGAAGCATAATTTTCACCAGGTGTAAGCCATAATCATCTAAATGAAATTCAAATTCTGCTTTGAATGAATCTAAATAACAAACAAGTCAGACTTTTGAGTTGATTCAGTAAAATAAATCAACTTCTCTATCATATTGCAATGTGTGGAACCGAATGAAAGCAGTTGTTGTTTGCAATAACTTTAACATGACTTGTGTAAACAATGAAGTTTTACCTATGTTATTTGTGTTTTAATCATCCCATCAGTCCCAATAATATCAAATAATAATAATAGTTTTTTTTTTAGTTATCTATGTATTCAACCCATTTTATTCCTGATAAAGATTATGCAGTGTTTGGTTTTTTTAAATGAAGCTCTATGCCAGAGTTGGAACAGAATAAAGTAAAATAGTTTATCACCTCTCTGATTCTCTGTCTCCCGCTTCGTCTGACGTCCTCTGAACCTCATCTGAGCGCAGTGCCCAGCACATGCTGCAACAAGTCTGCCTGCCTCCTGACTGATGTGACCACCTCATACATCATGTTAAGGGTGAAAGCCCACTTTAGACAGAACCGGCTCCCATCGAGCTCCAGATGGTTCCCTGCAGTCAGATTGTCAGCGTACACATGTTGGCAGCACCTTGTCTCTCACCCTGCTGCTAAAAGGTCAACTCCATCGCTGTTGCATAGCCCTGCACAGTCTGGTCTGGAAACAGTCCTGCACTTAATAACGGCCTTCAATGCATCCATTTGGACAGAATAGATTGTCGGGTTAGAAATGTTGACGATAGAGAGATAAACAACCCCAGAGCCTCGAGTTGCAGTCTTGGAAAATAAAAATGTATCCACAAACGCAGCACATCCAGTAATGTAGAGTCCTGTATTATCGTTTTTCCTTGAGCTTTACTATTGTTATGGCTTCAGGAGAAAAATTGCACTGAGGAAATCAATGTTTTTCTGAGTTCCATCTTTGCCCTTAGCTGACAGCTATATCATTGCTTTGTCTAATGCTGTCCGGAAATATCCGGGATGGAGACGACTGAAGAATAAAAATTGTCTGTCTCCTATGTGGTTGACGGCAAACAGGATCTGAGGAAGTAAAGCTGAAAAGATTTGAGATTTACAATTCACTCCATTGGAATGGACCCTTGAGAGAATAAAACCACAATCAGACTCGAGAATACGCTTGTTTCAGTTCAGCCGTCTGTTAGGTCTGCTTCAAATTATCATAAAAAAATCTGAGTTGCATGCATGAAATAGCTGGCACAGCAAACTGTATGGTTTCATTGGTATTTTATCATATGTTGTTTTTCTTAAACTGTGAAATTGTAGTTTTTCAAAGTTATCGTTCCTTGATAATCTCATAGGAGCCCAGGGTTTGGCAGGGTGTAAAGTGTAAAGTGACATCTATCGAGCTCTTAGCCCGCAGTCCTCCCTTCACGCTATACGAGTTTTGAAAATAATTTTGCGTTTTACATTTATTCAACCCTTACTTTCAAAAACGTTAGCGTCTTAATAATTACTGCCTCGTCAAAGCAGCAAGCATTTCTCTGCTACCTGAAATAATAATCGTCAAACCTTTCGTCCCGAGATGCAACTAAAAATGTAAACAGTTTCGTCATTCGTTGACAAGCGCGTTAACCGTTGAAGATTTGTGACGTTTTGGCTATTTCTTCTTTTCAGTAAACAAAAGCGTGCTAGCTCTTAGCCTCCAGCGCCGCTGCTTTTCACCGTGTCACGTCTCACTCTTAACTCCCATGAGAATTTCTGCCATTTTCCTGTTAAAGCAGAGTGCTCAGGGCCTCATAATCTGTGTTCAGCTGTCAAAATGATTTATCCGGGCAGCTACAGCAAAAAAAAAATAATAATAAAAAAACAACAACATGTGGACACGGGTGTGCATGTGTGTGTCTTTCCACGTCGTGTACTTGTGAAGTGTAAGCCAATGCAAAGGAGCCTGGTGCCAGTGGTGTCTCTCACCCAAAATATTTTCCCTTCACAGTGTAATTTCAAGCCTCTCAGAGAGATGTCGTGTGGCGCATTTACTGGGCAGAGATAACAGGCCGAGGCGGGCGCACGGATCCCGGGCCCATTCAGTCTTCCCGCCGCTCCCCTCCGTGTGTGTGTGTGTGTGTGTGTGTGTGTGCGTGTGCGTGTGTGTGTGCGTGTGTGTGTTTGCCGTGCGTTCGGAAGCGGCAAAAACAGAGACTCGCGTGAAAAGAAGAGCTTATGACTGTGAATGTTTTATGCGCTGGAAATAATGACATATCTCACCCCGCTAGCGGATACTTGCTGTCACGTCTTCAGCGGGTGTGTGTGCGCAGAAACTGCCATACCTGCAGCAGAGGAAGCTAAGCCTGGCGCCCTTGCTCCCAAAGATAAACCCCTAAAGCTTGACTGACACGTTGAGCACTTTCAGACCACACACACACACACACACACACACACACACACACACACACACACACACTCAATTTTTGTGTCTTATATCCTTTATGATTTTGTTGTCTGTCTGAATTCAGAAGGGTCAACTTTGCTTCTCATAAGGCGGCTGAACCACAGATGTCACAGTGTCACGCTCCCCCTTTTTTTTTTTTTTCCATTTTTGTTTACACCTCTTAGTCGGTGTGACTCCTTATAGATGTTAGCCTTTTTGAGCATCCGGAAACACGGAGCGGCATGAATGCTAATGAGAGCATCAAAGAGTCTTCAAGCTTCTCGCGCGTCTCACCAAGGACTCAAGATGGAGAGGAATGGTGAAATGGGAAGATGCGGCGGTCAGGGCTGAGAAAAATCACAGTTGATAGGCCAAGAAGCAACCAAAAAAAAAAAAAAAAAAAAATTCAAAACGAGGACTTGAATTTGCAGATAATTTTAAAAAATACGAAGCTAGCGAAAATGTATTATACTGTTATTGTCTTTGTCTTGATGAACGTTTTTTATTATCTTAGGATATGTTTTTAGCACACATGTGTGCCTTTAGACTCCTAAGCAATACTGCAAGTAATAATTAGCACACTTAGTGATGTTATTTATATATATTTTATGGTTGGTTTTTTCTGTTTTACATTTGTGAAACATTAAATGCTGCGTTGACAAAACTGGTACTTGTTTAATCTGATTTTCTTGCCAGGTGCAAACAAATGCTGCTTATGCTGTTAACACCAGTATCATCAGTTCTGCATATAAGCCCCGTCGGTGCTAACTGTGAGGAAAATTAATCAATCTCTTTTTAGATGAGTATTTTAGAATGGTACTGCAGTTAGGAATGTTGAGCAAATTATGAACTCACTGTACATCTTTACAGTCTGGATTTATTGGACTATGTGTTTTTGTTCTGAATCTTAATTTGCATTAACTTGATTCAAACTGAATGCAGACTCTCTGCTTTGCTCTGTGCTTTGCTTCATGCAGGACCAGGCGGCTATTAATGTTAATCTGATATCTGAAAGTGCGGCCGACATGGACTGAACAGCTTCCTTCATTGCCGCTACAGACAAACTGCAACTCTCCAACAGCATCATCGTTCAGAACTTATCCTTCTGTTGCTCCAGTTAAAATGCAATCAGCGAAATCAAACTGAGAGAAATTTCTTGCTGATTCCTGAAGGAAGATGAGAAGTGTACAGGAAACCAAGGGCCAGACTAAATGCAGGCCAAATATAACCCTGATATTGTACCTGTTTGTCCTCTTTCTCTCTTATCTGACCATTGAAATGTTTCAGTGGGTACCCTATTGTTTCTGGTTTGTGAATATGTTCCCAAAAGATCTAAGAAGTGATACAAACTAGAATAACAATACGTTTTCTAGCAAACAGGGTTTTTCGCCAAACTCCTTGCAGAAAAATTACCTGCATTTTAAGCTGAAAAGTTGAAAAATGAGATTTGGAGAGTGTGGGAATAAAGAAGTCTAAGGCCGAATCGCCTGGAAATAAAAATGAGAGAATATGAATCCTGCAGATCCAGTTATCTCTCGGACATTTCAATGTTTTAGTAAGAAGCTTTTTATGTATAGATGGAAAAAGTGAATGAACAGGAGCTTGGCAACATTAAAGACATTTGCTTATTTTGTGCTGCACAGCAGTGTTGAATGCTGCAAAAGCACATTCTCGCTGAAGAAATAACGGATAACATAAAACCACAACATCCCGTCACGAGAATATACGGGATGCAAACCATTAATCAGCTGCAAGAGGAAATGAATTAAAAGTCAAAAAAGTGTGAAGAAGAGTTCTTTTTGACAGATGAATCCAAAGCTATATTTAATGAGAAAATGCAGGTGATTTTTCGTAATAATTTGGAATCCGTGTTTCCCCACAAACACAGCTCAAAAATTCAAGGATCAGGCTGGGTTTTGGTTCGTCTTTTCTCCTTCCTCTACTTGAAGGAGAAAAAAAAATGGAAAGGATTGTACAGAAATTGTGGAAGGTGGATTGACTTTTGTTAATACATATATATATATAGCGAGTGTGTTTGAATGTATGCTCGAAAATGCAAAGACCAAAGCAGAAAACTACTTTCACTGGAGCAGATCTCTGAATGAAGCAGCTGCCAGCACACTGACTCCCACAATGTGCACCAGAGGATGTGCTGCTACAAACTCAAAACAAATGCTGAGGGCATTTGTACGCTCACATAACTTCTGCTCAGAACATGTCCAGAATATTTCAGTAGTACAGTATGCATGTAAGAAAAAAGCGTGAGCTGAACATGTTCCAGGAAAACTGTAAAAAATAAGAGAATATCTGCCAACGAACAAGTGCTTTGTCATCAACATTAAGAAGTTACTGACTTAAAACAATCTCTTATACATTGCTAAAAAGTTTCTTGTAAGTTTTGCCTTATTTTAAATGTACTGAGAAATTTGCCCAGAAAAATAGACCAAAAATACTTTGCAAAATTTTGTACTTTTGTTCTGTATTTCAACAGAAAATTTTGCAAATATGAACTTTGTATTTCTAAATTAGCATTTTAGAATCATACTTGTATTCATGCCACAAAGCTTGGTCTTCTACGATGTTGCCCCTTGTGTAATATCTTTACTCTGTTTATATCCACATAAGCACATTGACATTTTTCAAATGTCACTGAAATCATAACATGATTGCATGTGGTGTTGATGCAGAGGAATAATAATCATAAAAATGCTAAAAAAAAGAAGCAAATTGAACTAAAATGTTCAATTTGTAACATCTCCTTCTGTATTATGTCTGTGTCTTGTTTATTGTTTCTTCCTAATTTGATTTTACTTCCCTCAAATCAACATCTGCATCTCAGGCTTAAATCAGCCACGTAACTTCCAGGAAACTGCTGAAATAAAAATACATCTGTCCACTTCTTGGCCTTCGGTTCAATCATTCTGGGGCCCGCCCCTGCAAGTCCCGGTAAAAGTGCATTTTGCACCTGAACGGCGCCCATGTTTCACTATAGCAACGGCACGCCTGATCCAACAGGAACCGAGGCAGAAAATAAACACGCACTCATCGACAGCCGAAGCAAACAGCGGTGGGTTGATGAGATCGAAACAAAACTCCATAGGAGTCACTCAACACTCCAAACAAGGGAAACGCTTCACTTGCAAGAGGGTGACAAAACTCTTGCAAGTCATGACTCCACTTCATCTACTTGGATCGCTGGTTAATCAGTAACTCTGGGTGTATAATCATATTTGAGTGGACGTTTAAACGGGGCACGTCGAAAGATGAGCGGCATCAGCGCCATTGGATGCAAAGGAGCTGCACCTCTGACCTATTCAGAGATACCCCACACACTTTCCCTCGAACAACAACAAGAATCTAATGGCTGTGAAGCGACGTTTCCCGTGGTGCTGAGAACAGTTAAGATACTGAGCAGCAAACTACTTGCACAGCTGAACGTAGTAAAAATCAAGCTGTTGATGGAACATCAGGATTACTGCCATTTGTGTCCAGAGTGGCTGGAAATGCTGGATGTTTTTTTTCTTGTTCTTTTTTATTTTTTTTTATTTTTTTTTGAGCAAACAGCTATTTTTTGGGGGAAAAACCTGTTTCCACATAGAGCTAGTTTGATTTGAATAACTTTGTCATTAATAGCTCAAACCACATTTGGAGACTGAATTTCATATTTTCTGGTTATTTTATTAGAATTTGTCTGACAAAAAAAAAACAAAAAAAAAAACAGAACAAATCTAAGAGGAGGCCAAGCAGTTTTTTCATGGCAATGAATATTTAGCATTTTCTTTATGTGTACAAAGACCAGCATAATTATGATGACATGAAAGAGACCTTAATAAATAAACATCATGTCATGTAGTGGTTTTCAGATGTGAGTTCTTGGGAGAGAGCCAGCGAGGCCTTTGAGACGAGAGCAGATGGGAAACCTATGAGGAGGAAGTGGTGACCCATGTTATCGTGGGGCTCAGATTTGCACCCTCTAGCATTTCCTTGAGAAAACACCACTAATCCAACCAGAGTAGGTCATGTCAAGTATGTGCGCTCACATTCAGGCAGGCCACAAGGACCTACACGCGCACACACACACACACACACACACACACACACACACACACACACACACACACACACACACACACACACGGGTTCTACACAAGCCCACACACAGCTTACACATAGCTTTGGCAAAGGTGCATAGGCTTCTCAAGCTTTGGCAAAATGACATGCAGAGGCATGAAAAGATGGGGGAGAAGAGCTGCAGAGAGGGGGAGGAGAATTTATCAAAGGATCATTTTTGGAACATCTGGGCCCACTATCAGCGTCGCCCTCCCTTCTAATTAACTTCCCCGCATCCTCATTTTCACCCTCCATCCTGTCCATTTCCATCTTGCGCCTTTCATTCCAGTAGAGTCCCCTCATCCTGCGCGCCGTTTCCTCACAGAATCCTCTTCTTTTTACGCCTCCCTCCCGACTCGCTCTCCCCCGGTTTGTGCTTAATGGAAGCAAATGCAAAAACGTGCGCGCGCGCACGCACGCACGCACACGCACACGCACACGCATGCAAACACTTCACAGAGACGCAGATATGCATGCACCCATGGCTTGATGCAAGGTTGGATTCTAATGCCATCGTCATGGTAACACTCCCTCGCTTCTTTGTTTGCACAAACGAACGGCGCACACATCCCAGGAATCTGTGAGGATTCTTATGTAACTACACAACCCCACGCACAAATAAGAGAGACACACAGAAAGACGGAGAGGCAGATAGACAGACGGGAATGAGTCAGTGCTACAGCACATATTGAGAGCATCTGTCATCAGCGTTACCTTTCACTATGACAAGAACAGTATGTACCACTGTGTTACTTCAGGCTCATTATAACCCACATTCAAGCTAACACACACACACACGCACACACACACAACAGAGGCATCTTCAGTGCAAAGGAAGATGTGGGGAATAGCTGCTCAACTAGTTACAGCAACACCACTCAGGCATCAGCATGCTAATTACTTTGTTGCCTCCGTGAGGGCGCCTGTGGCTTCAGGTGAGAGGGGAGTCGGGGTCAGCAGGCGTATCGCTATGGATGTAATGAAATGAGCTGTGATTCGTTCATGGTGGCAGAAAATTGTGTCGGAAACAGAAGGGAGAGAGATGACGCCTTTCGCCGGCCTTCTTTTTTTTTTTTCTTCCTCTTCGTCTTTCTTTTCATCGTATTGATTGGAGTGTGGTGGAATGGGCAAAGGGCAAATGTGAAAGCATAGGCCATTCAGGAGGAGAAGGAGCGTTTCGGGATGTCATGTCGTACCTACTCTGCTATTTATCTTAGTGAGCGCGTGGATGGATAAAATATTCCATCTGTGTGAGCTGAACTCCAATAGGCGCCCCGGAAGCACAGAGGAGTCCGGCTTCATTGGTGCACGACTGAACAGTCTCTTTTGTCATTCACTTTTTCTTACTTTTCCTCCAGTTGAGGCACAGGTCATGTTATGTTTCTTAAGAGAAAAATGCTCTAGTCCACAAAAAATTGTTAAAAAAAAAGAAAAAAAGAAGAAAAAGTTTAAGATCGAATACATATGCATAGTTTCAGCTGATGGAACTATGAAATGTGAGAATGATTTTTAAAAAATGTGTTTGGGCAGCAAAGTGCAAAGATTTCTACAACCTGGAGAGATAAATCGTAAAAACTGTGCACCAGCTAAGACTTTTTTTTTTTTTTTTTTTGCAAACAGAAATAACATCCTTTTTTTTCTGCAGAGAAAGGAAAACTAAATATTGTGGCGCCAAAAAAAACAAAAACAAGCCAGAGCAATGAAACAAGGAAGACGTATCCACTTGCCTTGAAGTGACAGAAAAGCAAAAAAATAAACCAAACATTATGTGCGACATAATAACAGCAGCTCTGTCACAATATTTAGCAAAGTCAGATGTCTTGGAACCTACATTGATAGTACTTTGGGTTCCTCAGCCAATATGGACGACCTTTTATGGTTTACCCGTGTTGTGGAGCTCAGGCTTTAGGGTTGGGATACCCAAGGAGAATCCCTGAAAGTGTAGTGAGCACCATCGATATATTTTACAGGTCCAGATAGTTAATGTCCCGCACCTTCAGGCGCCATCACCATCCCTCAATTAATGTCCACAAAACCATACCGATCCGGAGCAGGAATCAGTCACAAAGATGTTAAGGCAGAAAAAAAATTGCTGATGTTTATCAGAGTATGTATACTGATTTAAATTAAACAATTCAATTTATTGTTTAACATTATGCACTTCTGTGTCATAAAATCCCATTTTATGACACTTGACTTTGAGGTTGCATTGTTAATCCCGTTAATCCCCTCGATTAACGGGTTAAAGGACACCAGTCCGTTTCCAACCAGCAAACTCGGTTTAAACCAAAGAAGCAAGAGAAACAAGCTCAAATAACTGCTCTACGAGAAAGTTTAGAAAAAATAAATAATTTCATGTTTCCTATTCTGTAACATGAAAAAAGAACAACAGTCAAAACAGACAAGGTTCCCTGCAGCAAGAATATCCGGTTCTGTTTAATGTTACTGGCGAGCCGCTCCATCCTTCGTTACCACCTGGTTCAAGGTGATCAGGTGAGGAGGGATGGTAACCGTTGGCCAGCGGCTCACACACAATTGGCTCGTAAAGATTGCTGCATCTGAAAAAAGCCTCCTGAAGGAACCGGAGGCCAATCATCTCCACGACAGAGCATGTGTGTGTTTGTGGCACTGCCCGGGGTGCATGAAATCTGACAGCCAGGGTCTGCTGAAGCACCTGCCTGCAGACACGCACCGACGCGTTCATGCACACGGACAAACACATGCCGAAGCTCGTAATTGGGATCCTAAAGCCAAAGGAAGGACAGGAAGAAGAGGGAGGAAGAAAACGCTTTTTTTGTGTTGCGTGCGTGTGCGTGTGTGTGCAAGTGCTTTCTCTGTGTTTCAGTTTGAATGCCCTGGCACACCGTCAACTTTGTAAAACCAGGCAATTTCCTGCGAAGCCGTCCAAGTGTGACAGCTGTAGGTGCCTAATGGGCAAGGCTTAGGAAACGAGGCATTACCAAAATCCAGCGAACTCAATTGTATTAATCCTTCAGATTAACAGCTTTAATTCTCAACATGTTTCCTGCGTGGAAAGTCTCATTTCCTCACCTAAAATGAGAGTAGGACGTGAGGCGAACATCCACATACTTCTGGTGATTTGCAGAAGTATTCCTACCGTAAAACATTCCACACGTTTTGTAATTTCACCACGAAACTCTGTATTTTGTTGGGATTTTGTGTGGCGGAGTAAGACAAAGTTGTGAAAATGAACAGAAAAACACACACAAAAAAAAAAAAGAAAAGAAGGAAATCTGAAACCTGTGGTGCACGTATTTAGTCGGCTCCTCTGAGAGAAATTTCTGTACGGAATTGCAGCAGCACTTTTCATCGCGAGGTGAGATGTTTTAGCCAATTTCAAGCATTGCCACAGATTCTCAATTAGATTTGGGTCTCTGTGACAGTAATTAAACCATTTCACTCAGGCTGCCTGGCTCACATTCACTTGGAACATCTTCAATATTGTGGAGGAAAATCACTACAAGTTAACACCTGCTGATCATGTTATATTAAAAACTAAAAAAAAAAAAAACTAAAAAAAAAAGCAAAAAGAACTATTTGGGTTACATGTAAAAGGTTTGTCGCCCCTTGTTTTGGATCCTTATCCTTGGTATAAAACTTGTTGTCTCTGCCTGGCAGAGTTTTTCACCCAAACCGTTATTGATTGTCCTACACGCTCTCTCTATTGTGCACAATATATGAATAAACCTAATTGAGTGATTTCACCTGACAGTGCTTGGTAAAATAGTGTTTTCCTCAACACATATCCATGCTTAAGAGAATCTTAAGCATGGATTCTCTTCACTAACATTTCACAGTTAGTGAAAGAAAACTAACTGTGAAATGTTAGTTTTCTTTCACACGTGATGCCTGCAGGTCACAGCGCCTGCATTCAGGCACGACTATCTGGTGAACCTTCTCGTAAAACTAATATAAAGCTATTAGTTTTATATTCCACCGGTGGCTTTCTGTTTTCCACTCTTCCTTAAAGAGCAGCTGATTAATAATAAGATTCACTTACTCCAAGATTCACTGCATGTACTAAGTAGGTGACCTCTGAAGTCGGCTTGTTACTCTGGATTTTCAGATTAAAGCTGGTTGATCACAAATGCACACTAAAGTTTTTTTTTTTTTTTTTTAAATAAAGTATCATTTTTGTTTTATCACATAAACTGTTATTAAAATATTCGATAAGTTGTGGTTATAGCGTATTAAATGCCTTTGTAAACGCTTTTCCTACACAATGTAGGAAAAGGGTCAATTAAAGGTCAAAGGTAACGAAAGGTAACTTTTGAAATTGAACATTTTTGACACAAATCTAAGACTGAAATGTTCTTTAGAAGATGCACTTTTTAAAGATGTGTGTTTATCCATCCCAGGTTGGTTGGGCTTCAATTTTTCTTAATTAATGCCATAAATCCGTCGCTGACACCTACTGTCTTAACCTCCCTCTGCTCCGTTCCCCGAGAGACGACTGAACACTGTCAGTTTTAATCTCTCTCCTAAGCACCGTCCTCTCGCCTCACACACACACGCACGCACACACATGCAAAGCTTTCAAATAAGGGATTTAGATTACAGGGAACACTGCTATAGTCCCACGATGACGGAGTGTGTGTACTCTGAGGGTGAGCCTTACTAGAATTCATATGATGTTTGTTGACTCCCTTCACATAAACAGGTGGCTGTGTGGAGATAACGTTCCGCATTTTGTGCCGACGACGATGCTGCGGAGCCCGGCATCACCGTCGCCCAGACGTACGCAGTCATCCAGCAGTTGTGTCAGGAGTTTGGGTGTTTGTTTTTTTCTTTAATGCTTTAATCCTAATGCATTCAGAGGGACATTTATTAATCTCTCTGTTTCAAACAGAGGGGGGGAGGGCGACAAAGCCTTTCAGGTGAATAAGCGAGGGATTCCTCCAAGGGCGTCTCCACGCACCCGCTCGACGATTAGCCGGTGACGACGCAGCAAAACTGGCACAGAGACGAGGCCCCGTTTCCCATCCCTCACTCCCATACTGCTCTCAGTTTGTTGTCACGTGTCGGGTTTGCCTACAGACGGCATATGAGAAGCTATATTAGTCATTTTTGAAAAGGAAGGAGGAACATTTTTGTTTTTTCTTCTTAGAGGCGCGCGCCATCATCCACCCAGATGCCCTTTATTGTGTTCAGCACGACAAGATGGAGAGCCACCATCTTGGTCCGTAGTTCCTTTCTTCACCAACTATCAAAATAAAAAACTGAAGCACCCGCCGTGTGCTTCTGCCACTTGGTTAAAAGTGTGTGCGCGTTGAGAGTGTTTTCTGACTTTGATCCTAATGACAGATTCATTCTCTCCTCCGCCGATGTCTTGGCTGGCTCCACTAAACCAGCATCTCTAAATGCCGACCTTGTCACTTCAGCTTGTTGGCAGGCCAACCTCTTTTTTGATCTCTTGTTTCAAAGGCCCTGAAACACAAGCTGACACAGCTGAAGGAGGCGAGGCAATTCATTAAGAGTATATCCAACAGAGCTCGGTCTGCAGCGAGATGCTTGGGCTGATTGTTGTAGTTCATGCACATCTTATTTCTTTGCTTGTTTGTCTAATCTGTAAATGTGCTCGGATTACTCAATAAATGTATTTGCTCGTGTTACAAAATCTTCACTTCTGAGAATATGCATCCCATGGGGTAGTACAAAAAATATACATAGAAATGTGAATGAAAAGTATTTTCATCATGTCTTTCAAAAATCCTTGGAGATTGATCAGGAATAAGTCGTGTCAGTTTTGATGCTCCTCTGAGAATGCTTGTTCTTTCATTTAAATTCAGTGAATGCAATTTACCCATTTTAAGCTTTTTTAAAAAAAAAAAACATTCCAAGAAGCACTGCTTGAATCACTTCTAGGTTCGGGTTTGCAGTTATTTTGCTTCTTTTATTAAAATTACAGACGTCTGACTGTGACTGTTTACATTCAGCACAGTCCCTCCCCACTCTCTCCTGCCTAGTGAAACAAATTATTGTTTGCTGAAAATGAAAAGAGCAAGTTTGTTCGTTGTGAGACGTTGCGCATATGGCATCACAACACTAGGAAGGACAAAAAAAAAAACCCTCCATCTGTAAATGATCACAACTATTTGTAAAATATTAAAAAAACTATCTCATAATTTCCTGAACATCTGAATTATTGAAAATGCAATTACTATGTAATGGTTATTAAACAATCAATCCATCAACCAGTCTTTATTTGTGAGGCACAATTCATATAAAGGCCAATAGGGGGCAGCGCAGTGATCAGAACAAAACTCCAATTGTACATTGGGCAGCATAATTGGAAGATATAAAGACATGTGTCAGGAGCAATTGTTTTGTTAAATGAAGATTATTAAAGAGTTTTGACAGGTTGAGATGATGTGAATGTTGACACTGTCATGACGTGTCCAGTTCTCCGGCGGAGATTTGCAGTCATGCATGTCATGCATGTCTTTTGGATGAAATTTTTCATTTTTCTCTAGCTGCTAGTCTATTTGTTTTTAGGCAAACAAATCGATTCTTTCCACCTGCAATATGCTTGCAGCATGTTTGTCTGCGCAGTGTGGAATTATGGTGCTTACCTGAGCTACAGTCGACGCTGGTAATAAATGGGTTCTGCTTTGGCATTATGTGATGTGACTGACACAGCTTGGTTTATGACAATCGACATCATCTTTGCTATTTATTTGTAGCTCAAGAATAATTCAAAAACAAGCTTTTAGATGGTTACAAAAACCTGGAACACCTTCACACATTGCCATGAGCTCAGAAAGAAGGATTCATTATTTGTCGTCTAAGGTTCAATTAGGAAAAAACAAAAAAACAAACTCAGTTATAAAACTGACCTTAAGTTTTCCATAGATCACCTATAAACTGAACTTCTGTGAGCTGCTTTAAAAAAAAAACCCAAACAAACAAGATGGCGTTTCAGTTTCTTGATTATCAACATATATTTACACAACAACCTATAAATAACCTGGGCAGCATTTAACAAATAATTCCCTGAAAGCCACTCTGACTCACTCATCCCACACAGCAGCCATCTGAACAATACAGTGAGCACTAAAAGCTCTCTTACTGTAAAGGGTCACAAAGGACAACATCATCATCATCATCTGGCTCCTGGGAGAAGACGGCCCTCTAACACGGCGATGGTGCACGCATCACCGCTCCTATCTGGTTAAAGAAAAGAAAAAAACCCTGAATAAATACTTTTCACACTTTCATGGTTGTAATAGAAGTGGGACTTAACCAGCAGATTTTGACAACTCACTTCTATAAAACATTAGCCTTTTCAAGTTATTTCTTTGGAACTGACTTTCTTAAGCCTCCGGCACAAATTTCAAACTCTTGACCAGGCAGTAAATTACTTTGTAAGTCAGCCGCAGATCTCAGAAGGAATCTGAGCGAACAGGGAAAGCGATCAATGCTGTTTGCAAGCATCATGTCTTTTGGAGAATTCTTTCTCAAGCCCAGAATTAGTTTTGTTGTCAGGAAGTTGACCCTCAGAGGCACCATCTAATGTTCTGCTTCAAAGAGCGCAGCGCAGTCTGAGCTGAATAATGCAAAGATTCGACACGCGAGAACCAGGAGTTTACTTGTATCAATACTGACAGCCAGCAGAGGCCATTTTCACATTTCCCGTCTTCAGAATTTGATCTATAATGCAGTGCGTTATAAAAACAGCTTTTGTCAATTTGCTTTGTAAATAAAAGTCTGAAATTTGTTGTGGGCATCTGCATTTGGCCCCTTTTACTCTGGTACCATGAAATAAAATTCAGAGCTACCTTTTGCCACAACTAGACAAGTACTATTCTTAACAGTTTACATTTTTACAAAAAAAAAAAAACAATCATATTAAAGTAAAGTGACATTAAAAGTATTGATGTGATACCACACAAAAAGCTTTGTTGTTTATAGCTCTAACATGAAATTAAAATAAATTATGGAAAGCAACAAAGTACGAATCTTGATGTCCATAAAACTCATCCCCCCCCCAAAAAAATAACAATTAAATATGTATTTTTTAATTTGTATTCCTCTCTTTTATTATGGATTTATTTACCTCTTATTCTAAATACACACAACAGTGAATCACAGCGCGTGATTCACTGTCTATCATTGTTCTCCCATTTGACTCACATCCTCCATTTTTATTTTTTTCTCTTTAACGATTGTCATGAATTCTGATCATTTCCACTAATGTGTGCATAAATAATATGCAAAGAGTTTCAAGCTGGAGGTGCATGTGACGTCATTTTAGCGCCCTCTTCTGTTCATTTGCATGCAAACAATTTCTTATTTGTTACTGCAGTAAACGACAGACACACTTCCTCTCTGAGCACTTTGACTTTGTGTTCACAAAAATGGTGGAAAAGCCCATTAAATGCAAACTAAATCAATCAATCATACGGCTTTAAGATGGTATCTGAAAAAACGTAAATATAAAAGTACATGTGACCCAAACTGAAGCATTCATTTTCAGAAACATGTGGAGAATGAAGTCCATATAGGAAAACCAGCTGAAGGCTGAATGTAAAAGCATTCACCACTTTCAAGTGTGCTGATCCATTTTGTGGGAATCGTATAATTTGACTTGCCTGATAATCTCACTCGAAACACTGAGTTTATCTTGACATGTTCTTGTCCTTTATAAGTTTTAGCATAGATTCATCTTCTGACAGAAAATTGTAACTTTATTTTTAGCACATTTTTTCAGTTTGGGAAAAAAAAAAAAATATATATATATATATATATATATATATATATATCAATTATATGTGGCCCTGTTTTCAATATTTTGTACAACCACCTGTTGCACATTGGCCAATACTTCCTCTCAAAAGAAAGGTCTTTGACCGCTCCACTTTCCACGTACTCAAACTTTATTAACGCATTAACAACAAATAAATATGGCAGTTACAGAAACAAATTTTAGCTCCACATATTCACAACTGGACTTTCCTCTGAAATGATCATCACGCAAAGTCACTACACATTTCATCTAGTAAATAATTCTTTGAATGTAAGCAAAACGATCCATTCATGTGACTTTCCTGACATTGGAGGATGCGTGGAGAACTCTCAGCCCAGTCTGACGCCAGAAGTAGGACGTAAATATCCAAGCTTGCACACCGTCTTATTTGAGAAGTGCAGGATACACAAACAGAGAGTCAGGAGGGTCAAAGAAATACAACTGAGATTTAAACAATTTTCTTCAAGGTTTGTAACAGGTCATTTGTTTCCATAAGAAAGTGCATTCATCTGCCTCCCTAGAGTCCCTTGACACAAATGCTATCACCTCCTAATTAGAGGGCTCTAGAGAAGAACGAGTCATTGGTTTAATCTACTCAAGTCATGTTTGGTGCATAAATAAGCTGAGGAGTGGGGCGGGAGAGGGGAGGGTATATTGACAGAGAGGATGTTTTCTTTGTTGCATTCGCAAACAAACCCTCGACTGCTATCACTTAATTTTTCAGGAGTACTAATGTAACACAAGCTCAAATACAGCCAGGAAAACAAATACCCCACCATTACTTGATAGGATGTATCCAAAACCTGTTGTCTGTATCAATGCTCTAACATGCAGTAGATCCAATCTCTATTTCTCTTCTCCTCCTCCCTCATCTCTTTATCTTCTGTCCTCACTTTTCTTTTTTTTTTTTTTTCTTTTTTTTTTTCCCCCCTTCTCTGTCACTGTCCTCAAGCTGGCTAGGCGAGATAACTCCTCCACACGGACATACTCGTAGCTCATTGGCCGGGTGATGGAACAGAGCTCTCCAATCAAACTCTGCATCATCAGTTGTGAAGATCGTGGGCCTGACTAGAGGCTGCTTATCTGGTTTTACTGAGCCTGCGTTGTGCTCATGCATCAAATTCCCTCGGAAAACCTTGGAGCGGTGGATTTTCTGGTCAACACTTACCATCTTCGCTCGGATTAATCAAGCATGAGACAGCGCAGCGCTCCTATGGCTGGTGAAGTTACAAAAGGCACATTTTTCAAGGCCTTATTTACGTGCACGTAGCTGGTAATTACACTTCATTTGGGCTTCTCATTAACAACCGTGCCAGCTTTTTCCATTAGTGGGTAAAAATGGCAGAAAATTGCCCACTCTGTTTTGAACACTTAACATCGCTTCCCATCTGCTCAGATGGTGAAACACCTCCTCTGTTTCTTAAGAGCGGCAGTCGCTGTTCTTTGCCTACCCGACCACAGAGGAGAACTGAGAAGTGCACCACAAGTGTCTTCAAGGGCAAAAGCCTTTCTCTATTTCTTTTTCTTTGCAATTTCAGACAAAGATGGCAAGATTTGACTTCACACTCAAGCTCAAAGACTCACTCCACTCCAGTTCCAGTGAATACAAATTCAGTTGGATACCATAGGATTCGTGAAAGCCAAAAACATCCAAATAAGAGAAAAAATTAGCACTGAGTTGTCATTTTGTTTGCGTGTTTTTTTTTTTTTTAATTTATTAAAAGAAAAGGATTTTAGTCTGGAAAGCTGGATCTTCCTGGCTCTGCTCCTTCCCAAAGCTTAAGTTATTCTGAGGTATATTGGTAGTGATGCTGCTATAGGCTCAGCCTAGTAGGAAGCATTACCATTTATTACCATTTATCCTCACTCTGATACTTTCTTCTCCTACTGTTCTTCAATTTGCATTTTTTTTCTGTTATTTAAACTGCCAACATTTGTTTTGTGTGTGTGTGTGTGTGTGTGTGTAGGCGTGTGCGCGTGTGTGTGTGTTTTGCTTTGTTTTCCAGAGAAGCAACATATAGTCCGGCGTTCTGCTTGTCTATAATAAACTTCCTGGAGGAGGGATTTTGGTATCGACTATGAAAACAACACCAATTTAAATTCCTGTTACTAATTTTTTACTTCTCATTAAAAAGTGTGTATCTGCTCTGTATATCTATCCACTGTGTCCTGGCAGCTTGTACTGCTGGAAGTTTCTTCCTGTTCAAGAGAAAGTTTTCCTCTCCACTGTCACTGCATACATGCTCATTATGAGGGACTGCTGTGAAGTAAACAACAAACATCGACTGTGTTCATCCAGGAAGAGCGAATGCCGCAAGTCGATGTCTTGATGCAATCTGATGGGTTCTCTTGAATGGAAAACTTTTTCAACTAATTTCAAAAACCAAGTGTGCTTAATTCAATTCAATAAAAAAATGTGTTATTGGCCCCAAAGCTAAATTAAATGCTGCTGAAACTCATATTAATTCAAGATTCTTCAAATTGATAACGAGGATTAATTGCAGTGTACTGTAAAGTGCTTCAAGGCAATATTTGTTATTAGCGCTTTAAAAATGTAACGAAATTTAACACAAGTAAAATGATTGTTGATCTATTTTGTTGTAATAATAATAATAATGATAATAATAATGATAATAATAATATAAGGCTTTTTTTCACAAGAGTACCAATAAATGTGACAGTCACAGCATCTATTTACTTTCACTCACTGAAAACAAGAAATTGCTTTCAAAATGTAAAATTAAATATAATCTCAACACATTTGGTGTTTTTTTTTTTAAACAGCTTGGTTTTATTCTCTTCAGAACATTTTCAACAATAAGTCAACAGTATCTGATCAGAAAAGAAAGGAGGTTTTTGATGAAATGTGGGACAACCGCCCTTGAAGCAATTACCCTGCGACAGAACGACGACACACACAGCAGTGAATATGCTCCACTGAACTGACCCAGTCAAAGTTCAGAGCAAAATTCAAATATAAATTCATATAAGAATGTGTGACAGGATTTAGAAAAACAATGTTCAGTGACAGTCTTCCCCCCAACTTAACTGTGTTTCTGAAAAAAGTCCAGCCTAGCGTTGAGAAGCTCGACGCCGAAAGACATAACCCCAAAAACATACAGGTTTCACTTCAACAAGAGAGAGAACCTAGAAAATGTATTTTCTAACCTTCCACTTCAGCATAAAGCTCTGCTTTGTGTTGGTCGACCACATAGAATCCTCTTGAAATCCACTTTGTGGTTGAAAACTGTGACTGTGTGAAAAGGTTCAGGGAGCCACAACAGTGACGATATCCACCTTACATATCATTCACGCTGTGTCAGATTTAGGCTTGTGACTCACCAGAGCGTCACTGAACGTCGCTTTAGTGCGTAAGAATTTATTGCTGATCTGACAGTCTTGAAGGCTCTTCATTTCTTCTCTCCCCGTGTCTCTTAGATTTGAGCTGAAATGACTATTTTCTCAGGCCTCTAAGTCAAAGTCTCCTTAGTTCAAACTTGTCTCTTCAAACTAAATATAAATATCAAAGGTAATTTATCAACTGCTGTTGGATTTACCTAGTTAGAATTAGATAAGACATTTATTCTGGTGGACTCTCAGTAGCTCAGAGCTTAAATAGTCTTGTGCTGCCCCCCTGTGATGAGTTTGCAGCAGAGCATGACTGACTCTTCTTTCTAAATATGCAGAGCTGTTTTCCCCCAGCTGCTGCGTTCTCACCGAACTTCAATATCCTGATCTGAGCTCACTGTCACTCATCTAGACAAAGTCAAACAGCACATAGCTCAGTTTGACACATGAAAAGGTTCGCTGGTCCACCAGCCAACACGCGGCGCTCCGTCAGATTTTTCTGACAGGTCATTTGGCTCTGAGTCTGACCTTTGTCAGGGAGCATCTCATCTCTGAGCTTCAAATGTGATAACATTTCAAACACAAAGGTTACCAGGAGGGTCTCGCCAAGTCAGAGAAGGTCAAGGATGTTTTCCTCTCCACCGTGTCTCAAAGCAAAACACAGCTCACTGGAAGAATGAGCTGTTTGCGACATGAAAAGCACTAAAAAGCACCAGACACCAAAGGCCAATCACATTAGAGAAAATAATCTAAGTAGCACTGCCCTAAAATGTAACAGGGCTGCAGGCTATTCTTACCATCATCATTACTGCTCCCCAGTTTGCTTAAATCAGTGAGCTTCAAATTCAGACTCCTTTATGAAGCTGTTCTGCTGTTTTGCCAGTAGGTGGTGCTGCACTATTCTGTAAAGATCTCTTGTGCTCTTCACTTAAGCCATCATGTTGACGTAACCCCCCACAACTCCCCAACAAATATGCAAAGTCATTGGGTGATATGAAATCACACAGAGAGCAAAGCGATTGATGTTGCTTGTAACAAAAAACGACAAATCTAACCAGCATATAGTATAATTTCAAAGAAGCGTTTATGTTTTAAAAACATACAAAATGACACCTTAACTACCTTTGATATTGTCTTAATAAGTACAGCATATGCAGTTATATATATATTTAAAAAACTCTCCTATGTAACACTGAATAGCTGTTTATGATAATACTTTAAATGGATAAAACTCTTCAGTAGTCTGCGTTGATGCTGGGGACGTGTGGGTGGAGCGCGAGGTGAAAGGAGGGAGTTTTATATTAACTGATCGTTTCTGAGTGCCTGAGGTCATGTTGACTCATACTGTTGTGAGACGAGCGGTCTTTTCTAAGCCACATTTTCTCAGCAGCTGTGGTCAGCGTGCTGTAACCAGACCTCGGGGAAGATTAAAGGCTAAAGAGCAGCAGGTTCAGTGATGTCAGCAGAGCGCAGTGGGCTCCTGGCATCAGGGTTTTATTAGTGTGTGATGTGATCAAGAAACGCTTCAAGAAAAAAAAAAAAAAACACACACACACAAAACTTATAAACTGCGGCAGACGAACCGACAAACATCAATCTGATGAATTCATTTATAAGTGTGTGGGTTTTTTTTTTTTTTTTAGAAATTATTTGAATTTTACAAAACACACACCTACAAGAACTTACATTTTAATATATAGATACAAATGTATAAATAAAATCCTCAGACATTTAGATGAAGTGATTCTGAGAGACTGTTATTGAATTAGGTATTTTAATGTTTTTCCAACAACCAGTCAGCTTAAGGGATTAGCTGTCAAAGCTAATAAAATATCTCATTATTTTAAGTGCTATAAAAATCGTGCAGAGTGACTAAATTAACTCAAGTAACATGCACATCAAATTAGTCAGTCTCATAACTATAATAAACTGAGAGACGAATTACTTTCCCATCCCACTGAGGGATTTTTATTACAACTTTTAAAAAAGAATGCAATGAGAGTTTGGTATATTTATAGAGAACTCTTATTTTCAACACAACAGTATATACTCAGACTGATCACTTTTAGAAAAAACAGGTGCAGGTAGTCAGCATAGTCAGAATTAAACGTTGTTATTAATCCCACTAAGATAAAAATACTAATGATTTATTTCAACTAAAGCAAACGGCAAGAAAATAGAATAGACTAAAAGGGGGTATTTTGTTTATGGAATTAAATGTAAGGGAAAAAAAATAAAAAATCTTTCATTCATGAAGTGTATCTCAGTTTCTCTGAAGTTTTCATTTTGAGAGGAAGGAGAAAAAGAAGAGGTGAAGAGGTTAGATCCAGAACTGGCCCAACAGAGCCAGAAAGAGCGCCTCGCCGGGGTTTCCCTGTGTCATTACACACGGATAGACTGACGCACCGAAGCAAACGATGTCAACAAAAACGTGTATGGCATCTCGGGGCTGATCTGTTCTGATGTGGTGAAGCTTGTCAATGGGTTCTTTTCTTACTGAACTCCTGTACTCCAGTCTCCCTCTCGGCAGCATCATGTTGTTCCGGGAGAGAAGCTGACACATGAGGCAGGAGCTGATCAGTGAGTCAGAGGAAGAGCTGCGGCTCCATGATCTTTCCTACAACAGAATATTTGACAGTTAAGACAGTTCTCTGACAATAGCAACCCTTTGAGATCAAATCAAAAATAGTTATTTTAAATTGATCACAGTCCAGATATTATCTGCGCTCTGGTGAGTGATGCATATTGGAATAGCACCATATGTAATTCTGTTTAGGGCCTCCTGTTGTCTTTACACAGTTTGTTGTCATCATTCTTTTGTAATCATGACATAACTAAAATATTAATCAAGAGATAAAATAATCATTATATTGAGCATTTACTAACATATCCATAGAATTATAGTTGCAGCACAATGATTCATAAAACGAGGTAAATAAAACCCCTTCAGAATCATTGAATTTTCAGCGGGAACTGTGTCAAACCTATAATATGGATTATGGATTAGATGCAGAATAATAATAGTGGCTGATCTCAGAAAATCTCCATTTAGTAGCCGTCTTCCGCCAGTGGTTTCTTTCTCATGCCTTTCCCCTTAAGAGCATTAATATTAATGACAGAAGAAGGCTGACCAAGTTCAGTCACTCTCTCCTCCCCCCCTCCCTCCTTCTTATACCTAGACCCTGGATGCAGCGAGGCGCGCACACACCGGCAGCTTGTCTCAGCTTCCGTACCGCTCTCACTTCTGCATCTCTGCATCCTCTGACCCTCCCCGCAGCCGTCAGCCTAGGATTTTAGCCCACCTGCTGTGTGGATCTTCGGTAAGAAAGACTGATCTCTGCTTCTTCTCTCCTCCGTTCGGCTTTGTTTCTGGGACTGATGGTGGCTCTGGTCTGCCAGGAGTCAGACAAAGGACTGGGGTGTGGCTGGATGGGTAGAAGATGGTTGGCTAATGGCAGCAGGGGAAATAATGTGAAAGATGAGGTTGATGAGAACTGTGGTGGCGACAAACAAAGCAACATTGCTGGTACGTTGAGGTTTATGACAGTCGTAAAATAGGGTCAAATTTGACTGATCTGTGACGCAAGTTGAGACAGATTCTTAAGTGTTCAAGTGAAAGACTGAAAGTTGCTTTGATCATAAAAAATATGTTTTTAAAAAAGCTGCATTTTGCTCAGGAAGCCTGACGCCGCATCAAGCAGAACCTTCTAGGCCCCATTGAAATCCACAATGGTAAGAATCAAGCTTACAGAAGCTTATTCTGCTTTTGAAGATCCTCAAACATAAATATAAATATATTTGATAGTTCAGTCAGACATTTTGGGATCAGGACAGTCAAAAGACCAGATCAGATAGACCTGAGGCTGTAGGGCTCTGCTGCAGTGGAGTCTGTGGGCTGATTATGAGCTCCATCCATGAGGCTGCAAGAGCAGAATCAGAAGAAGAAAAAAAAAAGAAAGAGACAGACAAATTGAAGGAGGATGCAACGAGAACAAAGAGGGAAGCCTTGAAGAGGGAAGAAAAACAGACACAAAAGAGAGGAGAGACAGCTGGGTAAAAGAGGCACATGTTAGCCACAAAGGCATCTGGGAGAAGCAGACATGTATGTAGACTGAGCATGTGTGGGAGGCAACCACTTGTCTGAGCAGCACATGTTGTAGCCACTCCCTTTATGTGCATGCACCGACCAAAACAGCTGATAGGCCTCGGCACTGATTTTCATTTGTCTTAAATGGCATACATCAGGCTGCGATGCACAGTCAATAACGATGCCTGACACGAAAGGTCAAAACGCCGCGCTGAGTTTCACGTCTCGTCTTTCACAGCCAAAATGTCGGACAAGCCAGACATGACCGAGATCGCTCGCTTCGACAAGACAAAGCTGAAGAAGACGGAGACAAAAGAGAAGAACCCTCTTCCCACCAAAGAGAGTGAGTGTGTCCTCTGCGGCAATTTTTTTTTTTTTTTTTTTTTTTTCCTTTCGCCCCCTCTGCCAGAATCTCCCATTATCACCTTCACACGTACTCAGCAAAGAGAGCAGCGAAACAAACGGCTGCAGTATCAGCAAGCCCAAAAAGCTGCACCCACCCACAGGTTCACTGCAATGCAAGCTTAAACCAGCAGCATCTTTTTCTCTTCTCTTCTTTTGCAGCCATTGAGCAGGAGAGGAAAGGCGATGCCACACCTTGACTTGAGCACATGAAGAGAAGGAGCTGAGATGCCACAGAAAAAAAAGAAGAAAAAAAAGCACTTTCTTTTGATTATCCCAGTATTTGAATCACCTACATTGTCTTCAGATAAGGGTGCTCTCTGAGCTCCCTGGGGTGCTAACAAGATATTTTGGCATCCTAACATATGGGGCTCTCTTACAAATCACACACACACACACACACACACACACACGCACGCACGCACACACACACACATAAATGTCAGCCTGAGTGCCTGTCTTGTGCTGTTAGCTTGTAGCTAACATGTCTCCAGTATTGCCAAACTAGGGTGGGGGTGAATGATGTAGCACAGGGAGAGAGGCAGGCATTCAGGCTGGAAAGTTGCATTGGGGATGGGGTTTGTCTGTGGACACAGGGGCAACTGAAGTCAACTCATGTGGGCTTTTTTCTTAACAAACTTTTTACTTTTCTTTATGTAATAAACATGAAGACATGGACACGGTGTGTTTTGTGCTTTTTCATCTCTAATTTGAGTGCAGGTTCTTGGTCTATATCTACACCGTACGACTGTGGTGATTGAGCATTCTGCTTTGCAGAATATCCACTTACATAAATCACAACTAATTTTCCAATCGATCAAATATCAATTCTGAAAGATAAATGTGGACCTCCCTGGTGGAAAAATATTACTGCACACTTAAAGAAGAATTAAGGCTTATTCCATCAATCAAATTAAAATGGATCAAGAATCGTCCTAGTAATGACAACAAGCCCTATTCTCTCATAATTTCTTTCAGTAACAGAAACACAAAAAAATAAAAGGAAAACCAAAGATGCTAATGCTAATTGTACACAGATGCTACATTGGAAAAGGAGAATAATTTCTAAATAAGTCTGATGCACTATTTAAGTAAGAGTCAAACATTTATCACAAGTTCACTGCTCTCTCAGGAGTTGAGAGAATTATAGTGTGTAATGTCAATCAATAGAACAATCTAAACCTCAATTTATCCCTAATGTTATCTCATCAAAAGGTTTAATCTTAACCCAAAAGCTGTTCTTTTGGCTAGAGAAGTTCCTTCCAGTTGGGAGGGTCTTGCTTAAAGCTTAGTTCATTAGATATTTATTGCATCTAATGAACTAAGCTGTCATACTGACAGTGAATTAATATTGGATTACTTAAAGGGAAACTGTTCTTAATTGGTAAATTTGTGAAAAATATAATCATTTATTTAAGTGATGCACATTTTGACAGACATCCAGACAAATTTCTGAGCATTACATGGACACAAAAAGCTTTTAATCACTAAAGATGAAGAACAACACTGAGATAAGAGATTGATTTGGCTAATTTAAAAGGTTCAGCATAATGTTTTTTTTTTTGTAATACTTTAAAAAGTGGGTGTGTGTGAGAAATCTGATGGGGTCACTTTGTGAATATTACACAATAGGCTTGGGCAAAACGTTCAATAAGAGTTGACCCTAAAGATCCCTCGGCCATAAACAATGAGAGTTTAATAAATAAAATGTTTATGATTTCATTAAATTTATATTTTTTTATTGCAAATATTTTTTTTAAAAATTGCTTTTAAAAAAAAAAAAAAATGCTACTTTTTAATGCTTCATAGTTCACATGAAGGTATATAAATCAAGTGGATAATATCAATTATGACCTAAAAAACTACTGAAATGCTGAAGAAATGTGATAGTTTCAAACTAATACATAGCTGGATTGGCCAAATTTCAATTCACTTTGATATTTTTAAACACTCTGGGTTTATATTATGGAAGCTACGGTGAGCAGAATTACTGTATCACAAAGTCGAAGCTGCCGGAAGAGCTCTGAAATGAACTGGCATTAGTGTATCGTTCAAAATCTCCTGAGGCACGATCTCTGAAACTATCGAGTCGAATCTCTTTTGGTGTTGTCTTACTGAATTAAGCAAGAGCTTTCTCAAACACCTATCTATTGTAGGTCTATCTGTATGTTTCCAGGGTGCAAGTTCATCCAATACTACTACAAAGTATCTATACATGCTAGTAAGACATCAAGCTTTCTTTCTGCTCCTGCACACAATGCATCTGGTTCTCAAAAGAAAATCAAATATATGTATATATATGTTTATATATTCATATATGCTTTCATTAAATAGATTGCTTTTATATTTTTCCTCAGTTGAGCCTAAGCAGACTGCAACCTGCAAAGGATGAGAAGGCGTGAATAATTTCTAAAAATAAAGGTGCGGTGACAAATTGTTTCCAGTAACAATGGTTTTTAAAAATACTCCCGAGTCCTTGCAGAGAGGTGTGTTTACAGATTTAAAAGTGGAGCGAACTGCTCAAAAAATTCACCTTTTCAAGAGTTTATGAATAAAGTACACTGGTGAAATAAAAAGTATAGTATAGCACATATATATCACAGCAAATATCACCAAGACGCAAGACAAACTCTACAAAGTTACAAACATTCTCATGACATGTCTTCTGAAATATAAACGTCAGAAAAAGGATGTTATTCAGAATTGCATGTAAGGGGAAAAATAAGGCATTAGATGAAAAATGACTGATGTTCTTTTAGATGCCACTAAAATATCACCTCCTGACCAATAATAATAATAATAATAATAATAATAATAATAATAATAATAATAATAATAATAATAATAATGAGGAGGAGAACAGCGAACTGAAAAGCCCTGATAGCTGAATGGTGAGAAGCATGGGGACCACACTGATTGACGTCCATAAGGGTTGATAAAATCACCAGTAAATCTATAAACTAGTAATCCAAACATTGTCTTATGAGGAGACGCAAACAGCCTCATCATACAGTACTCAATTATGGCAAATCCAGCCATTACATGGGAGTCATTTAGTTAAAGATCACCTGCCATGACCGCCCACCGCCCCCGCATCTCCGGGATGGCGTCTCCACTCCTGCCACCTTATCTCGGCCTGTCAGAACTGTCACCTTCTGGCCCTTCATTGCTCCAGTCCTCTCGCCTCACTCTCCACAGCATAAATCAACTCTGCCCGAACGGTCTAATGTGTGCGACATGTGTCAAGATATCACATCGTTAACGTGTATTCAAGAGACCACGGCGTACCTTTAAAAACCATAATAAGCCCTACTGTATTTAATTAAGTTATGCATGTTGACGTTCACAACGTTGTGGCTGATCACCCGATAAAAAGGCTGAAAAAACACACAAAAAAAACAGGTCACCAAAATTGACGGCCACTTAATTTCTCGTTGAGAAATTAAGTGGCCTTGTCCGCGCTCTGTCTCTTTCAGCTTGCTTCCACTTGGTAAGTCCATTATTTTTTTTATTTTATTTTTTTTAACATTATGTTCTATTGCCTTTTTGAATCTCCACTTAATTTCTCGTTGAGAAATTAAGTGGCCGTCGTTTCGATATTTCTGAACCACTAAAAAAACAAACAAACAACAACTATTGTCTGCTGTCATTATTGACTCATTTAAACTCATTTAAACGTTTCAGTCTTCCGTGAAAATGAATGTGGGTGATATCTAATTAGAAAGGATTATCTTCGCCCGCGGCCTTCCGCCTATTGTCCAGCGCGATGAGTGGATTGTTGTTTTAAGAAGGGATTTTGAGCGTTTTAGAGGAGATTCAATGGGATAAGTGTAACGTTAATTACTAGCTTAGACGACTCTGACATTAAGTAAAAGTTTGTGGAACAGGAAGAAACTGTCGGGCCGAGTGCTGAGGAGGAGTATGGCCGTGCGTAAAGAAGACAATTACGCGTAGGACTAAATGGATCAGCCATTCATATTGAAAATGCCAATTTGTTGTCGTTGCATATTTATTTTTTTTAAATGCATTTAAAGAAAAGAAAAGCTCGAATTAGATCAACTCCAGTAAAATTACCCCACTGGAGCATTTTAAGGTTGGAAAAAAAAAAAAGAAACAAATGTTTACGCTCCTGTAAATTCCAGACTTTTTTCACACCGAGTTGTTTCCTATGGGGAAAACATCTATTATCCTATTATCACGACCGTGTCAATTTCGCCAACGTGTCAGGCGGTATTTACATGACTACATGGCGTCCAGTCTGAAAAGCTTTATGGCTCTGCAATACCAGGCTGACACTGGTCCCATTTCCCAAGCAGCCATGAACGCAGCAAGCCTCGGTGATAACTGTCAGTAACATGGACAGTTATCATTATTATAGGCAGTTCTTTTTGTTTTGTTTTTTTTTTTTGCTCGAAATGGTATGTCTTTTTCTTTTCTTTTCTTTTTCTTTTTTTTTATGTTATGATACAGTTTCAGAATCGTGCGGCCCTGAAATAACATTGTCACGTTTCCATTTCCACTTGCATTCGGCGATTCCTCAGTTCCGCAATTAAGTGCGCTCTGACTTAATTGCATCCACAAGCTCGCATTCGTGGGAAAAGCATATAAGGATCGGAGCCTGGGAGCGACAGGTGAATGAGGGGGGGGGCTGTTGAACGGTCTGCGCAACTTCTTTGAAGTGCAACCTCATGCGCCGACGGCTCCTGTTTGTCAATGGGACGCGGTAATTCAGCTCGTCATTGACCCATTTTCACAGTTAGACGTTACCTGCGGGACAAATCTTTCAATCAGCCGCGCAGGAGCGTATAAGCACAGACGGAGCCGGGAGGCAGCGCCATTAACCGTCTCAGTCCCTCCCGGCACATACGTTTGGGACACAAGCAAAAAGATCTGCCATGGCGCAACTGGATATCCTCTCAGCTGTGGCCTTGTCCGCGCTCTGTCTCTTTCAGCTTGCTTCCACTTGGTAAGTCCTTTTTTTTTTTTAACATTATGTTCTATTGCCTTTTTGAATCTCATGCATTGGTGAATATATTTGTTTTCTCCCCACAGGACAGTGAATAATTTTCTCATGACTGGTCCAAAGGTAATTGCACAGGTGTCTCTTGTACAAAACACTGTAATTCTGTTTTAGGAATATTTAACTTTTTTTGTTGGGAGTTATTGAAAAAATATAAATATAATTTCTCTCTCTCTCTCTCTCTCTCTTTCTCTCAAGGCGTTTCTTACCTACGCCAGCAGTGTGCAGTTGGGCGCACAAAGAGGAATACGAGAATGCAAACACCAATTCGCTTGGGAGAAGTGGAACTGTCCAGAAAGCACACTTAAGCTATCCACACTTAACAGCCTCCGAATTGGTAAGTCTCATAATATCCACCCGCACTTATAACCAATTAAAATGTAAATATCGGAATGAAGTCCTTTGTATTTGGATTTGGGGGCTGTGCGCTCACACCGTCTTGTGCGTAATGGCCAAGTACTTTGATCTTTTACGCATTTTTGAAACCAAATTACGCGTCCAAGTCAAATCTCTTAACTGATCTTTGTCTATCACGTGTTGCAGCCACAAGAGAGACCTCGTTTGTGCACGCCATCAGCGCTGCTGGAGTGATGTACACGCTCACCAAAAACTGTAGTTTGGGGGACTTTGAGAACTGCGGCTGCGATGACTCAAGAATTGGCCAGACAGGTCCGAATATATTGGTAGTATCTTTATGTACTTGACATGGTATAATAATATGTTTGTTTATGTTTGTGGCTTTAGGAGGCAGAGGATGGATTTGGGGAGGCTGTAGTGACAACATTGCGTTCGGAGAGAAGATCTCCCGACAGTTTGTGGATGCCCTGGAAGATGGGCGTGATGCACGCGCAGCAGTCAACCTCCATAACAACGAGGCGGGAAGACTGGTAAGATTTGCTGAGATAGTTTGACATTTTTTGCGTTTATGCACATACAAGGATTCGAGGTTGTGCGTAATCCTCGTCAATATCTTGTTTCTGTTGACAGGCGGTCATAGCAACCATGAGAAGAGCCTGCAAATGCCATGGGGTGTCTGGAAGTTGCAGCATCCAAACCTGCTGGATGCAGCTGGCCGACTTCAGGGAGGTGGGGAACTACCTGAGGATGAAGCACCAGCACGCCAGGAAGCTGGAGATGGACAAGAAGCCAATGAGAGCGGGCAACAGCGCGGACAGCAGGAGAGCCATTGCGCACGCCTTCAGGAGCATTTCCAAAGCGGAGCTCGTATATCTGGAGGACTCCCCAAATTACTGCATCAAGAACCTGAGCCTGGGACTGCAAGGCACAGAGGGGCGGGAGTGCCTGAAGGGCGTCAGGGACGTCTCCCAGAGGGAGAGGAGGAGCTGCCGCCGGCTGTGCTACGAATGCGGCCTCAGAGTGGCGAAGAGACGCACGGAGGTGGTCAGCAGCTGCAACTGCAAATTTCACTGGTGCTGCACAGTCAGGTGCGAGAAATGCACGCAGGTTGTCAATAAATATTACTGCGCGGGGAAAGACGGTGCAAGGAAACAGCACAATAAAACCAAGCGCAAACCCATGACGCGCCCACAGTGACTGCGGTTTACCCACCAACATGTGATTACCTAAGCGTTATGGATTTCTCAGCAACGTTTTGCGTTATGGTTATATTATTTGGACTCGGAAATGAGATGTAAGCAGACGCCTGTTATTGCACTTTCTCCATTTTTGATTGAAATGTATATATAAAACATTTTTATTAAAAACCCAGACTCTGCAAAAGCTTCACGGGGGCTTTGGGAGCTCGCGTTTGGTTTTTAAGTTGTTGTGATAAATTATACATTTTTGTATAATAAATATTTTGTGCTACATTCAAGACTCGGTCACTTCTGTCAGATGTTGCAGTTTGATTCCACCGTTTGTATATTGGGTGTCCTGGTGTCCCGCAGCCTCGGGCAAGAGTGGGTCACCCTTTTGAATTGCGCATAAAGGCGTTTCCTGATCCAGACACCCAATCAGCTTCCCCAGGCCCAGAGGAACAAAGAAGAAGTCCTCCATGTGTTCCCTGTTGGAATAAAGTGAAAATTGACGGGGCGCGGAGCCAAATCTCCTATAGGATTGTGCTGCACATGAAAATGGCCCATTTGATTTTCTGCGTTCTGTTTCTCCATCTAAAAGCGGACCTGGGTCACGCCTGGTAAGACATCATAATGTGCGATTCTTATTTAGAAAAGGGTGGGTCATTCATTTCTTTATTTTCTCTCTCAGGGTGGCCAGTAACTTCCTAATGACAGGACCAAAGGTAAACAAAAATGTGCAGCTTTAATTGTTATTCCAGGAACACTTCATGAACAAAATGGCCTCTTCGACAGGCCTACCTGACCTACGCAAAAAGCGTGCAGGTGGGCACGCAGAACGGGATTGAGGAGTGCAAACACCAGTTTGCGTGGGACAAATGGAACTGCCCTGACAGCGAAACGCATCCCAAAGGTCTGAGAAGAGGTAGGGTGTAGCTATTCTTCACGATAAAGGACGCAAAGGTGCAGCTACACAGAGCCTGCTCTCGTCGTGCAATTTCTGGCCAATTTCGACGTACGTTTAAGGAAGAGCTGCAGGAACTGTAACCATGTCTATTTATTTAGCCACTAGAGAAACATCTTTCGTCCATGCCATCAGTGCTGCTGGAGTCATGTACACTCTGACCAGGAACTGCAGCCTGGGAGACCTTGAGAACTGTGGCTGCGATGTCTCCAATAATGGGAAAACTGGTGAGGTCCACGAAAGGTGGTCTAAAATAGCGGTAAAATCAGTGCTTTTGAATTGTAACTGGATTTCTCTGCAAGCAGGTGGCCGCGGTTGGTTGTGGGGTGGCTGCAGTGACAACTTGGATTTTGGTGAAAAGATTTCCAAACAGTACGTGGACGCACAGGAGACAGGCCAGGACTCGAGAGCCGCAGTAAATTTGCACAACAACGCAGCAGGACGACAAGTACGTCCTGTTCAAGCGAGTAATCCCAGTTTGAGGTAGATGCGCCGATCAACTCTATTTTCCCGCAGGCCGTGAAGGCAACGACGAAACGCATCTGCAGGTGCCACGGCATGTCAGAGAGCTGCAGCCTGCAAACGTGCTGGACGCAGTTGTCCGATTTTAGAGAAGTCGGCAATTACTTGAAGGTCAAATACACCCAGGCGCAAAAGCTGGACACCGACAAGAGGCGCGTGCGGGCCGGAAACAGCGCCGACGGCCGGGGAGCCATCGTGGACGCGTTTGGCGGTGTGGCCCGGACGGAGCTCATCTACCTGGAGGACTCGCCCGACTACTGCAGGAGGAACGCCAGCGTGGGGCTCCACGGCACGGAGGGCAGGGAGTGTCTGCAACACGCAGCCGGCCTGAGCCAGTGGGAGCGCCGGAGCTGCCGCCGGCTGTGCCACGAGTGCGGCCTGAGGGTGGAGGAGAGGCGCACGGAGGCGGTGAGCAGCTGCAACTGCAAGTTCCACTGGTGCTGCAGGGTGAATTGCGAGGACTGCTCTCAGGTCATAGTCAAGCATGTGTGCGCAAAGAGGGAAGCCGGGGACGGGTATGCAGTCTGGCGGAGATACCGTGGACCCAAATGAAAAACATGAGTTTGTAAATATTTGTATTTTTGACGGTATGGCTGCACTTTCTATTAATCAATGTCCGTGTTTTCTTTGCGCATATATTTATGTTGTTGTTTTTTTTTTTTTCTTCAATAATAAAAAAATATCTTAAAAAGTCCAGTTGCTTTCATAAATAAATGCATCACTTAATACATTCCTTCGCTACTGCATCGAACTAACACATTACAATGAGAATGAACTGAATCCACTTGAAGAGAGGATTACACAGCCAACACTCAGCAGATCAACACCTCGCCAAGGTGTTGATCCAGCGCTGATCCACTGTCACTTTGATGTCAATGTGTATTGACTGCATTCAAAGACAGATTAGGGAATGCTTTCCAGCGAGAAGTAGAAGCAATCTGGCCTCTCAGAACTGGCTGCTGTCAGGGACATCCCACAGGCAACGCCAAATGTAGTCTGTCAAATACGTTGTGGGTTAAACAAAATGTTTTTTTTGTTGTTGTTGTTGTGTTGTTGTTTTTTTTTTTTTTACACAGGCTGCATTAGTTTATGTCCCTTTATTGCACTGCAGATATATTTATTGCTTTACAATTATTTTTTTCATTGTTTTTTTTTTATTTATTTTTTTTTTTTTTTTTTTCTGTACACTTTGAGATTTCTTTGAAATATAAGGTGCATTACAAATAAAATTTATTATTTATTATTATTTGCAACTAAGCAACACTTGCTTTCTAATAAAAAAAAAAAATAAAAAATAAAAAAAAAGAATTTCAAATATTTCTGATGTTTTAATTTGAAGATAATTAGGTCCAAGGGGGTTGTTTTCTCTGCCCACTGGCCTGAATGAGCCTTTCATTTGTTTCCTCTTCTCGACCCCCTGGAACTCTGAAAAATCTTCCTCACAGCTGGGTGTGTCATAAATCTGCCAGGTTCTTATTCAAAGGAGAGATGGCAAGGGTATTGAAGTCTTCAGGGGTCTGTGCCTAGAGGGCATCAGAGGGTTGTGGAAGTTTACCAGAAATTAGGCGGGTTAAAGGGGTTCTGTACTCTTCACAGGCTAAAACCTAAATAGACTGTAGGTACAGATATGATGTTTCAATGTTAATAAAGTCATACATAACAAGAAAGCAAAGAAACTGTTTTTATTGAAGCAAAAATAAATCTTTTTTTTAGTTGGCAAAATGTGTTCAAACAGCACCGTCACCATCTGTATCTTAATCAACATCAAACTCTTGAATGTGTCTTATATTTTCTATGCTGCCCTGTTGAGTAATAATGAAGATACAAACCAGTGCACCTAAACCCAGCACTCCACCAAATATTTATGGCTTTAATAAAAAAATAAAAAAAATAAAAAAAAAAAAGATTCTAATCAATCCTTTTATTTTCACAAAAAATTTAATTTCTGCAGAGTTGACCAATCACTCCCCATTGCAAAGCCGCTTCTCAAGCGATTTGGACTTCCTAAATTAATTTCACGAACACCTTACTTTAAGTGGTGCCTTGTTTGCTTTTTAATTACTGTATTCCCTGCCTCATCCACAGTACCCAGCTTTTGTGGGGGGTGCATGTTTCCTAATCTGGACAAAAGAGGGAAACGGGGATGGAGGTTGCAGGGGATCTCCCACACTGGGACCCCCCTGGGCTACTCATGTATTCATCCAGGCGAGCCTGGGGGTCTGTGACAATCTAAGAGTGATTGATCACCCCTTCTTCCAGCTGCCCTCCCCTGTCACCTGGGTGTGAGATACCGGGGGGGGGCTGACGCAGGGCGGAGTTGCTGCTGCGAGATAACGTTGAACACAATGTGTTACAATTTAGAAAGAAAAGACATAATTGACTATTTAAACTTGAAGGTTTTGTAAGTCTCTGTGTAAGGCTAAAATGTATTTAGATCTTTACCAGGTCAAAGAATAAATATAAAGCCTCAAACTGATAACATATGTCATTTTAAACCCCTTATTTAACACAGGCATGCCTACTGCAAGTTTACAAGGGAATTTAATGTATGAAAGATGAGTTACATGAATTTGATGCAATGCCATGAAATAATCTGAACAATGAAAAGACATTTATTTTATTTGGCATGTCAGTTTGCACGTGGGTATTCCAGACAACTTGTAGTTAATCCTTTCTTATGAACAAGTATTTGTGAAAAACTAATTAAAAGCACATTGAACAGGCTTTGAACATGCTCCTAACACAAACATGCTTTTAGCAGTTCTGAAGCAGAACTGAACATGCTTGTCCACTCCTGTGAGCAAGCATGTTCAGGTGTGCTTCAGCTTGTAACATATGTAAGTTATGCATTCCTGCTTTTCGCATCCAGAGACTGAACTTTTGTCCGTTCATCTTTGCAAAATGGTTCAAACTCAGCTAGATTGGACGTAGGGCATCTGTTAGCATCAGTGTTCAAACACTGCCACAAATATTCAACTGAATTTAGGTCTAGATCTTGTCTGGGTAATCCTAACACATAAATCTGCCTTAATCGTCTTTGCATTCCATTGCGGTTCTGGTTCTATATTTAGAGTTGCTGTCTTACTGAGAAAAAAAACCCTGTGTGTTCCCTAAAGACGTCTCCGTATTTAACTTTATTCTTCCTCCCATCAACTGAATAGTTACCTTGGCCTATTTAAGACAGCATGATGCTGCTAACACAATGCAGCAATGCAGAAAACTACCACCAGGTTGCATTGTGTTAGTTTTCCCACACAGAACACTGGTATATAGGAAAAAAAATTCAAACATGAAGAGCCCTTGCAATGTGCCATACTCTTTCAAAGTCCAGGTTATAGACAAAGCAGTGCTCCATGAGATGTTCACATCTTGTGATGTTATGAAACCTTATCCCTGCTCTTACCGTCTCTGCATTTTCTGACCTTCCTGGTGTGTTTCTTGGTGTTTGTGATGCTGTTTGTTCATGAATGTTTTCTAAATTTACTTCTAAATTTACTTGAACAGCTGGATTTACTCTGAGATTAAATTGTACAGAAGTCCACTCTGTTTACAAATGTAGTTACTTCTAACTAAATGCACTGAATGTTGATGGGTTTCAAAATAAAGGTGACAAAGTAAGATAAAGGTGATTCATAGAACTGCTCAGTGACAGGATGTCATTGGTTAGTAACTTGGCAATGTTTTTTAAAGACTATATATATGTGTTGTATATATATACATGTTCATAAATGTTGCATCGACAAAAATGTAAGACATAAATACTTTTTATGACTGACATCATAACAAATATTAAAAGATATATATTTTAATATAAAATGCCTACAGCTGAAAATTGTTCATGTTGAGATTTTCTATTTGCAGTAAAGGTTATTACCTTTAAAATTAAGCTCAAAAATCTACTTTGCTCTGGAAATATAAAATGACAGGATGCTATTTTTTAATGTCTGAACAAGTGTGTAGGAAATGCACTATCCTACACAAAGAGTAGAAAAGTGTTTCTTTCTTTCAGAGCAAGGAAACATTTGCTTTGTGTCTCCTACACAAAGCAAGTGTGTAAGAAAAAGCAAAATCAAAGAGCTTAAAGATTCACAGTTTATTTAAACTTGACCAGTTCTGTACCTGTTTAAGAAATTTGTAGATTCAATGCCTGTTGTTAAAGTGCTTACAAAACTAGCAAAGTTATTACACTGTACACTAGCATGCAAGAGGAAATCAGCAGGCTTTGTGTTTAGAGGCATCACACTTTGCAGTGACTAACTGCTCTAAAGATAGGCCTTTATGACCACTGAAACATTCTTTAATTAGACCAGAGGTAAGAAGAGGATGTCAAAAGTCTCTCTGGGAGAGGAGGTTCTTCTAAAGCCTTCGTCTTTATGGTTAGGTCTTTTGTAATGTGGAGACAACCCAGCTTAATTTGTTGCTAATCTGCCATTAAGAAACAAAGATGAGTTTAACCGAAGGTCCCAATAAAGAAGACGTAATGGTGTGGGACCCAAAGAAGCTAGCAGACCACATGAGACAGGTGAGTTGATTCATAAGTAAGAAAGTTAACATTTGCACTACATTCAGCAGTTATGCTCTAATGTTTTACAATATTTTTACAGTATATTACTTGAAGTACCTACTGAAGCTAGGTGAATTTAGCATATCAGCTAATATGTCACAGTGTGTTGAATTTTTCAGAGGTTTCATACATCACAATAAATGTGTTAATTTATCTCTTTAATGTTTCAAACAATTATTATTTACAAGTTACACTACCAAAACGGGTGTTTATAAAAGGCACAGCAAATTTTAAAGGCTTGTGGAACTATCTTTAGCAGCAATAATCTGAATTTTTTTGTAAACAGTAATCATTCTTATGTATTGCTTCTTTTCCACATTTAGATTGTTCCAGCTCAATGATAAATACTTATTTTTATTCGCTACCACTGACCTTTGGGGTTCTGTAACTGTTTTAAACATGGGATGGTGTGAATTCGGCAAATTCTAGTTAGCATTTTTCCACCAGAGAAGACAGGCAACTACATTGACAATTTTTTGGGGGGGACATTTTTGTAGCATCAAGTTTAATCCCCTTTACTTTTAAAACCTCCCTTTTTGTTGATGGCACAAATTGACAAAGAAGTCAGAAACATTCCTTCACAGTTTTGGTTTGTTTTGAAGTCAAATCATCATTAGCTGATTAGTTGGCTATACATTCAAGACGCAAACCCCAAAAGTGGGAACAAAATGTCCATGAAGGGATGGTCTTGGTCACCAACAATATTTAGGTGAGATGTTCAGTGGTTACAACTGCATCCAAAATATGTCAAGAAACAATTTACATCTCTGTTGACTTCATCAGTAACATGGGCAGAAACACTTGTGTATTCAGTGAGTCTTTTCTCCATGGTATTAAGACATGCTTGAGCATGACTGGTTTGGCAAATGCTACACCACTGCTTTAATAAAAGTGCTCATTCTTCATGATGTTCAATTTGACTGAATGCTGTAATGGTTTCGATTCTTTTACAGGGTGCAATGACGGATCGTATTTTGTCGTGTGTTGTTTTTAACGTTGCATTTATGCAATTCTAAGATATTAAAGACAATTCGTTTTCTGGAAATGAAGGCAAACCTCAGAATGCAAAGAGCAGAAGTTGTTTCATCATTGCATTGAATTAATCCTAGTTGCAGTTCATTAACAAAAGAATGCCCCAAACGAGAAAGGCAGCTTTATTTTCAGTCCAAAATTAGCATAGAAACATATGTTAAAACCTTACTTAGTGCTTCATCAAACATACTTTTTTGTTTTCTCAGCTCAAGTTATTGGGCTGTGACAATGTAGTGTTGAAGAGGAGCATAACTGGAGCACAATTTCTGGTGAGTTAGTTTCCAGCTCTCACAGTCTTCAACATTCTGAGTAATTATCTTAATGAGTAACAGACTTCCTTATTTCCAAAATATGCAACTCATTTAGCATATGATCCAGCATGATCTTCAAGTGTTCCCAATCACCTACGTCCCGTGAGTTTGGCATAAATGTTATTTAACTAGAATCAGAACAGGCTATAGTGCAACAAGTTTAAACTGTTGATATTACGCTGATTGTTTGGCTCTCATGGTTTGCAGAATACTTGCAAAAATTCAAAGAGATCTCAATAGCCAAGAAAAGAGGAAGTGTTTTGGTTACCAGTAAGTAAAGAGATGTTATTTATGTAATCTGAAATCGAACAAAACGAGAACTCACCTTCATTTAATGTGCAGATCTAAGAGAAGAAATCATTTGACACAAGGTAAAAACCAATTCCTTAAACTTTGCAAATAAAATTAGTCAACTATTTTCAGCAATTTGATAGCCATCAAATTAATTTTCATTTTTAAACAGTGCAAGGTGAAAAAGTCTGGGATGAGCCTGTAAGTGAAACACTATGTAGTTCTGTTTGTTTGTTTTAGTTACAATAAAAAAATCAAATATTACGCTGAAGCAATAAAAATTTCGATAACAATTTGGTAACACTTTATTTGACGGGACGTATATAAGACCGACATGACACTGTCATGGACATGAAGGAGTCTTCATGAATGTCTTTGACTGTTGTCTTGAAGTGTCATTCGATATATAATGACACTTTCAATGCAAAGTTGGCACTTTCAATGCAACTTTTTAAAGCAACTTTGCATTAAAAGTGTCATTATTTACAAAATAATGCAAAGTTGGGACTTTTAATGGACTTTCAATGCGTCTTTTAAAACAACTTTACATTAAAAGTGTCATTATTTACCAAATGACTCCTTCATGTTCATGACAGGTGACTGTGTCATGTCAGTCTTATGCATAACCCGTGTTACCAAATTTTCCATGTGGCACAAAGAGGCAACATGTCATTAGTATGATCAAACTTTAAATGCATATTAGCTAAGTCAGACTCTTTCCTCTGACTAGGACAGAGAAAGTGACTATGAGGAGTTTAACGAGGAAGTAGGAAACTACATCGTTCCTCTTACTGAGCCACTCAAAGCAGATAATCTGCATAATGCCAAAGAAAGAGAAGATTGCAGGCTTCATCCAGTCTTTTCACTGCCTGAACCCCAGAGGATGTCTAAAGTTCCCTGCCTTCCCACAGGTAATGAAAAGTTTCTATGAGGAGAAATATGATGAGAGCACTGAAACGTTGATTGTGTTTACTTCAAAACCAATTAATGTTTGTCATTCCTCATTTCAGCTCACTCATCTAATTTTCAACGGGTCACAAATAAGAAGCCAGAAAAACCTCTGGTTCCCCAGAGAGCCTATTCAGGCTTAAGTATGTACAGTTCATAAAAGAAAGTTTACATGTCGCTAAAGCATTTCCTTATATTTCACATTACCTATAATTATCCAGCAGAGGGCAGCGTTGCTTTGGATGCTGGCTCACTTACCAGGAGGCACCCACTGCCAATAGTCCCGCAGCTGCATGCATCTAACAGGTAAAGTAACCTAAAAAAAAATCACTGGGGTTCCTTTATTGAAGTTAATTATCTGCCCTAATTTTTTTCTGTTCACTTGTTTTTACCTCTTCTTTTACAGAGCAAATAATATAACTCCACATGTTCCTATACCAGTATCACACGTTCTGTCAAACCACTCAATAAGAACAACAGGACATGTCAATAAGCAACATGTACAGGTAAAATGGTAGTGATTTATATTGAAGTTAGTTACACAAAAAGTACATTTTCAGTGTCAAAACAGCAGATGGCGATGTTGTACAATACAACAGCAAAAACCTTTTCCGAGTCTGATACAGAACTAAAAAACACCTTTGTATTAACAACTCAGGTTGCTGTCATTATACATGCTACATATTCTGTCTCTACTACTACAAAAATATCAAGCAGAAATCTAAAAAAAAAAAAATGTTTGTGTTTTACTGTGGCTTTTCTCTCACTGTGAATCCAGGGTTTGGATTCCAGCTGGTACAAGGGAAAGACAACTCGAGAACAGGCTGAAGTTTCTCTCTGGAAGGTGAACAAGGTTTGATGCTGCAACATTTTCTCTGTTGATAAAATATTTAGACACACAGAGAGACACACACATTTCAGCGAGACATAAAAAACAAGCAATTTCACAAGTGTGTGGTTTCATCTCTCGAAGGATGGAGCGTTCTTAGTGAGGGACAGCTCACAAGGCTCAGCACATCCCTACACTCTGATGCTGCTAAATCAAGGCAAGATTTTCAACATTAAGATCCAGAGACAAAATGACTTCTATTATCTCGGAAATGGCACAAACAACACTAAGGTGAGCTAAAATGCACTGTGAACCTAAACAAAAAGAAAAAGAAGTGCTCTCTTTTATTTAACTGAAAGGTTCACGTAATGCAGCACACCTCAGGGAATGTGTGATGCCGACTTGTGCTGCTCTGCGTCATTAGGTCCCCGTCATTTTCAGTGTGTGCTATTGTGCTTTAGAGTTTCCTCAGGGTGAAGGAGATGATTATCCATCACATGAACACCCCGCTGCTGCTCATAGATGCCACAGACCAGTGCTCTGAGGAGCAGCCGCATTGCTGTCTGCTGCACCCTGCGGGACTCTGACCACGCCAGCAGCAGGTTTGATGTGAGTGCTCGCATATGTTTCTGTCTTCCACGCATGCAAATCTTTGCATGCATATGTGTTGCTTTTCTTAGGTGTTTTAATAACCTCCGAAATAAATGTCACAATATTCAAAAGCTCAAAAGGTCATTGTTATGTAATTCTCATATTACATACTCATTTCTGTTTCTCTTAAGAAACAGAAATTCTGAGTGTTGGATTTATTTTGATTTTTTCAATTATGCACTTTTTTCCACCCAGATTACCTCTGCTCATCACGCCTCAGGTTAGGCTCAAAGTCCGGTCTGCTGCTGCTTCACCGCCTCTGGGATTTTCCTTGGAGAAATGCCTTTTTGTCAGGGTGGCTAACAGAGATGAGCAGATCGCATTGCTTCTGATGGGTTCGCACTGCAGAGAGAAACCCAGTATCATTTATCACTGTAGCCTCGGGTCAATGGCAACTGTTATTGCAGCTTAAACAATCCGCGTAGGGAACAATGTAATTGTATACACAGTGTATCTTTTTATTCCCTCCTTCAATTACAAACTGCATCAGTCTGTCATGTCTGCATGACTCAGATTTGCTGGACTTAATTTGCTCGCTGACATCTTTATGATCACTTGTTACTTCCTTGTCAGTGTGACTTACAGTGGATGACGCTTTTGTATACAACAGATGAGTACAAACAAATGAGCTTGCACAGAAAAAGCAACACATGCACATCTAATCATGTCTAAGAGGGTCTAGGGAATTTAAGATTTGACTTGACAAAAAAGTTTTAAAAGTGTAGTGTCATGCTAAACCATTGACGCACCCAGAATTTTTTATTTACCTTTTGTCGGAGCTTAACCACTAAATATGGAACTTTATGTAGCACAAGTTAGCACATCTATATTGTGTTAAATAAAATTTAGAACAGCAAATCTGCAGTTACACAACTCAAGTGGGGAAAATCTGCTGGCAGATTTTGGAATTATTTGTCTTAAGAAAATCCAACATAGTTTTATTTAAGAATGGGAAAAAGGTTGGACACAAGCCATGCATAGCAGACAGCAAAACATGTAAAAGATGGTGTTCTGATTGGATGAACTTTTGGCCTATATGCAAAACAAATTGTGTCAAAAAACCGCACAGTGCACAAAGTTATAAACATGCCAGCAAGGATAGGGAAACTGATCAGACTTGATAGGAAGATGGACGGACCGTAATAAAAGGCAGTTATGGAAGAAACCATATTAGAGACTGCAAAACAATTTAGTTTACTTTCCACTTTTTCTACAAAGTATTCACCCGGGGAGGCTGAATACAAATGCACAGTACTATTATTAAACATAAAAAAAATGAATGCAACAAGTTTAATGTGAGGTAAGGTGACAACATACAGAACAGCACAAGTTATGAGACATTCTGCAGGGCAACGTATATGACAAAATAATTAATTAGCAAGTATTAGAAAATCCAAAACAATTATTTGTCATAAAGAGACAAAACCAAACACACCATCACAAGTCCAAGCGTCAAAGCATAGTTAGAAAATTCCACTTTGAGTCTGTGACGCTGAAAGGAGCTGATGGCTATAAGTGAGCGTGATAAGAAAAAAAAGAGCATACTGCTCTGAGTGCCAACTTAACCACAACCAATGCCCGAGGCAGAATTTAAGTTGCAATAACGTCAGAGCGACTGACAAAACAGCCATCTGCGTGAAAATCCTTCAGTTACCCCTATCTACACATCAGCAACTCAACGCAGACAGTGCTGTCAAATTAATGCCATTTTGGACTGCTGACATCTACATTTGTAAGAAAACATTAAAAAAACCCTGTAATATTCCAAGTGTATCACATTCTCAGACCTGGAAGAGCAGGTGTTTTTAGACTTTTTGGGGAAAATGTAAACCCAGGGGATAAAAAGTTAAAACATACATGCCAATTGATCCATGTTGTTGGACAGCAAGTCTAAACCTCTCAGGATGTTTTCCAGAGCAGTGCTGACAGGGGTAGTAGCTTGTTCTTCTTCCTTCTCTGCGTTTTCCATCTGAAAAATGCTACAAGAGAACATTTGAAGCAAATTATGTGCACACACCAGTCTGGCGTAAGAGAATAACCACTGCCAGTGTTAAAAAGTAATATTACTTTTTAACACTAATGTTACTGTGATTGTTGCACAAATGTAAAAAAAGAAGAAAAAAAAAAAAAACTCTAACCAAATTGAAACTTAATTGTAAATGTATTATAAGCATCAGAATATACATTTTTGATTTAATTTTATTAAAGAAAAAAAAAAAACAATTCAAGTCAGTGATTAAAAAATGACAGATCGCTGTGTTTGCATATATTAGCTTCTTTATTTAAAGTATTCATCCAAACAGAACAGTTCAAAACTTGAGAAACTCGTGTAAATTAGTCAATATTAACATAAAGCATGCAAACAAGACTTGCACTTTGACATGGAAGCAAAAAATCCGAGTATAATTGAATGCGACTTAATCTACAGTTTGACTTTGTGATGAGTCAGCTTTCTCAGCACCAGCTTCCATCTGCGGCTGCGGGTCCGCTTCCCCAAAGACAGCCGCCCTGCATCTGCTGTGCGCCTCCTCCAGCTCCCGCATACACGCCTCCCCGTCGAAACCGGTTCGCAGCGTCACCATGTCATAAGCCATCCAGGTCAGCTGCACTGCGGGTGGGCGCAGATGTGTAAAACACACGCCGTTAAATCAATGGAACTCCCCCCCATTATGGCGCAATTAGCTGTGACAATATGATTGGGAGAGCAATGCGATTACACACACCTGATATGTTCTCAACATCCTCAATCACTCTCTCCAAATCCTTATTCAGTTCATACATGTCGGTGCTGCTCCGTGAAGGCACCACGGGACATGACGGATCCTCCATCTATATTGTGTCCGGGCAGCACTGATTTAAAGGCACAACTCATGTCTCTATTTTTCAATAAACCACAGAAACACGCCACAGCAAAGTTATAGTCATTAATGTAGTAATTATTAATGAGTCATGCTTTTTATATGCTCCGAGAGAAAACCGTTAGGGCCGTTGGGTTAGCATGAGCCCTTAAGTTAGCACGGCAGCAGCTGCAGGTTAAACGGGGGTAGTTGAACCTTTAACGTCATGACAAAACACGAGAATTTCGGACTGAAGTTTATTTTGGAGGGGGTTTATTCCATCACTCAAAATGTAATACTGTTTATTAGTTTATCCAGAGGTTGAAACTCACCGTCGAAAACCGGTTCGGAGCTCAGAAAGAAAGAAAGTTCTCGACTCGTTAATAATGAGCGCGCGCACTTCCAGCTTCCTTTATTTTTCCCGGTCTAGCACATTGCTAGCCTTAAAGCTATTAAATGCTAAAGTAGGCCTTGATGAAACGTCAATTAAAGTCCCGCTTTAGAAATGCTAAACTTTGCATTTTCAAATTGAGTCATGTATAAAGCACGTGTTTCTTACCTCTGACCTCTTGGGGAAAGGAAAATCACATTACAAACACGAAAAACAATTCACTTTTTCATGCTTTTCTTATTTTGATAAAAGAAAAATAAACGTTGAGTTGGAGTCCCACAAAAATTTGATTTAGAGAGCTTCCAACAAGCACAAAGCCTTCATCTTAACTGATATTACCTGCCTTCCCTGTTTCTTTTTTTTATCTTGCACTATACGTCTATGTCAACCATTAGTTTGTCCAGGTTTTTGTAAATCTGATCATTTAGATTAAAGTGCTGAAAAAAACATCATAAACATAAAAAAATCAAAAACATGGGAATATAAAAAAAAACAATTAAAAAAAAAGTTTTTTTATAAACACTTTTTAAAAAAAATTTAAATAAGCTGTTTTCAACTTGTACGTTTCTTAGTGTTTTGTAGCCTACTGTGCACACAAAAGAAAAAAAATATGAAATGAGTTTATGCTAGACCATCAAATTGAGTGGAAAATTATTTAAGTGAGAGTGAACAAAACCCCCTCAGGGGACTGAATTAGCTGACAACAGAAAAAAAGAAGAAGAGAGAAACCCATAGGCTTCTCACCTTAGAAAAAGCACCAATCGAGACACACTGGGGCGGGCCAAATGAGAAGATATAGACCTTGTGACAGGTGACACCTTGACATAGAGCAAGGACAAGCAGACAAGAAAGGATCGGAGAAGAACAGAGCTCAACTTTAAAACTAAGAAAAAGCTATTTTGATGACTAGTCAATATTTCAGTAAGAACTGAAAAAGAAAGACTTTCAGGAACTGGCACAACTGTCAGTAATTTTAGTCGAAGAGGAAGGACAACAACAAGCAGAACAGAAGAGGGTAAGAGGTGGAAAGAAACTTGATGATGTCTTCATTTGAGACCCAGAACCAGTCACCTCCTCGTTGTGGTCCACAGTTTCCAAGTTTAGGCCAGGAACCTCCAGAGCTCAGCATGTACGGTGAATGCTACTACCCTCCTCCGTCCCTGCCGAGTCCTCAGCGGACAGCTCCTTCTTCCTATGAACTGAGTGACTACACCACCTCATCTCCAAACCCGTATCTTTGGTTCAACAGCCCCGGGATCAACTCCTCTTCGTACCTGTCCAGCAATGGCCCACCAGGGAATCCAGGCCCACCGTTTGTACCTCAGCACTACGGCATGCAGAGACCCTACCTGGGACCAGCTGGACCTGGTGGTCCAGGAGGGGAACTAAGTTGGTTCTCACTTCCCTCGCAAGAAGATCTGATGAAGCTTGTCAGACCACCTTATTCCTACTCTGCTCTGATTGCAATGGCTATCCATGGAGCACCAGACAAGAGACTGACACTGAGTCAGATTTACCAGTACGTTGCTGATAACTTTCCTTTTTACAACAAGAGCAAAGCTGGCTGGCAGAATTCCATCAGACACAACCTGTCCCTCAATGACTGCTTCAAAAAAGTGCCAAGAGATGAGGATGATCCAGGTAACACACTCAGACAAATTGTGACTTTATTGTTGTACTCGAATAGTTTTTTGTTAAACCGCAAGTGTTTGATTAAGTCATGCATTTTGAGTGTTGCAAATCTAAACTGCATCTTGTCCAATAGGTAAAGGCAACTACTGGACACTCGACCCGAACTGTGAGAAGATGTTTGACAATGGAAACTTTCGCCGTAAAAGGAAGAGAAAGTCTGATTCCCTCAATAGTGACGGCGCTTCAGGGCCTCCAGAGTCAGGAGACAGTGAAAGGGGAAGCCCTAAACATCCTGCCCTTACCATGTCCCCGACACCGGACAGAATCCCCTCCCCTTCACTGTCGGGTCCCACGCCATGCCTGAGCAGCTTCTTGTCTGAAATGTCTACAGTTTCTACTGGAGCAACAAACGAGGTTGGGGGAGATGGGTTGACCAGGCCGCTGCAGATTAACCTTCCCCTAGATGGACCGCATAGACCTACCCAGCCAGGAAACTTTAGCAACTATTCCCCCAACTCAGGTGTCTCAGAGTGGGTACCACAGGTACCAGCTCCCTCTGTGCTCACATCCTCACCGTCCCACTCTTCTTTAGGTTACTCTAGCCCCATTTTGAGCCAGTACACTGGGTCCAGTGGGCATTTCTATCCTACTTTGAGCTCCACTGGAATCATATATCATCGAGACGGCACAGAGGTTTAAGGAGACGTAAGGGGAGGGAATGATGTCTTAGGAAAGACTGTTGAAGGATCTTTCAAATGTCTGGTATTCATTTTGGCAAAACATAATGGTTTTTTGCTGACCTAGACAGGTGAGAGTGCTATAACACATGAGCTTACTAAACGGTCCTCTATTCCCACAAAAAAAAGCTGATTCAGGCATAGTGGCCTTTCATTGTCCAACCGTAAAAAAAAAAAGGAGCTTGCCTTGCTATCAGATCCTGTCAGCTTTTTATTTCAGATATATCTCTGCAAGAGCTGTGTCGACTTTAGCTGACGAAGCTCTAATCTGCTGACGCCATGCCATTCAACGCTGACAGACCGCTTATTCAGAGGGGTAGTTGAATTACAGTGATGTCACGATTGTGTTGTTCCTGCGCAAAATAATAAACAAGTAATAATGAGACTGTCATTGTTTTTAGTACTGCAACAATTGGATTCATTTACAGTCTGGGAGTGTAATATAATGGTGGTAGTTGTACTTTGTAAGTATGTTCACTTGTTGTAGTTTGTTACCTAATTGTTGGTTTGTTTGTAAAAGTTTTGTTAAACAGAAGGAGTTCATAAGGTGTGGCTTCATGCTGTATATTGTGTTTTTACCATTAATAAAATCTGTTTGACATACGTCTTTCTTTTCATATATATATATATATATATTTTTTTTTTTTTTTAAATAACCCGAGGGGGATTAAGCAGTTATGGAGAATTAAATATATTTATTAATTTATCGCCTAACATCAGATCCTCACGTCTATTTAGAAACCTTGAAAAAGGCTATAAAAAGAGAAAGAAAGACCATAAACACTGGCAGAATAACAAAAACAAAACAAAACAAAAAAACCAAAAACTGCCCCGTCAGTGAAAGCAATGACCAGTAGTGTGAAACCAACTTGTCAGTGTAACCTGATCTTTGTTGATGGATAGTTAACTGATTCTCCTAAACGGTGAAAAGCTACATTCCCATGCTTTTTTCCCTCCTCAGCACGACACAGTAAAATCTGTGGGTGTCCCACACACACATACTGCTGACAGAATGAAAACTTTAAAACTGAGATAAGCAATAAAGGCGATGTTTGAAATTAGGGAGATTTAACAAAATACAAAACATTTAAAGAAAAACAGCAAATGTGTTCATACAATGATCTTATCCAAATTTCATACATACATATATAACAGATAATTTTATTACTGTATATACACAATATGTAGAACATTCTGATTAAGATCATTATGACCATTTGTCCTCCTGTTCTTTGTGTACATTTTAGTGACCAGGAAAGACAACTTATTGACTGGGTGTTTTAACACTGATTTAGACAGCAAAGTTCAGACACCAACTTTGCATTTGCCTGTATTATGCAATATCCTCTTTATTACCTTGATATACTTCAATTTTGTTTATTTATGTTGTTTCCAGGCACTTTGCAAAAAAAAAGAAAAAAAAAAGAAAAAATCCCAATTCATATATAGGAATATTCTGTCAATTAAATCTAACCTATATAGTCCATTACATTCATTGCATTTCACCCTGCCTTTTGAATAGTGTAAGTTCAGTGTATTATTCAAAGTGGTAAAAAAGTCTAAAAAAAGTTTAAAGTCAGCCAACTGCAAGAATTTCCTGACCTTGCAGCAAACGTTTCTAATGGTGAAAACAGCAACAGTTGACAGGCAATTACATTGAGTCATTTAAGTCACAGCAATGCTGAGCTTTCATTGGCCAGATCTACGCAGGTATGGAAAAATGACCTCAACTTTCTATTCTATTCTATTCTATTCTATTCTATTCTATTCTATTCTATTCTATTCTATTCTATTCTAATCTTTCAGTGCATAAAAATAATTGGAAAATAATTTATGGAAAACAGTCATACACTGTCATTTGTCTTCTCCTGCTACATGTGGTTAACAGCGGCTGGCTGCTGCTTTCCCTCATGATTCTGATGGAAGCAGCGAGGGCAGACCGTTTTCTTTCACAGTTTTATGATTTTCACTTCAGATTTGTTTGATAAATAAGGCCAGTGTGGAGTCTGTTTTATGTGCTAATATGTCAAATCCAAGGCTTGAAAGACAGTGTTCTTTCTTACCATGACTGCATTTGTCTGAATATTTTTTTAATGAACAGGACCCCAACATGTGTGTTTTATGAGAAAAATGTTTCTCATAAAATTAATTTAAATTGATCAAATTGTAAAATCATTTAAGAAGAAAGGCAGAGTTCCTTCATTATTAATTCAGGCCTATTTATGAATTATGAAAACCTCGACTAAGCCTCCAATCTGAGTGACATCCTATGGCTCCTTTATAGAAGCAGAAAACATAATTCATCCAAATAAAATATCTCGTAGTCACATTATGATGTTTAAACTTATCACATCCAGCTGTAATAGCAATTACACCGAGCTGCGAATGAGGAGAAAATAAAATCAGATAATCTTATCTGGTTTTATTTTGGTCAGAGACTCGTCTCTATGTGTGGTACATAAAAATAAGAACAAAAGTCCTTTTACTGATGTCTCCCTTAGGCCTTTATTTACCCTGAAACACAGGCAGCAAGACCGACATTTACATTAAACACAAGAAAGGAAGAGACAATGAAAGAGAGGCAGAGCAGAGGGAAGAAAGAAAAAAGAAAGACAGAGGGAAAAAAGAAGAGAAGAAAGAAAGAGAAAGAAATTTGTCTTTCAGGTGAAGCAAGTGGAATTTACCGTCTTGGCACTAATGACAAAATGTCTCAGGGGAAGGAGGTCAGCCTGTTAAAATTTGCATAACTGATTTCAAAACAATAACAAAAATGGAGACAAGGTTTCGCTTGCATGGATCACAGATTCGTGCTTTCTCCTGGTGTTGGGTTTTTGCCCATATCAGATTTAACTGTGTGAAATGTCATGAGTCAAACTGTGCCATGGAAAAAAAGAAGAAGAAAGAAAGCCATTTAAAATCAATCAATTTCTCCACAACACCCACATTTCCCAAAAAAGCAAAAAGAGATGTTCCTTCAAAGTTGCCATCAAACCGAAAATAAAATCCATACAGAATTAAAAAAACATGAATTCATGTATTCATGAGTTAAAGCCTTTTCACTTGATGTACCACTAATAAAAGTGTTTAGAGAGAAGAGAGAGTTTCTTTTTTCAGTTTTTAACTAAATGTTGTCTGTCGGGCTGGTGGGGGTGGTGGTAAAGGTTAGGACTTGTCCTGGGTTTACAGTTGTTTTTATTGAGCGATAACTGAAGACGGGTGGTATACCCCCTCAGTCACGCCTCAGGGATCAACAAGTACAAAAGCTAATAGTTAGATGGATCAGTAGGGGTCTTTGTTTAAGGATCTAAGCCAGTCTAGTTGAGTTGTTTGTGTCAAAGTGATAGAAAGGAGGGATATAAGAGATGTCTGAATGTTGAAATGCAACATCTCCTTGATCAAATGTGATAAAGAAAAAAGAAAGAAAGAGACATAAATCTTTAAAAAAGAAAAACATATTTTTCATTGGAATAGTTTTAAAGGAAATATTCCAACATTAAAATGTTGGAAATATGAGTCATATATTTTAGATCCTACTAAAAGACCTAATGGTGGCCCAGTTTAGTAATAGAGCCCAGTAGAAATGTCCTGATATCTCCAGTGGTGATTTTCTTTTCCTTTTTTTTTTTTTTTTTATTTGAAAGGAATGGGTTTTGTGAGGGTTTTTTTTTCTCTCATATTACAAATACAAACAGATCTGCAAGGGGGTTTAGTCAAAAGCTGATGTACTGCAGATCTGACACCTGCCAAAATTAGATTAAAATGATTTTTTTTATTATTATTATTTTACCAGTCTCATAGAGAATCTGTTGAGGGAAGTGACCAGATCTTCCGATCTCAAAAACATGGAGTTCATTGCTTAAAAAAAAAGAACAAAAGAAAAGAACAAAAAACCACAAAATAATTACCAGTGGGAACACAGAAAAGCTTGTCAGCAATCAAAACAATGTTTTCACTGTGAAATTCCAATGAAGATTTTTTTCTCTGATTAGTGAGAGAGGCAAAAGTAATCACTATGGAAAAGCAAATGTCTGCTCAGAAAAAAAATCCCTCTCTCTCTTTCTCGCTCTCTCTCATATATAGTATATATATACATATATATATATATATATATATATATATTTTTTTATTTATTTATTTTTTTCCACAGTCTCATTGTGGAACAATAGCAGACATAGAGGACAGTTACAAGTACCTAGGTATACCACAAGCAAATGGCAACCTCGATGAGGCCACAAGGAAAGGAGCCACAGCTAAATACCTCCAACGAATAAGGCAAGTCCTGAGAAGCCAGCTCAATGGCAAGAACAAAATCCATGCGATAAACAGCTATGCCCTGCCAGTAATCAGATACCCTGCTGGAATAATTATCTGGCCAAAGGAGGAGATAAAAGCCACAGATATTAAGACTAGAAAGCTACTAACAATGCATGGAGGGTTCCATCCCAAATCCAGCACCCTGAGACTGTACATGAGCCGCAAAGAAGGAGGCAGAGGACTAGTGAGTGTGAGAACCACTGTCCAGGACGAAACAACTAAGATCCATAAATACATCAGGGACAAAGCCTCAACAGACAATGTGCTCGGTGAATGTCTCAGACAGCAGGGAACGGAGGTTGAAGTGCGAGATGACAATCATGGGAGGACAAGCCCCTACATGGGATGTACCACCAGCAAATAACCAAAGTGGCTGATATCAGTAAATCCTACCAATGGCTGGAAAAAGCTGGGCTCAAGGACAGCTTTTTCCAGCTGTCCTTGAGCTGCCCTGTTCCTGGGCGGCCTCATCATGGCCGCCCAGGAACAGGCCCTAAACACCAGAGCAATAGAGGCCCAGATCTACCACACCAGACAAGACCCAAGGTGTAGGTTGTGTAAGGAGGCCCCTGAGACAGTCCAGCACATAACAGCAGGGTGCAAGATACTGGCAGGGAAAGCGTACATGGAACAACATAACCAAGTGGCAGGCATAGTGTACAGAAACATCTGTGCAGAATATGGACTGGAAACCCCGAGATCAAAGTGGGAAACACCCCCAAAGGTGGTGGAGAATGCCAGAGCTAAGATCCTGTGGGACTTCCAGATCCAGACAGACAGAATGGTAATGGCGAACCAACCAGACATTGTCATAGTGGATAAACAACAGAGGAAAGCCGTTGTGGTAGATGTAGCAATACCAAGCGATTGCAACATCAGGAAAAAGGAGCACGAGAAACTGGAGAAATACCAGGGCCTCAGGGAGGAACTGGAGAGGGCCTGGAAGGTGAAGACCACAGTGGTGCCTGTGGTCATCGGGGCCCTCGGGGCAGTCACCCCCAAGCTGGATCAATGGCTACAACAGATCCCAGGAACAACATCAGACATCTCAGTCCAGAAATGTGCAGTCCTTGGCACAGCCAAGATACTGCGCAGGACCCTCAAGCTCCCAGGCCTCTGGTAGAGGACCCGAGCTCAGAGGATAAGAACCACCCGCGGTGGGTGAGAAGGGAATTTTTATTTATATATAATGTGTGTCAGTCAGTTTCTTACAATGAACACACACCACCTTATGTTATGCTTTGTTGTTTCTCCCAGTATCACGTTCAGACTTTGTGCTGACAAGTACCAATAGGTAAACGAAGAACGACCGGGCTCCCTTCCATCCCCAGACATCCGCCTATCCAGCGGGATCTCTCTCCTTGTGCCAACTGAAACGTTTTAAGAGCTTTAGTCTCGGTGACTTGATTAACAGCAGAAACCCCTCGGAGCCATCTTATTCAGGCAGTTTAAAACTGATGCAAATTTTCCAACTGCTAATCACATCTTGGAAGAGGATGAAAAGCTTAGAGAGGGGCTGATGTCGTAGATGAGGGTTTGTAGATAAACGGTAAAAAAGAAGAGACTTTACTTCTTGAAACCAAAGCCACTTTGATTTTTACTCCAACCCACATGTCAGTTTACCTCCGAACCTTGGGACTTCCCTTATTGTTTTACCTGTTGTTCAGTTTGCAATGAATGATCCCACCTCTCCCTTTTTTATTTTTATTTTTTTTGACTGAAAAGTAACATTTGACACATTTATGTTTTTACCTCCTGGAATTTTCCCCCCCCCTCCCTTTCTGGGCCTTTTCCCTCAGCCGAGCTGCACTTTCACTTCTGTACAAACTGCCATCACCTGTCAGAGTTTACAAAGGTTTTACTGAAATGGCAGAAAATTATAGTGCTTATGGCACAAATCATAAGGTGTGAGTCAGTTGTGGTTGACGCTAATCCACACGAGGAATGAACCGACCTCTCGGTGTTTGAGGGATACCCTAGTTCCTCAACCATCACTCCAGTGTTACTTTAGCTCCTTGCCTAAGGCAGGAGAATGATTGCTAAACACAGTGATACGATTAAATCTATTAAAATCCTCCTCCTCTCCACCTGCTGCTTGGCTCGTGGCAGTCTTCCCCACACCTGCCGAAGTAACGGAACGCACAGACACACGCGCTCGCTCGCACCAACGCACGCACGCACCCACGCACGCATGCGCGCTTCTCTGCAATTCCCTGTGTGAAGTGCATGCAACAGTGCGGTGTTTATAATACATACTCAAGCAAAGGACGATATCATACAACTGACGTGCATGTCAGATTTGAATAAGATATGTCCTGACTGACTTTGCACAAAAAGATTGCACTTCTCCTCGCGCAAGTTCTTTTTGCCCTCAGTTAGAAGACGTCCACAGTGTCACCTTCAGTAACTGTTTCCTGGTCTGAAGGCCAATATTCTTGGTACCGAGTTAACCCAAAACACATGAGGACACGCTTGCACGTATGCCCTGTGTTTCTACTAAAACACTGGAGCCCTACCAAGGCTGTTTAGTAAACGGTAGGGGAGAACGTCTAGCCTCGGAAGACGTGTCAGCATGCCTCCCCCCCTCCTCGCCACAGCAAGGCATCACCGGCTCGGTGTTATGTGTAAACACCCACACACACTCCTGACACACGAATGCAGGTGATGAAAGGAGCGTAAGAGGTTTTCCACCGGTTTGGAAGTCACTCAACAACCTTTCAGTTTGCCTCCTCCTGCAGAGGTCAGAGGAAACTGCCAGACTCTGTGCCGTCTCCGTGTGAGAAACGCTCAAGTAAGGGATGAGCAACCGCTGAATACCGCATCGAACGACAGTTCGACACTTCTGGTCATTGTGATACCGCTTGAAAGACAAATCTGCACAAGATCTGGAATACTTAGAAGCACAGCGTCCGACATCATTAAACCAACGATAAAGTCCCGGTTTGAGTGTAGTCCGTAAAAATGCGGCAGCTCCTTCTCCGTGGACCTGTGCAGTCTTGTCCCAGTGTGTTGGAGTCCAAAGAATAAGGCAGTATGAGATCTTCCCTTACTAAACATGGTTTATATACACGATTTGGGAAAAAGAGAAGTTTGAAGACAAACACAGCGCTCTGCGAGACACTGTGTATATTTGAATCATTGCTATTTCACCCTAAAATATTTCCATGTCAACATGCAGTAAACATGGAGTTATGGAAAGGGCTTTTCAGCGCGGGAGGGAGAGAACCCGGGGACGAATCAAGTGTATGCGAATGACACCTCGCATGTCTGGGACAGGAAGTTAGTATGTTTCACAGGAAACGTACGTTTTGGAAAATCCGATCTGAGAAGTTGCCATTGCCTCGCTCTGTAACATAGCTGTAAGTGAGGTCATACTGTCCACTCGGTGATGTATCCGTCCCTGCCTGTCTATTCCAGCCAAACAAAAAGCAGTCCTACAAATCAACTTTAACCAGCTTATATTTTTCCACTGAAGATCCATTGTAAATTGGACAGTGTACCTAATTGTACTCAGTTTGAATAAGACTTAAAACTGCTTTGTACAATTCTAAAGGATGTCTTCTGAATCCTAAAACTGTGAGAAGATTCGCCTTAGCATGCAGTGGTTGGTCTCTACCTGTTCAGTAAGCCGGCCCTGCATTAATACACCCCACTGGGTTCAAAGGCGCTCACATTGATAACCATTAGCCATCCTTACAAACACATTGCTTCAGCAATGTGCAGTCTGAGTTTATTTTTGATGATGCATTAAAGACATCCAGATAGAAAACGCTTTGGGTAAGTCTTTAAACTCTTCTTTTACTTTCAGTAATAGATTCCGCATCAGTAGTTCTGCCTCAGGTGAAAAACATAAGGAGAGTTTCTACACTCATTAGGTTTGGTTTAAACAAACTAAGAGAAAGTCATTTTTCATAAAATATATATATATATATATATCAGGGAGAAATCAAAAACCGTCACTCAAATAACCCCTGTGAAGAAGCTGTAGTTTTTTTTTATTTATTTTATTTTGCATAGATATATTTTTAGTTATTTGTCAGTAGTGTATACATCATAGTAATTTGGTGATGCACATTTCACAGATTTGTTAAATGTAAACACTGATTAATTCTATTTTTTTATTTCAAATCATTTTTTTTGTTTGGTTTTATTTATTTGTATTTTTTTTTATTTTTTTGGAGACTACATCTTTCACATCCTGCCGTTCTGACACATTCGTAATGAACATTTACACACGAATGCAGACATGGTTTCAAGCACAGATCACGAGAAATCAAAAAGTCCACAGTAACGACAAATGAGCCTGATTTAACCAACAAATATACAAATACATGTGCACACACAGAGGGTCGCTGTTTCAGCACTTGGACTCTTATACCACAAAGCTTATTAGAGTAAAGGTCAGTCACAATATTTGTGAATTACCATCGTAAAGCTTTAAAGGTGATGGACGACACGTCTCCTCCTACAGTGTGAAACACAGGAAACGTCTCCAAATTGCTCTCATGTGCCCAGCAGATGTTAACATCTTTCAAACCCTCATCATAATTGTAGTATGATTTACTGCTCAATGACTTCAGAGAAAAAAACAACAAGGTGTGTGTTAGACACTGTTGTTAGGGGCTTTCCTAGAGGAGCATATTTCTGACGCAGATGGAAACATGACATTTAAAATAGTTTCACAGCTTTCTGACCCTTTTTCTCGCTAAAGTCACATGCTAAATCTGTAAATCTGCAGGGGGATCGGCACACGTTATTTTTTTGCTGATAGGCGGTATTTTAGGCGACCGCATGAGAACTGGCAGGTGAAAGTGACGAATATTTTTAAAAAGAGAGACGGTTTCTCATGAAGTATTTGTATATGAAACGACTTTCCTTTAAAGTTCAGAGCAAAAGCAAAAAAAAAAAAAGAACCAAACAAAACCACGAGTTTCAAGGAGTCTCCTGAGTGACACCGACAGCTCTTCGCTATTTGAATGGCAGGAAAAGGCAGTTTTGTACTGTTTGGGTGCTGTCAAAAATGCAGGAAAAATAAAAAGGTAAAAATCTGAAACCACTGACTCAGACAGAACCAGACAGAGTTGTAGAGGTTGTTAAAAAAAATTTTCCAATGAGTATTCGGAACTGTTGTTTCTCGGAAAGCACGGTTCATTTGTAAGAAGGAAATATTACACCCTCCTAATTCAGTGACCCTCTTTTAAACAGACAACCCACATGAGGGTGAAGCAATAAGAACAGGTGTGAAAACAGGCATCTAGTTTGGAGAGATACCCTCTAGTGGTCAGTTTTTTCACAGGTCTTCATATTAAACACCAAAGAACAGTAGTTTGTTTTTATGTATTTCACTGCAGCTCAGAATCCTGTAATACAATTAGTCAGTCAAGGCAAGGTAACTGTAAGAAGACATTATTGCATGAGGTGATTCAAAATGGAAAATAAACAAATAAACGCTTACACTGACGGCAATAAATACATGAAAAGATGAACAGTGGAAAATGAGGAGTCATACAAAGCAGCAGGAACAATAAAATGCTAATTGAAAACAAAAACATCACGGTATAATAATGATTTGAATTTTCTTTTGTTTAAATTCACGACTACTGTAAATTTAGTCCTGGGAAGATCAGCGAAACACAACTCCGATGAGGATTAATAGCTGCCTTATTCAGAAATAATTAGAAGAAGGTTGTTTGTCGGTGGAGGAGGAAGAAAGTAGAACAACGAATCAGAAGCAAACCTGAACATGGAAGATGAGCAAATTTGGACCTGAGGTAGAAGATTTATAATGAGATGCAAAGGGAGAAAGTAAATCTGGAGCAGGACATAAAGAAGAGAAGGGTTCATTTAAATTCACTGACAAAACTCATTGAAGTGTCACCAGGGGAAAACAGCAGGTAGCACATGTAGCTCCTAAATGTTGAATAAATGAATGTACTTGCCTAGAAGTGTTGTTAAAATAGAATACATTTCCTCAGGACACTAATCCAGTAAGGACTCAAAAGAACCATGTGTTGTTTAATCAAGACGCTGACACCCAACAGAGGTGATCCCCAAAGTATAATTAAAATCTCATAATTGTAACAGGAAATCCCCAAATGCCTGTTACATGTAAACGGGGTGACATATGTTTACTTATTTTTTTCAGGAATATTTTATAAACTGTGATCAAAGGAAAATCTTCCGTTCAAACCAGCGATAATAAGATGAAGTGAACTATTTTGTATTCTTAGTAATAGATTGTGGGTGTTTTGCATATGCAACATGTTGAACTGACCATTCAGGTCCATTCAGATTATTCTGTGTTTTGGTTTTATGTGCTATAATGCAGGGTTTTTGTTGCTAAAGATGTTTAATGGAAGCTGGTGAACTGCTGGTTGAGGAGAGAACACTGCATGGTAGACATGGGCCCCCAGTACGATGAAGTGGTTCAGTGGAGTGGGGAAACCCACACTTCCAGTAATTCTGTAGGTACTGGAGTAACTCTGTCAGTAACTCTGTAGTAGTTACTGGAGGTGTGTTGTGAATACACTGTCTGTGTCCACTCTTCTTCTACAACCTGTTAATGGACGCAGGCAGAGTTTATCTATTGCGTCATCTGATGTTTGAGATAAGAACTGCAGCACTTTAACTGTGCCTCTACAAAATGGTCAAACGACGGCGCAAGTATGTTTTAACAGCTGCTGCAAGTGACCATGAAGGGCAAACATGGATGAGATGCATTGCTGCTCACCGAGTCCTATTTGATCTCCGGATAGTTGAAGAAACTAACAGTTCTTCTACCTAGAAGTGCAATTTTGTTCCACTGCACATTGAATATAGATGAAATTTCATATAAATTGGAGTTGTTTTTTTTTTTTTCAATATCTAAACCTCACAATATTTGCATATGTTAGCACTGAGCTGTGAGTAGTGAGTTAAATATTCATCTTAAGGTATCGCATTCGGATCCCATGTTTTCTCAAACAAAAATAGCAGAAAGAAGTAAAGATGATTATAATTGCTGCCTAGACCCTGGAATTGTACTCAGGTTTCCAATGAAAGAACTTTAGAAATGCTGGTTCGACCTCTGAGAAATCCATTAACAACTTTAATTAGCACTTAATAAGAGGTTGAAATTGTCTTTGCTCTCCTGGTTCCTGAAAACTTGTGTTTTCACCACAGAATAGAGGAACTGTACGACCATGACCCACATTACACAGAAAGAGAATAATTAGTATTAAAATCATAAAGTTAGACAAATACTTATATTGCTTACAAGAAAGAAACAACAACAGTAACTTTAGTTTTAAAGTCTATTAAGCCATAATTGGCTATTTAACTAATATTTCCTTTGAGAACATCTGAAAAGAAAGTACTGCATCGCCTAATTATTCTTGTTGCACACAGGCGGTGCTCGCCTTATGAACCTTTATTTCCCCACTGGGCTTCTCGGCTGGTCTGGAGTAAATCAACTGGTGCATGCAAATTTATGTGTCTCAATCCCCGTGGCAAGAGGGGAAGGTGTGCGCGTCCACGTACGTGTGCGAGCGAGCGTGAGTGTACGTGTGTGGGCGGAGGAGCCAACTGGACCATGCAGACGAGTTGAATCCCGCTGCTGCTGCTGCTGCTGGGAAAATCCTCCCTGGGACACCTCATGTCAGCGCGGCGGATCTATTTGGACACCGTTTCCTGATGTGTGCTCAGACACACACAGAAGCTCTACGTGAAGGTGAATGCATTTCGTTGTCCAGGATTACGTAGCTCTTTGAACGACCCAGGATATTTTTCACGGATGTTTTAAAAAGTGTGTCGTCAGAATGGATTTGAGAGTTGAAAATGCATAGCGCTTGCTTTTGAAAAGGTTAATCCCCACAAATGTTGAGTTTCACTGGTAAGTTACACATAAGAAGCAAAAGGAAATCGCATAAAAATATGGACGTCGGCACCCATTTTTCAGGAGTCAGGGACCAGGGGTGAAAAATAAAAAGTATTTATTCTTGTGAGAAATATCTGTAATGTAGACTTTTTGCGTAATACAAATAGATCTCTTTCGCTTCAAGTCCAAAAGCCCTGTAAAACTACAGTACAATGCCCAAAAACCGGTTACCCCGGCACCAGGCTCCCGTAAATGCACTTCAAAGCGCAACGGCCCGGCATGCTCGCTGACAAGACCGCCATGGGGAGGTCAAGGGAGTCGGACCCCCACAGCCAGCCGGCCATGCAGGAACTTCACTGATCTTTCTCTGATATTAAAATGTGTTTGTGGGTCTGAAAGGTTTAAGGGCAACAAAATGAAACATTTGTAACTTTTTCCACACCACTGTTAATCTTGGATTTAATCTGCAACCCGGCCAGAGCTCCCGCTCAAACACCACATCAGGGAGTGACCCCCGACTGGTCCCTGATAGCAGTGTGCAGGAACAAAAGCTGGCAATCCATCCCTCCCTGTAGTTAGTTGTGTGGGTGTACATATGCAAAGTCTATTAAAATCGGAGCTGGAGGAGGTGTTTCAGACAAAGCTGTAATGTGTTTTTGTGAGGTTACGAGAACTGAGCTCTCATCAGCATCCCTCCCAATGAATTTGAAACTGAAAGCTTAATCACCTTAAGTGTAGCGTTTTAATGGTGGTGCACAACCTTCATGGCGCTCAATTAAGCAGTTTGTAGCAATAAGTGCAGCTGCAGAGCAGAAAATGCTGAAACTCAGAAAAAGAGATTAAAGGAAAACACCAGTGGAAAGGGAGTTTTTATGAGAGCAACTCACTGTTCTAGTTGACTGAGTTAGCTCATTCGCTGGCTCTCATGTAACCCCACAAGAAGACGGCCAGCACCAGTCATTCCTGTTGAGAAACAAGACAGCATGGCTTTTGTCCTCTTCTGAATTTTTATCATTAAAAGAACATTTAGTTCTCCCCCACCACACCCCAAGGACCCTCCACAAAATAACTCAAATAGGAAGTCCCGGAAGAATGCACCAGCGTCACAATTCGTTCGACAAATGATCAGATCAATCGAGTTTGCCAGACGTACATTTCTGTCTTCGCGTGAATGTCGCACCTTGAATTTCGCGACAATCAACTGACAAGGCCGGAGTGGATTGAAGGAGAAAGTGTCTCAAATCTGCAATCGGGCAAAGGTGATGGAAGTGAAATGAATCACTCATTCTCCCTCCACGGGAATTCAATAAGCTGCCGCTCTGGTCCAGATGGTAACCGCTTCTGACATTTTACTCATCTGAATTTCAAGTAGAACCGCAGGGAAGGCAGGGTCTGCTCCGAAAGGACCGGGGAGGACTTGATGACGCTGGATGGAAGCAAACGTGTCAGTAGACTGATTCCTATATTGCCACACTGACGAGGACTCTAAAGGCAGGAAAACTTATGAATGCATAGAGCCTGTTCAAAACACGAAGAAATCAATGGAGGCGGCGTTATAGCAACTGGGAACGGCTGTCAACATAAAACTTTATTGCGCAAAATAAAAGTATTTAACATCGTTGTGTGTCTGTTTGTGTTTTTCTGCATTTTGATGCAGGAAATGACACAAGTCCACAAGATCTCCACAGAGATCGAGCGACTTGATGGGTTCACACTTCACCTTGTTGATGCAAACAGATGAGAGTTCTCCGAGGTCAAAGTGTTTCACTCGAGTGGCCGGAGATTAAATGAAAGGTACAACAGATTGCGAGATGTAGATGGATTAGTACATTGTCGGCCTTTGCTTCAGTGGACATGTTCATCTTTTTTGTTTTTTTTTGTCAGAGCTTGGCTGGAAAAGCCTCTGGTTATTTGTTGAAAGCGAGGTTCGGCTCTCTGTTTAAAGTAGAAACCAGAAAACTGCTCAATCTTGTGAGAACATCTAGGACATTTGTTGTTGCTGTTGGGGACTGGAAGGAGAAAGGAGCATGAAGCATGGCTAATTGAAGACGATGGAAGAGAACAATATGCTGCTCATTCTTTTCCAGCTGGAAATTAGCAAATGAGCATTTTTTCCCCCCCAGAACATCAATTAGTCTAATTAGCCCTGAAGGTTATCAGTAGATCGACCTTGACACCGCACAGGAGTGCTGCTGAAATAAACAGGAAAACGATGGTTTCTAAGTCGAGACAGCAAAGACGATAAGAAAAATGATAGAAAAAGTAGAAAATAGGATGTAGATCGAAACATGTTTAAACGACTCTCATCAACCACTTTATTTAGAACATCCCACCAGTTGGTTTCCAATCCAAATTGCAATCTGCAGTCACATGACTGCAACTAAGTGCATTTAGCAGACGTGGCTAAGACGACTTGCTGGAGTGCAAACAGCATTTAGACTGAAGAAGCAAAAAATATTTTACTGACTTTATCGCGTATGTTGACTGGTTTATGATCCACTGGAATTTTCCACCCCAACGTCTCTCAGCTTTACAGTTTGTGCACTTAAAATACTTTATTAATGTAACGGGTCAGAAAAATAAATAAATAAAACTGCTCAACATAAAAGCAACAATAGCTGAAATGTCCGCTTGTTTCAATCAGCGTTTCAGGAATACATTCAAAGCAACATGAAGCATGTTGCGTCTATCAACAGTTTAGGACTGTGGTGGTGGAAGTGTGTTGGATACTTTCTTGCAACACTTTGAACCCCCTTGCAACCAATCTAGCATGTTAGCATACGCCATCGCACGATGCTCATATCGTGTCAAGTTGCTTTCTTCAACAAGTTCAAGTTCACCAGTAGCCTCCCTGGTCACCAGATTTCACCTTTGGGTTGTGCTGGAACAACAGGACAGACAAATCTGCAGCAATTGAATGATGCAGTCATGTTGGTGTTGACCAGAAATGTTGGGGGATTTTTCTCACACTTTGTTGAATTTGTGCCACGTAGAAATTAAGTAGCTTGACGACAAAGCGAGTTTGATTTCAAGCCACCGGAGGTATTATTAGATTTTGGACGGAATCGGATTTCCTTCCATAATTCTCCAATTTGTTCAATCCTTTAACCCACCAAACAGTAAATTTTCCTACCTCTGCTGAAAAAATGTATTCCAAGTGCTTGATGCTGCCAATACTGCCATTCACAGTGGCTGATGTCCACTGTGGATAGTTTTTGAAAAATATCTACAAATAAAATGTCCAGTTACATAAGATCCCCATCGAACGCCATGGTACCCATGATTCTTACAGAATATATGGAAGTCTTGCACTGCACTTTGTCCTCGTGTCGCAATTCAGATTTGTTCTTTAGAGTGTTTTTATTTGCAATGAAAATACAATGGACTTGCATAGCAACAGAGAAGATTGATTTAAAGACTAGAGCTGTAGACTCCCAGGTGGATGTCTTGTTTGATGGCTTAGGGAAAACAGCCAAGTCCCAGAGCTGTGTGTGGGAAGGATAAACTTTGACTTATTCCTATGATAGGAAGAGTTTTAACCCCAGTGGATCCATCCTGCCCATAAAGATGAGCTTTGAGGTTTTTCCTCTCACTGATTGGTTTAATAACTGCCCCAGTGTGACCTTTAGGCAGAGCAGGATGGAGCTCTGGGGCAGGAGAGAAGGAGTTGGGTTTTCATCAACCAAACACTCACTGACTCAGACAGTATATTCTATGCTATTAATGTATCGACACACCGTTGCATCACTATCAAAGCTTGAAGTCAATCTGAGGAAGATCCAGGAGGGCAGCAATGCTCGTCTTGCACAATGAGGATCAAAGCACCCATAAACTCAGTCCTGAAAAAAAGAAAATTGTGTTCACAACAAATTGCCACGTTAGTTAACCTATCCCGGAAATAATATCACTTTCACTGGCTGTAATAGTGCACGATAATTCAATAATGGCAATATAACATCTACATCTCCAATGTTTACAGAAACGTTCAACTATTCAAGATGCATAAAACTGAAGAAGCCGAAGAATAAAGTCATCTCATTTCACAATAAAATAGTTTCTATCTCAAATCTGAACTTAATTTCAGTTCCCAAAAGCCTTAAACAGAGCCCACCTACACCAGGTCACTAGTTTTATTGCTCTCTGTTTTGATATGACTTGTTGATAATACAGCTTGAAATGGGGTTTCCCCTCAATCATGAGCTGCTGGTTTAGTTTCAGTTGCAGGGTTTGCAAATAATCCATAAGAGGTGTGTACACACACATACACAAAACTTAAAAAAAAAACAAAAAACAATAGAGTTACACACAGCGGTGTATCTGAAAACAAGAATCATACAAAGTAGATCAGCGAGTAGAATAGAGTTTCCTCTGAGTAGAAACCTGAAGAAATATTACAAAGTTGTTTGCAATATATTTAAGAAACAATCAAGCAAAACTTTATCACAATTAAAGATGGACCATGTGAACTTTAATGGATTGACAATGCTTTGGGGGCTGTTTGAGTCAGTGTTCCCTTTTGATTTTCCACTGTGGTTTAATTCCTGTGAGAGTTTCTTATAGCAGGAAGGTTTGCATCCCTGGTGCACCATCGTCACGGTTAGTTTATCTTAAAGTCGGTTTCCACTCTGGTCCCAAACAGAATGTTGTCTTGTGCTCAGTGAGATGGATTTTAATTATACTTCTGTGAATTTCTTGTTCTTTGGAGACTCAAAAGCTATCCCGACACGAGCAGTCCTGCCCTGCGGCTGACAAACATTTCCCAAAGCTTCAACAAGCAGGTAAAGCTACATATTTCTGAGGGATGCGTTTAAGATCAGCTTATGCTTTTGAAGGAAACTGTACACTAAGAAATACAAGAGTTGATATTGTTGAAAATGAATGTATTTCACGAAAATCAATTCACAAAGATTAGCAATAATATAGATTAAGCACAAACTGGTGTTTGTTAGTTACCTACAGCCAACGCTCAAAACGTAAGCTAATAATATTACATCACAACAACAACAATACAGAAGTATGAAAAATATTATAAGTAGCTTCTTAAAGGTACTGATTTCACAAAAGTACGTCTTAGCAAAGCACATATGTCCAATTTATTGGGCTCGACCTCTAAACAATGCCGTACTACTGAAGACAGTTGATGCTCTGACATCAACCAGCTTCGTGAATGCACAGGGCCAAACATTAATTTCCCAACCATAAAATCATTACAGGGACCAAAGTGACTCAACAAAATCTCTCGAGAGTTTCAAGTCAAAGTTCTTCGAATCTGACGAGAGACAACAGAAAACACTTTACCTGCCCCAGAAGAAGACAGAGGGGTCACAGGGAAGGACGGCAGACGGCTCAGGAGAGGAAGCATCTTTCGCCGTATTAATTCATATGTTCCTTCTAGAAGTGGCAGCCATCACAGTCAGTTAAGGGAGATGCATTCCTGCCCCTCTCCTGGGCCTTCCTGTGACGTTTCCATTCGTCACGTGAAAGCAGTTGCTTTCCTAAGTGAAAGGGTTTTACTTTCACTTAGGAAAAGTGGAGCTACTTGAGAGACCATGGTTTGGTCTTTAGACTTGGAAGTCGCAGGTTTGACTTCATGCGCCGTTTGTCAAATGTGACTGGAAAACAAGAAAAATTCAACTTATCTAAAGCGTGGCATCAGAAGATTATGGGGATGGAATTTAAAGGAAAAATACACAGACATGAGAAGCAAAGCATGGAATTAATACTACCTTTTAGTTTTGGTACCAGCTGTTACATAAAGCAAATGGATCTGTGATTAGTGAAGCTGAACCGTCTGCATTGATTGACGATAAACAGGAGGCAGGACAAAAAGTGCATCCAAGGCAAAGAAAAGCAGTTTTTTGGTGGCCGATATGAATCCGCAAGATTTGAAATTGTACCAATTTACTGCACCACAGCTATTTATTTCACAATGAAGATCCCAGAGGGAAAAATTCGAATGAATCGACACATTGCTTAATTGTTCCTGAATGTGCGTTTTTGATTAATAAGGTCATAAATAATTGATCGAGCGCGTAGTCGATTCAGTGGTTTATAAAATCAGAACTGTTCACTCCACTCAGAGCAAACGTAATCTGCTGTGCTGCGTTGTTCCCTGGATTTATTTTGTCTGCCGCTGATTGTTCATCATGGAGTCACAGAGCAATCTGAAACCTTTGATTTGACTCAGATCATTTCTTTGATCCTCTTCTTGCAGAAAAGCATGAGCTCCCCGTTTTGTTGGAGGAAAATAAAAGAAGATGTGGATTGTTTGGACCAGACAAAGGTAAAAGATGGATACCAGTGTGTTAAACATCAAATTGATCAAACACACAGACATGCTGTCATTTGATTCATTTTTCATGCTACATGTTCTCATGCTAGTGTCTCCTAATTCACTCGAATTCATAAAACAGAAGAGATTGGACACGTTGCAAAAATGGCAGCAACTATAATCGTGGTCATTGTGCAACAAGCAGTTTATGTTTATTTTTGGTGCAAAAAATGTAACCGCAGAAGATTAGGATGTGCATTAATAGCATTGTCAAAAGAAGGCAATTTGCCACAAGCGCTTCCTGTTGCATTAAACCACATTTCAAATTTAGCACAAAATAAATAACAAATTGCTAGAATAAAACACAACGTAAAAGATTTTTTTTTAACATTTTTTATGGTTCATTTTGATATAGTTCCAACACAGAATGTGAAACTGAAGGACAGGGAGCCTTTGTCAAAGTGGATAAAATATTAATGGAGGTGAAACCAAGATATTGGTAAATAAAGATGAATTAGACGCTGCAAAAATCTCTAGATTTTGCTGAGTTTCACATTCAAGCCCGATGACGACCGGAATCAAACAGCCAGAGGTGAAAGTGACACATTTGGGCGTTTGTTTAGTTTGAGCGGTCCGGTCCAAGTCCGAAGCTGAATGGACGTGAGAAGCCACAGAAAAACCAAAAAAACCTAAAGCAACCTCAAACGCATAAATATCCACTGAAAGATTGACGTTTGGTAACAGGCGAGAATCAAACTGAACAATAAAACATGTAAATTGATCCAGTGAAGAAAGAACTCGGAGGAACCGACAGGCGGGGAAACAACTGCAAACAGCAATTTGAAACAAATGAGGTAAAGGAAATGGAATGAATGCAAACCCGGCAGCAGACAGACGTAGGTAGAGATTGAAATGCGGACAGTCCCCTGGAACGCTGACTGAATCTCTCAGTGATTCTGACATCATCGCCAAGGCTGTAATTGTGCACGAGACCCGTAACTCACACATGAAACATCCATTTCAATCCCCTTCAGGTGCTTCACCAACGTCTCCATCTGTTGCTTTGTCTTCCGGAAGCAACGTCGTGAACTCTGGAGGATGCAAATCAGACTTTGCTCAGTACACTGTGCTTTTGTCATCTGCTGTGAAGACAAAAATACGAGAAGGCAGCTTTGTAATGCAAATTTTGTTAAGGATAGATGAAAGAACAAGCACAGGTCTTGCTGGTCTCCATGTATCAGCTCAGACAGAAACAGCGGGAGAGCGGTAGGTGCAAGCACCCGCGGTCAGATCACATTACCCGTGAAGTATCTCCAAAAACCAAGTAGCTGGGATTCTTCGCATATGCCGCAGCTTCTGCTGGTCACAGCCCAAAAGGTCAGGCTGTTATTACAGGTGATGCTAAGCTATGGGAGGGCGAGGAATTCATAAAGATTGATGACACAACATCAAGCGTGCTGGGGATAAATTACCGCTACGTATAGGATAAATCCCAATCATCGACACTAAGAATTTCAGAAAGCGTGCAATCTTCTTGGAAAATATCTGGGCAATGGCATGAACGTGCACTCAGCTGGAGAAAAGCAGACGTCTTACAAGAGGAACAGAGAAAAAAAGAAAGTCCAGCCGGACTTCCTTCTCCAGCTACGTGGGTACTTTCTGGGCAAAGAGGGGGGAAAAAAGAGAGAGACTCTACTTCAGATAATGACACTGATGCAAGGGAACATACATCGGAGGTGAGGACGGCGAGGGCATGAGGGAACGAGACAGCAGCGGGCTCAGGAGCCTCTGAGGAGCGATGGTGTCAGGGGAGATAGAGGGAGGCAGCGAGCGATACGCTGCCAGAGGGGCGGGAAGCAGAGGAGGAGGCAAGAGAGAGAAAAATAAAGACTATTTGTTGGATTAAACCATTTCCACTTCAAATGTGTTCAAATTAAAAAAGGTCAAGTCAACATCACAACAAAAACTGAAAAAAATATGCGGCTCACATACATCCTTTTGTTGGTGTCACAACTGATGCGTCAGGTGTTTACGGTTATTTTTTGTGTCATATTTGTGATCATGTCTGATTACTCATCTTTTCACCATAATGATTTAACCAGGAGATATTCATGATGACCTCAATCATTTTTTTGTGGTTTCTCTGGGGGGTTTTGTGTCACAATTTATGCATTTGATTATTGATTATGTGTAATTTCTTTCATCGATGATGGAATATTCGTGATGCAAGGATTAGTTTCGTCAGCCCCCCGCATACCATGGCTCCCCAACTAAAAGATAATTGTGTGTCTGAAGGTGACATATGACAGAAATTCATATCAAAAACCCATAAATTAAGCTTCTGTAACAACGATTTCTGTTTAAACATTTAAGGATGTTTTCCGTCATTTTTATTTTTTAGTGCAATTCTAAAAAAAAAACAATCCATGTTTTACTTTTCTTTTTTTTTTTCCTTGTAACTTTTGTCTTTGAACTCCATGAATTTAGGCTTCTTCATCTTGGATCTACCGCCAAAGGTCAGCGGACCAGAAAAACCCAGAGTGTGATTTTGAGAAAAGTACTGAGGTAGAGATCTGAAAAAAGAACTCATATTTCATTGACCTTGTCCCCTTTTTTTTTTTAATGGAAGTATTTTAGATTGTCATGCTTAGGAATGCCCTCAGATGGAGTTTTTATGCAAAGGACTGAGTGTGCAGGAGGGGAGACGGCAGGAGCTGCTGCAGCTCAGATGTGATGCTGAGGAGAGTAAAGTGGAAGAGGGATGAAGACTGGGAGGAAGAGGGAGGGGTGTACGCACACAGGGCTCAGTGGGGGGATGGATACGGCTGTGCAGAGAAGGTGGTGGTGGGAGTCGCACAAACAGTAAAACAACCAGCCGCGGCTCGTGCATCGGGGCGTAGGATGCAGCTGTGGTCTGCCGAGGAAACGCGGGGATTTACTCAGAACTAACTGAGAGAACGACTTAACACCTGGGGCACAAAGAGCGGCGAGAGACTTCAGAGGAAACAAAGGATAAGGCTGCAGAGGAGATAGAGTGAAAGAAGAAAAGCCACAAGATTGGTGGGCAAACGTCAGAGCAGGTAAGGACAACTTTTAAACGAGAACTAAAGCTGTGCTGACATGTTTTAATGGATGAAGTTTCAAGATGCCAAATAATTTGGAGGGGTTTATGAACAGAAAATCGTGGGAAAAATAAGCAATAAAAATGTAACGTTCAGGGAAAGACTTCAAATAAAGCTATAATGAGAACACAGTACGAGAACATTTACCATAATTCCTACTAATTTCCACCCTTTAACTTTCAATTTGGCCAAGAGCAGGGACAATCATTTGTGCTCATGTGTCCATGGTCAATTCATGAATGTGCCACAATGCAACTCGTCTGCAAGATGTTTTGCTTTGGTAGCCGAAACATGGATTTGCATAATTTTGAACAACAGCAAGGCATGAGAGCGCTGCTTTCTATTAGTGGCAGTAAGATTAATCTGCAGGCGGTTGGAGAGAAAGAGGGAAGAGGGCTTTGGGGGGGTTCAACCAGTGACAAGGTCTCCATAGTGAGTTAGTGTTGTGATTAGTTGTCGGTGATGCAGTGCAAATAAACCAGGAGGCTGTGACAACACGAATGGACAAACCACGGCACACCGAGAAAAATCAGCTGAAACACATAAATGTACAGGTGGACACACATATCTGCTCAGTGGTCTTTGCGTTATTAAGTGTGCAAAATGGAGCAGCTGCTGACGCAGGATCAATACCACATTCCTGTGCATTTGTTGGTGGAGACGAAGCGCTCCAAGGCACCGGAATGACTCTTGAGCTGCAGATTTCCCCCGAGGTGTGTGACCACGTTCCTGTCAGACGCTGCCATCCAACGGTGACGCTGTGCCATCCTGCACTGTGGCGCGAAAGGAGAATGGTTTCTGAAGTCTTCGCACAACTTGAACTTCTTCGTATTTGTCACTGCACACCACAAACTTCAATGTTCAAAAGAAATCTTTGAAAAGAAAGGCTTGTATTTACAGTAGCTCCCTGCACTGGAATACCCCTAAAAAGGATAAGAAACCATTATTTTTATGTTTGGGCTGTAAAAGGAAATCCCCAAGTTCTGGATTGGTCGCGCAATCGTACATCTGCAAATCCTAGAACGACCGGTGGATGAGGTGGAGCACGAAACTTTTGCAGAAAGGGAATGACGTGTGTGTGTGTGTGTGTGTGTGTGTGTGTGTGCGTGTGCGTGTGTGTGTGTGTGTGTGCGCCTTTCACTCCCTTTTCTCACATCACCCGGACAGCGCCGTCGACCTCTGTCTGCTGATCCGCAATGACTGTCCAGCTGAATGAGCTTCTCCTCATCTGCCTCACCGTCACACAGGGGTGAGCGACCTGGTGTCGGAGCGCAATCGCTTTTATTGTCCGTTTCTCATCGACTGACCTTTGCTCTTCCCCCTCAGTGGTTGCATGTTCCCCAACAATCACTGGGGTGAATGGAACGGCTCTCAGCTTCAGCCCACCATCCAGAGGCTCATGAAGGGATACAATCGCTACCTGAGGCCTAATTTCAACGGTAATTAAGACTGAGAATCCTTTTTTTCCCAGTTTTTGTGTTTGCTGACTGGATTCTGACCACATTTCTTGTCTTTGTTTACAACAGAAGGTCCTGTGGAGATTGGGATGAGTCTGGACATCGCCAGCATCGACGCCATCTCTGAAATAAACATGGTACACCAAACTCCGTTTTGTTCTTCTTTAGCAGCTGGGCTCAGTAAGTAAATCCTTTCTTGACGCCATCCTGTCAGGACTACACGGCCACCATCTTTCTCCGTCAGCGGTGGCGCGACTCCAGGCTGGTGTTTCCCGGGAACGAGAGCGTGAGCGTGGACGGACGGCTGGTGTCGCTGCTTTGGATCCCGGACACCTTCATCCCGGACTCGAAGCGCTCCTTCCTTCACGACGTGACGGTGGAGAACCGCCTCATCCGCATCTTCAGCAACGGCACCGTGCTCTACGCACTCCGGTACGTCGCACCTTTCCCTGCAACGGGCCGCGCTCTGGCCTCAGGTCCCGCTCAAAACGGGAAGGAATCACCGATGCGTCACCATCCAGTCATGGACCTTCAGGGAGTGACACTTCATTTCTGGATGCCTGGCGTCCCTGAAATTGCTTTGATTTGTCATGTCCTTGGCATCTATGAAAATGTGTCTTGACATTTAATCTGTTTCGTCACCCGGCTGCAGAACTTTGTTTTGACTCCAAAGCTTAATAGATTAAGAAGAAAAATAAATAAATAAAAGAGCAGCTTTGCATTATGTTTAGATTCTTCTGGCTGAATTAAGACAGACAGTGATTCATGAATGTCAACATGGACGGTGGCGACTCGCTTCGAACGTGAGTCAGGAAGCTGCCCTCGAACGTGAGCGTCGACTGAATGTTCACTGCGTTTCCGAGGGATTTTTAGGATGATAGATTATCGAGACTTGGAGTGAAACAAGAATTATGCATCAGAAAACAAATTTTCACGCCGAGACACCAGCTATACGTCTGGTGGAGACATATGTCTAAACACTCGCAGCTGTAATTGGAGAACGGTCTCTTTACAAAGCACTGATTAGTGGAGGGTGAGTGGCAACGCAAAACACACTTCTCTTATTTACAAATGGAAGTTTGCTGCGTTTGTGCACAGCAAACTTTTCAGACGCCAGTTTTGTCGTTGTTGCTTTGTCACACATAGCGATACAATATGTGATATTATTATCAAGTCCCATCCGTCTCTTTAAAGAAATATATATTTAAAAAAAAGACAGCGAAGAACACAGTGAGGCACATTGAATCTCACGTGTTTGTTCCAGAAGTAAACGCTACTTACGGAAAACCGTGACCGTCGCAAAGATCGTGACCTTTCGTTCGGCGGAGGTCATTAAAGTTACAGCGTCGTCCCTTGTGTCAGGGTGCAGCAAACTCAAAACATAACTCCACACCACATGAACTCCTCCCTTCTCATCCCTGATGTCATCATCTGATTTAACTCACCTGTCAACAGTGATTGCACATCCTGGTATGATGATATAAAACCAGCGATTAAGACGAAACAAACCGTGGATAATCCAAGCGATGATAGAAGTGTGGCCGTACTTTCTTTAAGCGGGAAAATTACACGCCGTGGGGGGAGAAACTTCACCCTCGGCTGTCAGAGTGAGAGAGTCAAACGTGAATAAAACATCAGACGGTGACAAATATTTGCTGATACGTCAAATCGGGGCCTTTGTTTTATTTCTTAACTGTCTCTCAGAAGAAAAATAGTTCTTAGCTTTCACTGATCTGCTGCTATCTTGTGCTCAGCAAGAGAAGGAAAGGCTTTTATTGAGAAGAAGAGGGTAAAAAAAAAAAAAAATTATAATAATAATCATTTTTGATGCTTTTGCTTTGAAAACTCGACAGCATCACGGCCACAATCGCCTGCAACATGGACCTGACCAAATACCCCATGGACAAACAGGTGTGCACCCTGCAGCTGGAGAGCTGTGAGTACTGTCTTTCCGTCCGCCCTCCGTCAAGTGTGTGTCCGTCTTCTTTCCGTGACCTCTGCCCTTTTACGTCCTCACCATCAGTGTGGAGAGTACAGGCTCTCTGTTGCTGTGCAGATCCGATGCCAGGACCGTGCACTAATAGCGCGTGTGCTGCATTGTCAGGGGGCTACAACATACAGGACGTGGTGTTCTACTGGACGAGAGGGAACGATTCTGTGAAGGGTTTGGACACCTTGCGGCTGGCTCAGTACAGCGTGGAGAGCTACTACACGTCGGTGACGGAGGCCGTGTACGAAACAGGTACAGAGTGGAGTGATGTGCGGCCAAGAGGCTGTCCAGCGTGAACGCAGTCCATCGCTTTTACGCGTTTAGAGAGCTGTGCTGTTTTATGTCTCTACACAGGTCATTACCCCAAGCTGGTGCTGCATTTTTCCCTGCGCAGAAATGTCTTGTTCTTTATCTTGGAGACATACGTCCCCTCCATTCTGCTGGTGGTTCTCTCCTGGGTCTCTTTCTGGATCAGCCAATCCTCTGTGCCAGCCCGAACGTGCATCGGTCAGTACTTTTTCGTTCTTTATGATTCTGGTACACCGTGTACCAGTCAAGCCTCTGAAGACACCGGCTTGTTGTTTTTGTTGTTTTTTTTTTTTGTTTTTTTTTTAAAATTATGGTCAAATTGAAATGGAAACTTTGGCTGCGTCGCATGACAGGAGGCATGCACAACTGGAAACAACTCCAACTGAAGCGGCACATATGCTTCAGCTTGCACTATGAGTATGACCATGTTATGCAATAACACAGTCATGGTTATTGTTGTTTCAGACGACTATTACTGTTGTCACCGTTTTCTTTGCAAAGTGTTGAATGCCAGTGCTCAACAGCCCCATGTTGAATTTGAACGTTTACTCCACTCCTGGTGGCTACAGAGAGAACCGGTAAGTTGCAGCGGATGAGGTGGATCCACTCTGCCAGCAGCTTCACCCGTTGCAGTTTTGCACAAAATAAACTTAAGTTTCATTTGAAAGTATGGATTTGTACAGATGTAGGGTTGCACGCCTTTTGTATGAGCAAATTACATTGTTACTCACTGGTCTGAGGATTTCATCACTCGCTTACCTGATGGTACTCTGACATCTATTTATGACAGGTCAGAGAAGTATTACAGAATCCAACATGCGGTAGCGATAATTTAATGCTGTATCCAAATGTTCTTAAGTTTCCAGAAACGGTAGGAATCATTCTGATCGATAAACTGCTTCAAATTTATTCTTGCTTTTACAATTGATTGTTCGAATCAATCCGGTGCTTTTCGCCGGACGCTCCCGGTGAAAAGCAGGTTGTTGCTTCATTGCGATGCGTCACTGTGAGGAACAATGTGTTTGCTTCTTCTTTTTTTTTTTCTTTAATGTTTTGACCTTTGTTTACTTCCAGAACATTTGGGCATGTCTTATCTGTCAACCAAAAATCTGAAATCTAAAAGACTGTTTAAATATTCTGGAAAAGAAAAAGACATTTTGCCTCCAACCAACCCAATACTTTAGAAATCATTGCTCAGCTGCTATAATTCTCCTGTAACCTCATTGGACTGCAGTATCCCATTTGCCTTTGAATCTAAGAGTCGTGGAAAAGCAGAAGCTGCACCAAGGCGCCACAAACCAGCCGTGTGCGGTTCGTTAAAATGCTCCTCAAAAGTGCAGACAAACAACAGAATTGCCAGAAATATTGTGCGTTGATTCCCAACAAGCCAGCTGTGATTGTATCAAACGCTGCAGCGGCGGCTGAGGGGATCTCGTTAGCAGAATGAGAGGAACCGAACGTGGAGCTGCTCATTAAATGTATGTTTCCAGACCTGGTTGGATGCAGAAGCAGCAGAAATGGATTTAATATTTGCCAGTTTGTCTGTGGAGTTTCACTTCTCAGGAACTGAGGGTGTTCACTGAGGCATTTTCGTGTCGGGACGCTGCCTCCGGGCTTTGTTAATTTACCTCTTTTCACTTGTGACGTTCAAAGCAAAAGTCCAAAATTTCTGCAGTTCATGGACTTTTAAAGATTACTGTACTTCTGGCTTTATTAAAGAAGAAGAAAAAAAAAAAAAAGCTTTTTGCTCACGCTGCTTGCTCGATGGTGTTGGTAAACTAAATTATGAACCAATCTTCAGTTGTGCGGAGACAGACGTGCTGCAGAAAATCCTTAAAATAATTACAAGAATAAAAGAAATTGACAAGTCTGGAGCCACTCGAACAAAACATCACAGTTAAAGAAAGCATTCAAACAGAAAACTTTTTTCTCAAAGTAAACCGGTTGAAATGTCATTCTACTGAAAATCACACTTTGATCGCTCGTGCAGGAGTGACCACCGTCCTGACCATGACCACTCTCATGATGGGGGCCCGCACATCCCTGCCAAATGCGAACTGCTTCATAAAGGCCATCGATGTTTACTTGGGCATCTGCTTCACCTTCATCTTCGGTGCCCTGTTGGAATACGCCTGTGCTCATTTTTACACGATGCAGCATCAAACCATCGAGGATCTACACCGGGTAAGAAACATGGCTCAGGCCATGAGATGCAGCCATGGATATTCACTGTGACTGGATTAACGCGCCCATCTGTGTTTGTGTGCATGACCTTCAAGGAGCTTTTGAGGGAGTTTGCCGAGTCCAATGGAAACGGCCTGGTGCCAATCGTCAACTCCAGCCAGCCGAACCAGTCCGTGGAGGCGGGCGCCACTGCAGAGGAGCCGGCCGAGGAGCCGGCGAAGGGCGACGGCAAGAACCACGCGGAAAAAGCGCGGAGTCAGGGCTGCGGCTTGTCGTCCGTGAAGGACGCCTCGCGCAGAGCGGCCGCCGTCTTCATCGTGGAAAATCCGCACAACATCGATCGCCACGCGCGCACCGCTTTCCCCGCAGCATTCCTGTTTGTCAATATCCTGTATTGGCTCTATTATCTCTTTCTCTGAGTGCTGATTGGCAGCAGACTGCAGGAGAGCTCGCGCCGCCGCCCCGAAGCTCTCCTACCTCCTCATTAGCCAGCGGCTGGACCTGGACATGTCTCATGAAACCTTTTTTTTTTTCTTTTTTGTAGCACCCAGATAAAACTTGTTAGTTAGTCAGGACTGTGCTGTCTGCTAAAAAGGGTGGTGTTGATTGCAAGTCAACGAACAGCTCTGCACATTTTTAAGCATGAGGGTGTGATGATTAAAAACCAGAGCTTTCAGAAGTATTCGTACCGACTAAACCTTTCCAAGTCTTAGGCTACAACCACAAGCTTCGCAGTTTTGTTGGGATTTCGTGTGGCATACCAGTCAAAACCCCGATTGATAATCAATATTTCACCAAATGCTTTGCATCTGTGTGTATTCAGCCCCTCTTGATCAATACTTTGTAGGACCACAAATTATTATTACTGCAACCATTTATCTCTCTATTGGATATGCACGTCGACAGACTGACTCTTTTTGCCCCGCTTTCATTGGCAAACCAGCGTAAGCGTTAAAAGAGTGACGTGGAACATAATTTTTCAGGTCTCTCACGAGACTCAGAGCTGGATTTATAAAGGCCGAACCATTTCATGACAGTTTTGGCCGTCTGTTTGGAGTCCTGCTGTCCCGGTCGTTACTGTTTCACAACCTCTAACAGCTTTTTTTTTTTTCATCTCCCAGGCTTCCCTCTTCTGGTTAGGATTCCTTCCACCCACTGAAGAAACGCAAACTCTCAGCAAGACGCTGCCACCACCGTTGTTTCACCACTAGGGAGACTTTTTCAGGGTGATGCGCAGGGTATGCTTCATGTATTCTGCAGTGTATTTCACCTGCAAAGCATCTGCTGCATTTTGCATTTTATGTGCTACTGCCAGCTTCTGGTTGGTTCTTTCTTGCCCCTGCACCCCCCGTGAGACTCTGTGCTCACCTCCTGACGTACGGCAGACATGTCCAGGTGGACGTGTCTGCAGAGATGCATCACTCCATGACATGCTGAGCAGCACAGCCATGAAGCGAGGAGACCAGACTCAACCTTACTCTCTTTTCTCGGCTGCTTCTCTGGTTAATTCAAGCCAGTTTAGGTGGACAGCCATGTTAGGACTGAAGTTGTGCCATACTTGTTCCATTTTCAGACGAAATATTAAACAGAGCTTTGTGAGATCTTCAAAGCTTGAAACAGTGCTTTGTAATCTGACCTAAAATCCTCCACTTTATACTTGTTTTTTTTGTTTGTTTTTTTGATCTGGTCGTTAGCAAACCTGGTGATTTCTCTTTGAACGCAGGTTTTTGTATTGGGCTTCATTATCAGGTATCAGATGCAAATACTCTCAAGTTTCAGAACTGAATTTGTAAAAAAATAAAAACGTGGAAAACCAGCTCCGATTCTCCGCTTCACAAAAACGCATTGCTTTGTGTTGGCCTGTCGCACTCAATCCGAAATCAATACATTGATAAAATGGAACGTGACAAAATGTGGGAAGGACCGAGCGGTGTGAATACTTTTGAAAAAACGGACTGCCGAATCACCAGCTCCATCTGCTGCGCGACATTGAAATGGGATTATTAAATCATGTAGATGTGCTTTGTTTTTTTTCCTGCTTTGGCTGTTTCAGGCTATATAACTGGCCGTGTGCAATTAAAAACGACAGTAACTATGACTTGTTGGTGGAGTTTAATGAAGCCCTTCCATGTCTTGGTGTTCTAATAAAAAGAATAAAATCAACTGCTTGTACAGTGAAAAGCAAATTTATTAGTCCCTCATCCAGGTTTACATAAAGTGCAAAAGTTGACAGAAAGTATTTAAATGACAATAAAAAGGGATAGATCACAGAGTAGCACCGCTAAGTTAAAGGTTCAAGTTAATGTAGGACGCTGCTCGAGCCAAATCAGTGTGGCCATGGGGCATGAATAGAATAATTTAAAAAACTTTAATGACCAACTCTTAGCGTCTGAAACTTTTGCACAGTGCCGTTTGTTGCACGACGATGACGGTCTGACGCAGAATGAAACAGAAACAGTAGTTGTAGTTCGCTATGTACATGAAGAAAACAAACAAAGACATGCCGCTGCGTGAAAGGCACCTCGAAGTAAAACTCTTTCCAAAAATATCACATTAGTCAGGTTTGGCCTGCACACCGTTTCACTTTTTGTCATTTGTGATGCCGCAACCGTCTGGTGCCTTCCAACTCCACGGTTTTTGCACTTCCCTCTGCTTTCAGTGCACGTCTCTTGTGCCTTCGTCGCATAGATTCTCCCTTTCTTTCTTTTCCTTGACCCATTCAGTGCCGTCAAGACAATGGAAATACGTGGATGCAGTGAGTGAAGAGTCCAAACAGTGAACGCCAAGCAGACGGTTTCACGGCTCCAAAGAGAAAAATGTCCAGTGGAAATGTACCTCCACCTGCTGGCGGATTTACGTATTGCTTTCGACGCAAGTCCTAAATGTCGGAATGGAAAACCTTTGGGTTTTTTTTTTTTTTTATCAGTTTGGCAGATGAACCCGATCAAGAAAGAAGGTGGAAAAAGTCACACCCTGTAATATCCATTTTCTTTTCCATCAAAATGTCTCCTAGACTCTTTTCTTTAACTCCCATTCCTGCAGGAAAAGAACATAAAGAGGAACAAGTTCATTTTATGTACCTCATTGAGTGTCATGAGGTACTTAACATCACAAATTACAAAAATCAAAATAGAATACAAAATCTGACAGATTATCAAATTAAAAATACAGAAATGTGTGTTGCTATTGATTCAACCCTGATTTTAATTGTGTGTGTATCAGGATGAAGGCATACATTACATAATATTCTGCAACGTACTGAATCAAGACTGGTTGGATTTTTTTCCACATATGTAATTATTATCTATTGTATTCGATACACTGTCTGAAGTGATGTCAGTTGGTCAAATATATATATTACCTGATTTATCCTGACAGTAGGTCGACCTGCTATCAGGTAGAGTTGCTCCAAAGGTTCAGTCAGATAAGTGAATTGTTGTACATTCTCATCTCAGAATCGCAATACTCATGAGAGATGTTTTATTTATGTGAGCACCAGTGTCCGCATGTTCCAGATCCAAGGCCAGGGGGAGCTGGAGCTTTAGAGTACTGACAGGAGTTTGTCCCCTTTCACATATTTATTCTGTTCCCGAGTTCTTGTCGCTTCAAATCAAACGATTTGTTATTATCAGTGAAAGCTAGATTAAAGATGATTTTAGATAGAAAGGGGTGTCCAACTTGGCCCTAATTGAAAAACTGATCACCACCTAATCCAAATAATAGGTTGTGGCGATCTTGGTGGAAAGTGTTCGAAATAATTCAAATGGAGTGACTATTGAGATTTTTTTTTCAGACTTTCCTTAACAGATTTAAGCCACACCGGAAGGTTTTTGACCATGACCAGCCTGTTTAATGTTAGGCTATGACAAGCGAAACAGATTTAAGTCTAGTCTCTGACCAGGCCACTGAAAAAATGGATCTTGTTTGTTTTCTAACAAAGAAAGAAGTAAGGCGACAGACTGATTAGCTGCTCTGTAAGCATGAGCGGAACATATATTTAATCAACATCCTCACCTTTGCTTTCTGCATGACGGTTCCAGCAGAGGACGCGCAAATCGACGGCGGCCTCTTTCGCATCTCTGCGGCGCAGTTCACTGGTAAAGAATCACTGTAGGAATTCTGGATTTTTTTGCCGAACTCCTGAGGAAAGTTGAGAAGAAAATAAAGGAAAAAAAAGAAAGAAATAAAGAAGAGAAGACTGCAAGGTGAAAGAGCTTCCTCTTTCCACGCAGATCGACAGATTTACCTTGGCAGGTGGCCTGGCCTCCACAGGTGCGCCCAGCGCTCCGCCTGCCAGACTCTTCTTCAGGTTTTCTTTGACCTGTGTCAGTCTGAGTTCCAGGTCCACACGCTCGGCCTCTTTGGCCTTGCAAGCCTCCTCCAGCTGGGACACGCGCTTCTCCAGCAAGGACTTTCTCCTCTCTGCTCCACAAAAACCCACATACTTTTACATTTCTGCTGAATTTTCCAATTGTAACTGTCTCACTGATTAAACTATTTTCCTATGTTTTAAGATACTGAATTAGTGGCAAGGTTGTTGTTGTTATTGCATTTCCTGCATTTGAAGAGTAACGCACTGTTCCAGTGAACAAGTCTGAATGCTCCCTCTGTCAGTGATAGCAGCATACCGCAGGAATCACAGGAAATTGATTAATTAGACATGGGAGACATTTTCATAACCACGTTGTTGTTTTTAATACGAGTAATAGTTGCATTTGTCTCACTGGGGGGCATTTTCCTTTCACATGACGCTCATATAATAGTGGTGAGAAACCAGGATCAAAAACACAGAAGAGCTGGAAAGAACCCTTCACAATTATTGAAAGACGACTTGCATGAACTAATCTTTTATTGCAGTAGTAAATCAAACTGATGATTTCTAAAAATATATATTATTCTTTCATCCAATTCCCATTCCATTTATTTAATGAAAAAAAAAAAATCAGTGTGTTTCTCCAAAGCTCCTGATTCCATAATCACTGGTACCCTTAAAAAGTACTTCTGCAATAAATGTATCTGAATGACTTTATAATGTGTGGTTCATTGAACTGATCAAACTGTCAGAGGTTTTTTTTTTTCTTTAATATTCCACAAGTCAGATGTGTCTTTTTAAGTCTGAACATGTCTGCAAGTGAGCAACTACTCATCCAAACTTGCTGTAACATCAATCGAAACAAGAATAAAAAAAAAACAAACGAAGTCAGCTGGAATTCGCAGCGAGCACATTGAGAATGGAGGTAAAAAAATAAAAAATAATAATAATAAAAACCTCAAAACTGTCAGAGGACTGCAGTAAAAAGTGGCATGTCGGGTCATCAAATCTCTAGATTTATCTGGATGACCACTGGTTGCTTGTGGCGAACCAGATGTGCTTTCTGTGCTTCGATTACAAAGATGAGGAGTTTACAAAATCCCAGCCGGACTTTAAAACTTCGACCTGGAGTTCATCATGAGGTCACATCAATACAGAAGCTGGTCTCGTTCACAAAAGAGGGTCAAGAATGACTCCCAAAATATTGAAAAATGAACACCAAACAAGCACTGTTAACCTATTGTTTTGCACTGCATGAATGCAATCAAAGTGAGTTTTATCAAAAAAACTAAATTTCAAATGTCCTGCTACAAAAGATTTATTGATATAGCTTTTTACATATCTTAATCGCAGGTGCTAATAAAGGACACTGTACATTTATATCTAATAGTATTCTAAGAAATCTTAGCTAATGATCATTTAGACCCCAGATGAAATTGAAAATTATTTATGCATCATTCTGTTTTCTTTTTGTTTATTTATCTCCTCACCTGAAGCCGCCTTAAGCTCTTCCTTCAGTTCTCTCTTCTGCTGTCGGAGCGTCACCAGCGCATGCCGTATTCCGTCCCGCTCCTTTTCCAGCTCTTCTTTTTCTCTGAGGTAACGCTTGGCATCTTCCTCTGCTCGTGTTTTCCCATACAGTCCATAAGGGTTGGTATCTGGGCGGGAGCAAAAGGTGACGTTGGGGGGGGGGGGGTTCAGATGTGCAGGGGTTGTGGGAAAAAGCCCAGACAATAATGCATCTCCATGTGTGATTAACACTGCGCCGTTTTTTTGTTGTTGTTGGGTTTTTTTTTTTTTCTTTTTGTGGTTGCACAGTTGAGTAAGTTTAATGCGCTGGATTTGAATGGACTGAAATGCTAAGTTTTATATTTCTTTGTGATTAAGACTTTATTTAGCGGGAGATTAGACGACGCGTGAAGAAGAAATAACACACTGACTCATACGGAGCGGGAGGTCAGGAGGTGAGACAGCACATCTAATGCGAGTGTCCAATAAATCTCTGGTTACATCCTGAAGTTCTCAGTCATTAAACGTGCAGAGCTCCTTTTATGTGTTGGGAGGAACAGCGATGCGAACCCTCTGCAAACCAGAAACGCTAATCTGCTCCACTTGTAAAGCTAATGACACCACGAGGCATTTGGGAGAGGGCGAGAGAAAAAGGGAGATCACCGGTGGAAAACGAGAAAGGGATCAACAAAGAAAGAAGAAATATTGAGGCAGATGGGGGCTTTAAATTACAGGGCTGTCAGCGAACTGGCTCAGTCTTAGAAGGAGCGCACAGCGAGAGTGAGCTCTCCAACGCACAAGAGAAACGGAATCTCTGACTCCACTGTGAAATGTAACTACAGTATGCTAACAGGAAACATCTGCATTATTTCTTTTTAATTCGTTTTCTACTCTCTGGAGTGACACATGGACACCGTGGGTGGGTATGAAGCTGAAAAAATACTGCGTAGAAATATGGTGGAAATTGTGTATTCTGCGAAAAGTGCTGACACTGATGCCTGACTTTTATCTCGAAAGTCAAGATGAAAAAACAAGCCTGTGCTTTTATTGTGTGTGTGTTTTCGAGGGTATTCAAAGTTCTCAATTTATCCACAATTCGGGTCGAGATGAAAAAGATTTTATCCGACAACCTTGTTATTTATTTAACAACGCCACACACGGCTGAATAATTCACAATTAAAACCAAAAACACCTGAAAAGTTAGAAATAATAGAAACCTTGGGTGAGTGATTTGATTAATTGCTAATAACAATTGTGATTTATTGTCTTTCAATATGAAGGACTCAAGATAGTTTTATCAACAATTGTGTTGTCAAAATTTCATAACGAAGGTGACAGCTTATAAACTTTGTTACCATAGCAATTTTACATGACATTTTTACTTATTTGTTGCAATAATTTTATCATCTCATAATCAGAATTAGCTTTACTTGCAAAGTTTGTGCACACAAATATCTAATATCTCAAAAGTTATTTCTGTTTCTCCAAATCATAATGAACTAACGCATCATTATTCAGGGTTGGAAAATCGGTAGAGCGCGTTTTCCAGGCAGTTTCGGACACCTACTTTCAATCTAATAAACAAATCTCTCTCCATTTTCCTTGATTATGTGTGAAACAACAGACTAGATGCACCTACTTGAGCCCGTTCGCTTCAGGGACGCTAATGACTTGTCCTGGCCGAAGTTGCTGTGGGAGAAACTGGAGTGTCGCTTCCCTTGATTATGTGACTTCTCCTTTGTCTTGGACAAGGGATGGATAGCATGTAGAAGAATAAGAGGAGAGCGAGGAAAGAAATTTTAGAATAACAGACCCAGTAATAACATAAAAATCCAATAACGATAAGAAAACGCTGAGACTTGTATGTAATTAGCTAGAGGTGGTGAAGGGTATGTGAAGTTTATGCCCTTTCCCTTTCCAGTCATTTTTTTCTATCCCCGAAATCTAAAAAGGCATGAAATAGACAGCTGGCTATTTATTTCAGTGCCTTTCATTCAAATAGAGATGGTCCATAACAGCTGCACACATAATCGCATCAAAGTAAAGCAATCAGCCATAAGTTTCTGTTTGACTCAGAAACGATGCGTGTGCCCCACCTGCGTGTCCTCAGTAGGGACCTCGTCGTACGTCCTGGAATCGGTGGAGGTGCTGCTGGAGGAGGTAGCCCACCTACGACCGGAGAAAAAGGGACAGGAAATCGGCCCGAAGGAGGTCAAAACACTGCCTCTCTCCTCCGAACTGTCTCAGATATCCCAAACCCGATCCCTGTCTCACTCACAGGAAGGAATTTCGAGCAGCGTCCCTAATGTGCGCGATGGTTTCCACGTCAACGTAGTCGTAATGCAGGGACTCGGGGTCCGTGGCAGAGCCCATTTCCGCGAGGATGACGCCGAGCCACTGCCCAAGCTCGTCGGAGCTGCTCGCCTGATAAAACACAGGGTGATTCTAAGGTTCTAGCAAGTTTAATCAATAAAACATTATACACCAAGTTATTTATTTCATTAGGGAGGAGACGGACAAGTTTTTATACAAATAAATGTGCAAAAATGTTATAGTAAAAAGTTTGTCTATTAATCCTCGTGGTCGTCAAACATTTAGTTTTTTTTTGTTTGTTTTTTTTTTTTTTTAAAGTTTGGTTTGGTCTCTCCACCCACTCCACCCAAACATGCTGTTCATAAGAACATAGTTTATTTGAGTTCATCAGGACTTTTTAAGTGACAACATCTGTCTGGCGTTGGCCAACCTGAGACTCGCAAGAAGAAATGCATGAATTGATAGCTCAACTATTTTTAAGAGGTTTTCAGAAAAAGGCCATGATTTTATATGCAGTTGTCAGGGTGAATTGGTTTTAGTACGCTGTGCCCACTGAGTCATCTGCTCATCGGTGCAGTTATGTTAGAGTTTTACCTCCAGAGCTACCATCTCCGTGCTGTCCTTCATGATGCGGAAGGCAAAGGGGTGTTTGGGTCCCAGCCCCGGGACCACCTCGCAGCCGTTCAGCGGCAGGGACGGCAGGGAGGTCCGCGGGTCTCCCCGGTCGTGATAGAAGTGCAGGGAGCCTCTGCACACACAACACCAGTGCTCTCGCCATACCTGATTCACCAGCACCAACAGGTAGCCTGTGTTTTTGGTAAAGCAGAGGGAAGTAAAAATGAATTGTCTGGGAATTTGAACGATCTCGAGAGTCTGAGAGTGGATCGAGACGCGACCTTGCCGAGGGTCACCGTAGGATGTCCGGGAGTCGCCCGACCGCGATGACTTTTTCTTGGAAAAGCTGATGATGCGCGTGATCTTTCGTCCTGCGGCGAAAGCGCCCCGCTTCACCTTAACTAAATCAAAATTTTAGCTTGTAAAAAACCGGAAACATGCGCCAACATGCTTTTCAACAGGATCTAGCAAAATGAAAGAAAAAGGACATCGGATCTTCAAAAGGATTTTATTAAAGAAAATCTGAAATTATAGGTATGACATGCATTTTTATTCAACCTTGCTAGGGTAAAATTTTGGGACAATTTTAAGCTGCCTTTGAGGTACATCTCTCTGCATACAACATGCATACCACTTCTTTGTAATCTGGCTCAGTCAGTTTGGATGGCGTGTGTTACATTTTGGTCTCACCTGACTTCAGGACCATTTTCAAAATGTTTGCTGTGTCCTCTGTAGACATGCGCTAATCGGTAAATGTGACTTTACAACACATTTATATGTGTTTCTTGAAACAATTTGTTTCTTTATGCCTATTCTCCATAAGGGCTAGACTCTGAGTCTGACCAATAGTTGCCATATCAACAGACTCTCCCACTTGAGTTATGGAAAAATGCATCTCTTTTTAGAGTTACCATGAGCCTCTTGACTCCTCTGATTACTGCGCTGAACATGTCTTGGTAGGTTTGCAGTTTCACAATGTATTTCATATATTTTGATCTTGCACTTACTGGTGCTTAATGAGCTTTATCTTAGGGGTATCAGTTTAAAATAAAAATACTAAACAGGCATATTCCAATTGTCAGACTTTAATTTGTGAAACATTGTGAGTTACCTAATGTTATCTTATCACATCAAGTCTCATTGGTATCCATTGGAGTTTGTAGTTCTGACATGACGAGATGAAAGACAAGATCCAGTTTCAACTGAGAAACTCTGGAAGAAATTTCTCACCATTCTCTTTGCTATTCTCTCCTGCTGAAACGCCCACGCTGTCTGAATCAGATGTGTTTCTGTCCACGGACAACCTCTGTGGAGGAACAATACAATCACAGTTTTAGGCTTTCACCACCACCGTCTGAATCCCACCCCAGGCCACTCGGTGTGGTTCAGAGTGAAACCGGTCAACATGCGTTTAAAAAGACTTCAGATTGATTATGCTGAAAGCCAGCCAGTGTATTTGCCTCTGGTTTCTTTCAGAATCAAAGTTATGCTCATGAAACAAAAAGGTAAACCGACCTACCATCTTCTTTTTTTGTCCCTCCCTCTAATCACGTCTCATCAGGGTTTCTTTTAAAAGCTTTTGTAGTTTTTGTTCGGACAATTTTCTGTAAGCTTCAGAGAATGTTCGAAGGCTGACTCACTGCCACCTCTGTCACTGTTGCCTTAACACCTAATTATGTTACGCTTCTCCTCTTCCTTTTGCGAGCCAAGTACAGGCATCATGGCACACTGACCTCAGCCAAACAACTGTTTAGGAAAATTGATGGTGACAGCACAATTGCTACTTAAATCAAACTTTTCCTCACCTCAGCTGTGTAATTATACCTTGGGAATAAAAATGACAGGGAAGGTGGAGAGTGAACATCCTCACCTTGTCAAGCTCGCGTTTCCTCTGAGTGGTGGGAGACGTGGCTTCCTCGGGTACTCCGGTTTGACCGCTCGCCTGTCGGACAACCTATTGGGAGTTTTCACATCATGCTTCATTCAGATGCTCCTTCAGTGACGAGAGAAAGCTGGATTCTCAAACTAAACTTGCCATAAAAAGGTAACATTGACCTTTAGCCACTTGTGAGCCTGCTCCTTGCTTTGAACCGCCAGAACCAGACCATCTCCGTTAGGTAAGGAGAACCTCAGCTCATGGTGCTTCTTTTTGCTGTCCTTGGGTACGTAGACAACGGAGCATTGGGGCAAAAGGAGGTCCACATAGGGACATGTGTCTTTGGAGTTCTTATAGCACTGCAGGAAGGAGGACACAAGGAGTGCTCAGCAATATGTGTTCACCTATAACATTACAATCACCAACCGGAATGTGTTTTGGTGGGATTTTATGAGATGCAATACATAAATGTGAAGAAGAAAGAAAACTCTTTACATTTTTTTTTTTTTATTACAAATCAAGATTTGAGTTCAGCTCCATAAGTCAAACTAGCTCTCAATGCAGCCAGCGATGCAAGCCTCTTGATGTATGTCTCTACGAGCTTTACACATAAAGACACTGAGTTGTTTTGTCACTCTTGTTTGCCATGTAGCTCACAACTTTGTCGTCCGAATTTGAACCGCTCACCTGCAGTCTGTTTTCTCGGATAACGGTGAACTGTTTGGCCCACTGACCGAAGCGTTTCTTACGCAGGAGGAAAGCACATATGCGACAGTCTCTGACGGGAGGTATGTTGCTCTCGTCTGACGGCCACTGATGAGTGACGCCGGGGCTCCGCTCCTCTTCGTCCTCCTCGTACGATTCGTAGGAGCTGCTCAGAGCGTCTGAGTCATTGTCTGAAGGAGCAGCGGAGACAATAAAGGATGCTTTAACTGAGTGAACTAGAAATAAGAGAAAGTGGAATATATGATGGGTTTCTTGCTCACAGGAGTTTTTGCGCTGCAAATTAATGGATGCCGGGTAGTGGTTGTCAGTATCTTCATAGACGTCATCGATAGAGTTGGGAGGGCTGGGCCTGTCTGAAAATAGATGACACGACATCCAACTCACTCACTGCATCTTTATCCACTTAAATCGAACTTGTGCTTTGTAATTATGTTTGGGACAACGTGATATATGGGCATATGCAGATCGTTTTGAATCATCGGCACTGACTAGGAGGTTTTCTATAGAAAACTGACACCAAAGGTCACCAAGTTCAGTCTTCAGCATGCTGACCTCGTGTGATTATGTACTCAGGAGCCATGCCAGGACTAAGGGGCACGGCCTCTTCGTAGTACTCCTCAGGAGGAGGCGTTGTGGGTAGCGGGGGAGGGGAGTCTGTGCAGCTCTGTGAATGCAGACACATAAACATAAACAAAGTCACGTTTCTTTCATTGCCAAGTTTCTGCTTTTTCAAAGCCAAAGGGTTGCAGGATATAAACCTCAGCAGTAAACGATTTCCATAAATTAGACACATGGGTGGACCTTTTAATCTTCGGTTTTCCAACATCATGTAAGACTGATGAGTCTGTGAACATGGGAAAATCCCACAAAGATCCGGCAGAATCCACATATTTCACTCCTTTGTACATTAAGAGTACCTGCAGAGTTAGACCTCGAGACTAAGTTATGAAAAACAAACTGACAAAAACGTTTGCAACACGCTTATGCATTTTATCTAAAAGCTGACACATCTGTTAACTACAGTGATTTTATCTTGGATGGATTAGCTTGCCTGTTTCACAGTGTCATCTTGTGAGTTTTTGTCATCTTTCAGATAATCCGTGACTTCCTTAAGGTCTCCGAGCTCACAGTCTGGAAAACAGCAGAACATTTGCATTCGAACTCAAAAATCATACCACACATCAGGAGCATCTCAAATCCACAGACTGGTGTAAATACACAACTCACCGAATTTCTCGAACAGAGACTCCACAAAACTCGTCCCATTTTTGTACACAGAAGAGTTCACGTAGATGTAATCTGGTCCCGATTCTAGACGACAGAATCAACAAAAAGAATTCATTGTTGATTCACCAAACAATGAGAGCAGAGACATAAATCTCTGATAAGATTAGCCAGGTGACTTGAACAACAACAAAAAAAAGCTAAAGGAAATAGCTTGTGACAATAAAAGATTGTCACATTTTTAGACAAGTTTATAATTCAATAACATTTGACATTTAATGAAAATCAGTTTTGCCTAGCTTACAACATAAACCAAAATATTTAAAATCTGTTTTGGATCTGGCAAATATGCTAATAAGATACAAAATAACATTTCAACATCCCACACTTTCATTGACCCCATTTATCTGTGTCTTATCCTCTCCGACCTGAAGTTTGGATCTGCTGTAAGAGGTTCCTCACTGAGGTTTTCTTCTCCTGCGTAGACATGCTGAGGTTCTCTTGGTCCAGCATCTTCAGCAGCACACCCAGCTCCTTAACCAGCACCTCCACTGCTGCACAGGGAGGGAGTGAAAGGTCATGGCGGGCAACACATCAGTTCAGGAGCAGAGAGGGCAAAAGATCAGATGGACAAGTCTAAACAAACCCACAGGATTTCGCTGGGGCTTTCTCTCTTCTTTAGTTTCACGTTACGATGCTTTACAGAGTGTCAATATACATCAGCGGTCTCGGCACAGAGACTCCCCCAGAGTCAGACCAGACTAAACAGACGGGGGGCTTCAGAGACAGGAAGCAATGCTAATTGGCAATTAACGCAGACAATGAGTGGATCTTAGGTTGTTTGATATTTTCCCTGAAACGGATATTTTGGGATTTTTGAAGTGAACTTGATGGACTATGTGCAGATAATATCATATATTGAAAAATCTCACATTATATTCATGTTGTGCACCCCAGAGGCTATAACTAGCAGCTCGTAGCAAGGAGAGCCAAGATTAGACTGGGCTTTTCCTCTCTTGAAGATCTCCAATCTCAAAACTGTCGAAGTGATTTGTTTAAATACTGTTTTATGAACTTAAAGAAAAAGTTTCTTTTGTATTGGATTGTTGTGGAAAACAGGGATTATTGAGACAGAAGATGGATGTAAGAGGCAGTGTACCACCAATGATCTTCTAATGTGAGCCACTTGGTGACAACATGGAAACCTTTTTCCTCCAAAGTATCTGTATAACACAAAGTCAAGGCTTTTCTTTCATATAAAATCTGAAATTTTGCAGGAATCCATACTTTGGAAATGCTCTGTTCTTCATCCTCCAACTTTTGCTTCCTTTATAAGTAACCATCTGCTTCTCTTCAAATAACCACTACAAAGCAACAATTATGATGATTAAGGTCCATGAAATAGCATTCACATAGTGAAGTTGATCGAAATTAAGAATTGTTAAAGACTATGGAAGTCCACTTTGTTTTGGTACAAAATGAAATGATAAGAGGTTCAACAGTTTTTCAATCTGGGCAAAAGAATCTGACATGCAGGTCGATAAAATGAGACAAAAGTATTGTCCTTTCTTTTTTATGAAAACAAATATTTCTTCACAGTAACCTGTAATACTCGTGGATCTTACAAGGCTTTCCTGGTTCTGTAACCCATGAAGACTCCGATTAAAGGGATATGTGACTCACATCATGTGTTGACCTGAGAGCTGGGGCCAGTCCCCTCTCTGTTTTCAGACTAAAACTTAAATAAGCTACCCCGCTAACCTTCAGCTGCTGGATGTTCTGGGAAAAGGTTTTGCAATCTGCTGCCTGTGGTTCACATTCTTCTTTATCTTATCTTAAACCACAAGGAAGCACCACCAAGAAGGGCCTACTGATTGTCTCCTCCTTCCATTTTGCTAGTCCTTGCATTACCCATGCTTCTTTAATCCTCAGACCATTGCAAGACATGAATCGTTGCTTTCCTACAAGTCCACCTTCGCTGACTTCCAACTCCTTGCATATTATTCTCTCACTCACTGCTCAAAATTGGCTAATTTTCACAGTCCAGTCGAGTTAGGCCCACTGAAGCGTGCATCTCGCTGGGGTCAGACACGGGACAGCCGCTGAGCCAGAAAACTCTTTGTTCACTGGGCGGTCGTACACCAAGAAGAAACGTTACATTGGACAACACAAATGCACACCCAAACTAACACACACACAGACAGAAACAGCACAGCCAGGCTTCAGTTGTGTATTTAATAAGGTGTGTCAATGTGAACTGTGGTCTGCAACTTTAGGAAAGGCATTCCTGCCCCCATTATGTGTGTATGCGTGTGTGTGTGTGTGTGTGTGCGTGTGTGTGTGTGTGTGTGTACAAAGTATACAGATACATTCTGGAAGTATTTTGGACTCTCATATGTTAAGCTCTGACAGACTGACACTGCATGTAATCACTACTGACAGGCTGCCATTTTTTATTAGTTGGGAGATATATTTACTGTTTGGCAGCAATGCATGTCCTTCGTTTCAAAGTCCCACTCCCTAAAAACAGACATAGTTTCCTGAGGCGGGTCTTCCTATGGGCTTAACAATGCTCTGCCATGGCCACAGTCAACATCTATAGCCGGCATGTCTGTTTGTCTGTTTCTGTTTAAAGACACTGCTTTCCACCTTAGAGTGGTTTCCTTTCATTGTAATAAACTCTCCGAGAACCGGGCATGAGGAATTAATTCACGCAGCGACGAGGAATGTCTCTTTATTAAGACCCCATTCACCCAGGGGAAATAAGGAAGTGAAGTTCATGGAGGCAAAGGAAGCTTGCTTTGAGTGGGATGTCTTGGCCTGGTGAATATTGTCCCCCTGCCAGCTGCTACAGCTGTTTAGATCCTGGCTTCAGCACTGGACTTCCCCTACCCGGGCGAAAGACAAAACCTCTTCCACAGCATGACTCACTTGCTGCGCAGAGAAACTCAAATATACACAACTCAGCACTAAATCAAACAATGCAGAAATCAAAGCAGTGCTTTTCAGGGAGTTGGCATAAAACTGGAGCTGGCAGTCGTAAATCTACTTCACTATTTCATTTGGACCTGTGCTTTTGAAAGCTGATTATTCAATTTGAAGATTAGGGGGCCCATGCAATTGTGCCAAAATGAGCAAAGATTAATTATCTTGTAGTATCTGGCATGTGGGGTGGTGAGGACCACCTCTAAAATGCTGGTTACGTCATGAGAATCAAACCCAAACTCGTGGGTCCCCATTCATCTATAGCACAATAAAATCCTTGGTATATTTGCAATAACTGTTTATTGGTTCGAAATGCATAATCTTGCTGCAGTTATTTTAACTCGGAAGTCAGAACTCAGATCTTACTGTCAACCCTGTTCTAGATGGAAGTCGGAAAACCACTGACATGTTCCCAAGTGGATTAAATAAGTTCCCATTTGATATCACAACAGTGAGTCATCAATATTTGCACAAAATCTGAATACCCTAATTGAAACACCAGGCATGGCACTGCAGGGTTCCTGATAAGTAGAGTTGAAAAAGATGCTAAAGATATTTCCAACTCAGGAGAGAAGACAATGTGATAAAGATTACACAAGGAGGACATTAAATTTTAGCACAGTTTGAAGGAATATTTTTGTCTGTTCCCCCCAAAAAAGACTAAAAAGCCCAAACCACTGGGGAATTGAGACAGGCATAAAAACAAATGTTGTGTTATTTCTATTTAAACATCTGCAAGTTTAATCACCGGTTGATGCCACAAATCATTTTGGGGTACTTTTCAGAAGAATCAAGATTTAAAAAAAAACAATAATCTGACCCGCTTAGATGTATCGAAGACGTGTTTAATGTTTGTCAAAGATGGCTTTCATCAAGATGTTCTGCAATGCAGTATCATCTTAAAATGTTTCATAAATCTCAAGTTGTGTTTTTAAGAATCTATCATCAGGGTGGACTATTCCCACCCAGGTTGGAGTAATCCATACTGTGGTATTTATCCTGGTCTGATTCTAAAGTGGTCTAATGCCAAAGAAAATACTCCCCTTCCCCTGCTTTTATAAATCATTTACATTTTTCATAAATCTTAAACTACTGTTTACATAATCTCCATTCAGTGTAGAATAGAACTAATGCAGATTCAGGAAGTCAAGGTTGTTAAAATTTTACATTCATCAGATATGGTCCAATAGAAGGACACAAAGAAGATGATAACAATTACAATTAATTCATATTAGCCTGTCAGTGTTTCTTTTTTCCACCAAGGACTCAAACCAGCTAACCGATTGCTCTAGTTACCTAGGAAACCTGGTTGAAACTTGGTGCTGAGTTTGACGGAAGTTGGAATTTCAACAAACGAATTTACAAACGTCATTTAAAACTTTACTTTCCATATGCAAAGACTAATTTTAGATTGCTGTGTTTTACAGTTTTAAGCACTGTGATATTGATTTTCAGACGCAATTTTTATACGTGTGTCTTGGAAAATAAGCGCGTTTCCACCATGTCTGTTGATGCGAGAAGCGGCCATATTGAAACACAAACTCTACCTTACAGGTCATAACTGGGGGTCGTCCGAGCTGCCCCAGTTCACCAGTTGAAAAAACTTCCAGTTGATATTTCAGATGGGGAAGTCCAAATTTCCCAGCTACGAGTACAACCGGAAGCCGGCATAACTGTGCGTCACCTAGCTTGACGTCGACAGGAAGTCTTTTGTGTCGGTCAGAAAAATCACTTCCTTTCTTATTTCAAAATAAGAGTCCCAAGGAACCAAGCCTGCAGAATGCATCAGGAGACCCAGGACTCAGAACAACGTCATACATTTACGTCATACAGACGGTAAGCAACTGGATACCGCATAGCCAGCCAGAATTCACTTTAGCAAGACATATGTTTCTAATTAAACATAGTGTAGTTCTACCAGATCTTGCTGCTTCTTTGAAAAACTAATAGCAAATACAGTACAACTGTATCCAAACATATTTAGCATATTTCATGTATCTAATTAAAGAATAAGATCAGAGATAGATTATGCACTACTAGGTGTCCTATTATCTAATAAGCAAATAAACAATTTAATTCTGCAACTTAAAAAATGTGTTCATATATGCAGCATCCATATGTAGTCTGAATTCAAGATTAGTTGTGGATGTCTGGCTTTTGAAATGGCAATTAAAACTTTTGGGTTTTTTTAAATTATTATTATTATTATTATTATTATTATTATTATTATTATTATTCTCCCGACCCCGTTAGGGAGAAGGGTGACGGAAAATGGATGGATGGATTATTATTATTATTATCATTATTATTGTTAATCATTGGAGCTCTAAAATTCTTATTTGCGAGAACAAACTAAAAGTAGAAGTAGAAAATTTGAAAAAAAACAAAAGTGAGCTTAACACTGAATCACAGTCCAGTCCTAAACTTCTGCAGGAGATTGAAAAAAGAGTTGTGTTGTTTGTCAAAGACACTTTGATTGTTTAAGCTTTGAGCAACTAGAAAAAGGAAAGAAAATGCATACATTTGAAAAGTTTTACAAAGCTCTGTACACATTCAAACCTAGAGCCCTTTTCACTTGCCTTATAACTGCTGTAGAACACCAGTAACATTCCTCAGCTTGTTAAGAGTAGGTGGTATTTGTCTGAGCAAGAGAATGGTTTGTTTAACACTACAGAGCAAGCCTTCAAAATGAGCTTCCAATTGGAGTTTTTTTTGTTTAAACTCTGCAGGGGAAGGAGGTTGAGTGGGGGTGCGGGATGGCAACGGGAGTTCAGCACCTGTGCTAACATGTCTGACAAACTCTGATGAAACGAATAATGTGACCTCCACTGGGTGCACGTAGATATATTTATATATTTTCTTCTTGCTTCTCCCCCGTTATGCTAGAGGACCTCCATCATGCTGAGTCAACGTTCCGTGGCATGCAATGCAAACACAAACATCGTCACAGCGAGTCAAAAGTCACAGATTTCAGTGATTTAGCATCAGCTCAGTTTCACAACATCGCTGCCTGCATCCCAACCAGCAGATCAGTTCACACCGACACAGAAACTTTAGTGGATTAAAACAGTAACGTTTCACCCCCTGGTTTTACTGGCATGCGGCTTCCCCAGCACGTCTAAATCACTTACTCTGAGTTTTCAAACAAAGTGATTAGTTTTTTTTCATTATTATTATTTTAAGGTCTACACAATGGAATTTGGGGAGCAAAATAAAGTGGAACATCTTTAAAAGAAATCTCTTCTAGTCTAACTGTAATCCTGACATTTTACTGTGTAGACCTGGAACGGTAATTATGAACGTGTAACAAAACTTACCCTCAACAGCAATGGATGAGAGGCCCACCATTCTGCAAGATTAAGAAGGAAGCAAACCAGCTCCCTTATACACAAAATAGATGCAGGAACAAAACAAGATATTCCACCGTCCTGTAGAAGATTTCTAGCTTCACTCAGTCCTGTGAAGCCTTTAAATGTGGAGGTTAGCTCAAGGAGGCTGAATTCACACTCCCTTTACCTCTCCCTTCCTCCATTTGATCTGTTATCTCTCTCCACCTCCCTCTGCCTACCCTCCTCTTTTTTTTTTCTTTCGGGGGGTAGGGAGATTGTGGTGCAGTGTGTGTGTGAGTGTGTGTGTAAGCGTGCTGGATTGCCCTCCACTGTAATCCTGGGGATTGTATGGCACCTGGGAAAGGCTTGCTGTGTAAACACGCACGCCGACTAATAGCTAACCCACATTCTTTATTCTCCCACATTCTTTCACCTGAAACCAAAAGCACGGCCGTCCGGCCATCCAAACAAAATGCCAACCACTCAAGAAAGTTTGAAAGAGCCCACAAGCATCCAGGCGACTGCCACTCTGAATTAAAACAGCCCCAACAAAGCACTGACTTTGACAGGAAACGCCCCGCATCTGAAAACGTGAATGCTGGTTGCTTTAAGCAACATCAACTTAAACATGACAGGGTTTCGCTGTTTCTGTGCAGCGTAGGTAGACCTTTGAGAGTTCCACGTGGATGACTTGTTGCCCTGAGGCAGATTCAAGGGCCCCGAACATGACGCAGCATGCTGCCCTCAACCGCTTGCTCAGCCACTAAAACTACACAAACAGCCCTCGACATAGTTAAATCTGCCTCTTAGAACTATAGGCTCTTTTGTTTTCCTTGGTGTAGGAACGGTTTCAAAACTGAGAGACGGTTTCAAAACTGAGAGACGCATCAAACATGGACGGGATCTTAAGCTTGGCATCTTGTAGGTTATTGTTGATCCTCTTTAATGAAGCTTTATTCAAGCAATGAGATGTTATATATAGAGGGAGTGCACAGTGATAAAACTAAAGCCATGCTAAACCATGGCTAGACAGAGTAACCTCTAATAAAAGTGGGCTGATCTGAAGTGAAACCTCCTCAGGTGGATGAAAGAAAACCGCAGCAGTGGTACATTTGAAATTTGTTCAATCTTAAAACTGAATCCAATTTCCTTCAACATTGAAAGTGATGTTTAGAGTTACTAACGCTGGCCATGCTAACCGTGCAACTGCTAAGTCACGCTAAGGAAAAATGCGAGAGTAAATTACTTCTGCTTTAGTTAATTAATGCTGTTAAGAAACTGGGGTCTCTGTTAAGTCCATTTGTCAGCATTATTTATCTCCTGCTTTCAACTCTCTAAATGTCCATATTCCACCACCCACAAATATATATTTTGTTCTTTTAAACGGGTCGTTTGCTTTTCCGGGTCTTGATGTAAACGATGTTGTTGAAAGTTTAGAAAGATGCAAACAAAAATAAACAACTAAAAAAAAAAAAAAAGACAGAGAAATTTAATAAAGGGCTCGTCTTGGATCTGTTTTTTTGGATCGATGTGGGAGTTGCGTACTTTGAGTGATGCTGGACCGTTTCCAGAAATTAAGTTGTACAAAAGCCAGAACTTCCCAGAGGCATATAGTGTTCCCCGATTTTTTTTATTTTTTATTTTTTTTAATAAATCGACCCCGGCTGTGACAAATCCAACGGACACACCCTGCAATACTCGGTCACGGCCTGACTAAACCACTGGGTTCTGTGACTAAACGTGAACTCTGACCTCCAGAGTGAAACTGCGATCACACGTCAGCCAACAGGACAGCAGGAGGACTGCAGTTTACGCTCAGCTGTAAAATTCACACCCTTTTATCTCACACCACAAGAGGTCTGGGGTGACCTCAGAATGTTTCTTTTTATTTCATTCAGTGGTAAAGACGAATATTGCGTGGATTATAACATAAAATATAAAAGCAGAACTACAGGTTCTCTAAGGCGAGCTGCTGTGGGAACATGTAGAGACAGTACCATCTGTGTTAAACAAGAGGTCAGTGGGTAAGGAAAACTACCAGGTCTTTCTTAACACCTCTTTTGTTCCTATTGTCTTTGGAAATGTTGCACAGACAGACTCTTCCAAATCTGACCAGGCATGAAAGAAACCAGCAGGTTGACAATCTTGTGGTGTCCAGAAATAATGTGTGGGAGTCTCTTTGTCAGCTGAAAAGCATTACTCTGCTACTTTTTTTTTCTTTTCCCGAGAGCAAGCATAATATTATCTCAGGTTAAGTGAGACATGGGAGGATTTTTTTTTTTTTTTTTTTTCTGTACGAGGGACAGAAAACAGCTTGAAAATTGCATGAGGTTTACTAAATACCACCGCGCAGCTGGAGCACGTCCAGTGCCTTGCGACATTGTTTCTAACCCTTGAACTTTTTCAGGTTTTGTCACATAGCAACCAATAACTTCTATTTTACTGAAATAAAGTATTGTAAAAGAGTAGAACGTATTTTCTCATTAAGCGTTTTTTTTTATATATATACATGCCATGTTTTTTTTAATTATTTTTATTTCTTAAAAAAATCTCAGGACAATGCAGCTTAACGCTCTGCTGTTATCCGCAGATGTTTTTAATCCATCACATAAATTTTTAATGATGTTAAAGTTCTTCTTTTGTTTTTTCAATTCAACAAAAAGATGAAGCGTATACTTTTGCAAGGCGTTGTGTGGCTGTAGGCAATGCCTGCAGGAGCGCAAAAGTATTTAAGGAAATCCTAACTCTTAGTTTATGAACCACAACCTTACCGCACTCTTTCATCACAGGCAGATTAGTGAGGTGAATGCTGACACCTTGCAAAGAAAAATGAGGCAAAGCATACATCCAGTTTGTAACTGCATCACGACATGTGCCAACCATGTCTCCTCTTAATAACCGTTGCTCTATCTTGATGAAATGCCCTTCTAGTGTACTCAAGATTCCAGACATTTCCCGAGGGTGACGTTTTCTCCTCTCCTCTGCCGACTGTCAACATGTCTGGGCATTTGCAGGTCTGATAACTCTGGAGTCCACAACAAGTAAACACAGACGGTGAAGCTTCATTGGAAAGATAATGCATAGCAATATAATGACTGCAACTATGACTTGACCGTCAGTTTTTTTTGTTTTTTTTTCCGGCAATTTACGTCATCACCGGAGAAGAAGCGGATCTACAGATATGGCGTTTTCATTTGTCACGATTTGAAATATGCAATTGTGCACAATTCATAAATATGATGAATGCAAAACAAATTACAGTCATGTATAATATCTCTGGGGGATGTTATCACCCAAACATTGCTGTGAAAGGTACTATTCCCAGCATTGATCTTTTTCAATGCTGGGAATAGAAGCGTCTCTCTGGACTAGCAGCAAATGAAAGTGAAGGAAAACATTGACTCTCTTATTTTTGTAGGGAAAACTAAATAAAGGAATCCAATACTACAAGAAAACAACACTGCATTCTGAGAGCGATCCCAAATTCCAATCCCCTGCTCATGCCATAATCCGTCATTTCCAGTGTTGTGCAAGTTCAGTCACAAATTTCAGTTCACCCAGCCAAAAGCTGAATTGGTCCGTGTTAATATTTCAACACTGAGAAAATCCCAACCACAACCATACACCCATAATGAACCATTTCACACTCATATATAATTTTTCATGACATAATGTCTTCCAAAACTGGCTGATAATTACTAGCACATAGCGTCTTGTGGTAATGAGCACATTCATTTCTTCACTGCATAGTAAACACCTTCTGTTTCCCATACTTCAAATGTTGTACATCTGTTTGCCCCTTTTTTGTTTCCTATATTTTTGTGCTGCACCCTGAAAAGTTAAAAATAATAACAGCAAAGAAAATGATTACGGTAAAACATCTCAATAGGAAGACATTTCTTCATATAATCACTTTGAAAGTGCGACCACAGCAAGGCCACACTGTGAGGTCAAAGGTCTCCTGTAAGAAAGGATTTATAAATGCAATAATCACAAGACCAAGAAATTTTTATGGAGATGACACCTATTTGATATCTCCATCACAATAATGACCAATTTGTTTTGCAACCAGGTGAAATTTGTAGTGGACTGGGACAGTATTGTTATTCTGAACTGAATGAAACACATTTAAACTGCATTTAGCAAAACACCATCATCTTAAGATGATGTTTTAAATTCAATGATTACAGTGGTTGATTGTGACTGGTTTATGACTGGTTAAATTTAACCCTTTTTTAAAAAGCTGCAACGGCAAGTTTCAGTGAAGCCTTTATTAGTTTTGCTATTGCTGGGATGTTTCCCAGGACAAACAACCATGCACACACACACACACGCACACACACACCCCCCACACACACACACACACACACACACGCACACACACACCCCCACACACACACACACACACACACACACACACACACTCAGACTTGGGAACAATTTAGAGAGACCAATTAACCTAACAGTCATGTTTTTGGACTGTGGGAGGAAGCCGGAGTACCCAGAGAGAACCGACCATACACAGGGAGAACATGCAAACTCCATGCAAAAGACTGTGTGCCGGGAATCGAACCCAGGACATTCTTACTGCAAGGCCACAGTGCTACCAACTGCGCCACTGTGCATTTCTTAATTTGATGTCTGAAAGTGAAGTTTAAAATCTTAAAAAAAAAAAGAAAAAAAAACAAAAACACATAGCTAAACATTGGGAAACAATCCTGCAAAGTCAAAAATAATCACAATGTAAGTTTGTTTTTCTGACCTATGGAAGTCAATGAAAATCACCTGACAGAGCTATAATGTTGAGCCCATTGTTGCTCCGAGTCCCTTAGAAGATTCTTGGAAGATGACTCTGGTTCTGGTTCTGTTCGATGCCAAGAAAATAATTTCCCTCTCCTACATCAGCCGACCGTATGGAGTTGCCCCATGTGCCCCCTATAGAGATGCACTTCCTCCTTCTACCAATGGCATCGCCTATCAACCCCGGCCTTCTGTTTCCTCTTCCTGTCAGCTGACCCAATGTCACTTTAACTTTACCGTCTCTGGTGACCCCGTTCTCATTGCGCTGCGTAGATCCTGACATTAGATAGCATTGACTGAGCTATGCTTAGAGCCGTATTTCAAAGAGAGGACGTTGTGATGAAGCTCAGTTTTCACAGAGCAAATACAGGTTGACCCCCTGGAGGGTGAAAACTACTTTCTCATAGTTTGGCAGCTGCGTTCAAACTAAGATTCATATGGCCAGGAATCTTAGACAAACATCAGGATCAACATGCTACACCGAATGCAGACTACAACTCTGGCGCAGGGACAGAGGAGACCATGTGGAAAAGCTTATTTTGTCTGGAGGAGTTGTAGAGGAAAAAAAACAACCTCTCTTTCCCTGCTGTTTTTATTGAGCTCCGAAAGATGCTTCAGGATATCATAAAAATACAGAAAAGACCCCATACAAGTGAACAAACACACAAAATGCTGTCATGCTGGAAGATGCCCAAGAATGTAGTCTGAGTTAGTCCAGTCTGGATGTGTTTTATTATTATTTTTTTTTTGTTTTTTGTAAACCAGCAGCCAGATGCTTTGCTCAACCCTACAAATTCACAATTCAGCAGATTTCTTACTCTGAAATGCCTTTTCCTTTATCAAGATCCTGCAGGCAAACGGCCTGCATTCTGCCGCACAATTACTCACCCTAATCGCAGATTTAATCTGTTTGAGGTTAGATCGAGGGTTAGATTCGCGTTGAATCGTCATTGCTAATAATTGGTCAAACGTTACATTCGGCTAACTTGCGGTGACTTTGTTGGACGACCTTTTGGCTTAATACACTTCTCTCTATTTTCAATTGGAAAACTCCACTGAGCATCACACCAGAGACAAAAAAAAAAACTTTATAAATGTTATTTATGATGTCTTGGGCACTCGACTGCTTAACCTTCATTTTTCTGTGGAAGCACAGCCATTAGACACAGAAGCTTTTGATGAAGCATTTGTATTTCTACCCATATTAGGATTTTATAGTGGCAGAGTTTAATTTGAAGCGAGTCATGAGTCGTATGATAATTTGGCTCGAGACAATCAGTGATTCCAGTTAACCATGTGCAAAATTAACAAACTGCAAAACTTGTTCTCTGGCTTCATAAACGTAATTTAGATATACCAAACTCAAATTATTAGTGTTTTAGCTGCACTTGGAACAAACAATATAAAATGCACACAGCTTGAGATACATTTTTGAAAGTCAAGCCTTCAGACAGATTCCCTGAACAATGGCTGTCAGGAGTTGATACCACGAAAAAAAAAAAGCTTGATTGATACCTTTGAATGAATTGGACTAATTCTCCGCTAAACTCAACAAAGATGGAAAGAGTCTTGAGTGATTAGAAATGAAAATGAACATTTAAGCACACAGTGAAATCGGTATAAATGTTAAAAAGCAGACTTTATTCCTGACACGGTTAAACTTGTGAACAGCTCCGGTCACCGGGGTGAGGCTGGGAGGTCAGATCCGGTCAGTTTGAGTCTTTCTGTAGCCAGTTTTATGCCTCACAAAATGGCTCTTGGCAAAACAATGAGGATCATCTGTTAGCAGGTCCACATGCAAAGGCATCTGCACAGCTGAAAGATCCACAGGGCACGTACTGAACGCAAGTGTGTCATAAACTCCAAAAACTAATTGAAAGCGCGTGAAGCGAAACAGGGTCGTTTTCGAAATGTTCTTCCTTCCCAACTCTTCTTTCGTCATCGTTCGTTCATATTTGCCCTGTGAGCAGCAATGCCCTCTTTTTAGGAGGGAAAAAAAAAAAAAATGCTGGATGTAGCATGTCTTGTTAGCCACTAGAAAGTGCTGCTCCAATACCACATGTTGCAAATCACTTGCACCGGGAACAACTATTAAATGTAACTTACGTATAACCGCACCAGTGCAGTCGGTGTTTAAGAGTTAAACAACTAAATGGGGGCATTAGGAAAATTCTAGCTTGTTATTTTACATTAGTACACAATTTCTTCAAAGCAGCACCACATGGTACAAGAAAGGTCGGGTTGTCCATTTGTGGGAAAAGGTGCAATTTGCAATACAGCGTTGCTCTTTATCTAACATGTCAAATCTGAAACATCTGAAGAAACGACAGAAATCAACAGCTGGACATTAAACATGTCTATCTTTGCGTTACTATGGTGACCAACTGCTAATCCATCCAGGGAAATTCCCTCGTTTCCGTCGCCCAACATTGAGAAAAAGAAGCGAGAACAGACACACTGAACAGGTGGCAATAATTGCATCTGGGCATTTTCTCAATATGGCCGAAGGCTAAAAGGTCAGAAAGCTGATCAATACGAGGGCGACGCCTGTCTGCTACGGCTTCCTTCGCTCCCTCGGCTTTGGCCCCATTTTTCACTCTGATTTATTCAAGTCTGGGGTGGCATAGGGGGCTTGAGTCAGACCGCTGCCAGACAAAGGCCCAACAGAGGAGTCAGTATAATTCAGATCCCATATCTGCTCCGAGTGCGATGACATCACCACAATACTATGTCTCCAAGACAGAAAAGTATTCACACACGGAGAAAGATGCTATTTTGCAAGTGGAAGCGGAGCTTCACTGATGTTGAACAGACACACAGAACGGACACACACACACACAGCAACATACACACAGAAAAATTCCCAACACTGGAGAATAGGGCAGCTTTGTCTTCTTTTAGGATTTTGCAGGGTTAGCTTAAGAGTAGGACTATCCACTGTCCTCGTTCTGGTCTTTGAAAATATCGATCATTTTAGAAGTAAGTAGTCATTGTGAAAAATAATATACTCAGGAAAAAAGTCAAAAAAAAAAAAAAAAATCGGACGGCAAGGTGTTCATCAGGCTAAATTGTGATTTTGTAGAGGGAAAGCCTTGCTTATGTATAGAAAACCTGTCATTTAGTCTTTAAAAGTAATTATCTCATTGTGTTGAAGTCTTTTTAAAGCTGCTGTTTTGGTCCATGGATCGATACGCAAATTCTGCTTCATTAAGATAAAATGAAGTGAAAAGTCGACAGCCATTAAGAGTCGCCGTTCTGTTTTCTGAGAACCGCCTTACTGTTGAAACGCGAGCTGCAGAAAGCTTCCAACAGAGTCAGCTTCCCACCGTTAAACCTGCAGGCGTACCTGGAAAGATACGAGGAGGCACTTGAGATAATTGCTATGTTGCATCATATGGCTGAAAGGAAAAAGCACGACCCTTTAACAGTCGTGTCAACGTCGAGAGTTCAGAATTTCATCGGAAACTAATGGAGCAAACAATAAAACAAACAAAAGAGTGTTTTAAAAAAAAAAAGGCTTAAACTCTGCAACTGTCTGACGCAGAACCACATAAAACTCTAAAGACGTAAACCGAAGCGGGTAAAAAAAACCCCCCAAAAAACATTAAATTCAAAATATCAGAGCTTTTTATGCCTTTTGCAGCTTGTATACTTTCCATAAAAACATTTAACAAGAACAGAGACTAATGTCAGAGATCCTCCTCCGTCCTCCTTACATGGAAGTGATGATGATTGTCTTGGGTAAAAATTTTTCAACCTAATCAAAGAGCACACACGATTAAAGAAAAGCATAATTACAAAGGAAGCATGTTTAAAGTTTTTGTGTGCCGGCTTTCCTCCAGAACGCTCTACGCCATGGGTCTTTTTTTTTTCCCCCTACAAAGAGCCCTGAGGATTTAGTTCCCCCACCGACGCATTACCATGAATCTTAGCAAACTGAGGCTGGTGTCAAGTAACATATATATGAACCCCCGACTGATAACAGGTTGGGCAGGTCCTATTCTGCCAAGTCCCTTCAATAAATCGGAACATTTTCCTGAATTGTTTGTGCGAGTGTGCACGCACACCCCAGGCAGAGTCACCTCACCCCCTGGAGCAGAGCAGCTTGAAATACACTCTGCAGCAGCGCCGTGTGCAGCAGCACATCCCCATAGAAACTCTACGTAAACAGCCATGCAGACATTGACCACTGCCTTTTACACAATGTACACGTGCACTCCCACATGGCCTACATCACAGAGGTACCCCTCCACACATCCCAGCCACATGAATTAGAGTGATCTCCTACTCTTGTCGAGGAGGGGAATTCCACTCCATATGGGCCTGCTCTTCAATAAGCCGTGATATACGGCCTTAACGTGACGGGGCATGCGCGTATGGAGCACCGAATGTGTTATTTCACTCCCCATCCTAGTCACAAAACAGTTTGAACGTCTTTTCGTGTTAAAGAGCGTGTTTACAATGTCTGATCAACCTCAGCAACCAAAGAACTTTATCAGTGACATGGGACTTTATGAGTAACATGGGAGGGAAATTCCATTTTCTGTACAGACTGGATTCCTGTAGACAATGTTGAAGTCAGTCAAGCTGAAATACGGATGGGGACGTATCATGTGAGAGTGCTGGACGTTGCGTTAATGAAGTCAAAAAAGTAATCACTGATATGTAAGCATTTGTTTCATTCAGCTGCCTTTGGCAGTCACGGGCCCAGCGGTGTTAGTGAAACACTAGAAACAGAACAGTCAACCAGAGCAAAAGGCTGAAACAAAAATATACCCAGAGATGTTATTTGGTTGTTGTGAAAGCTCTTTGGCCCACAAGCAGCAAGCTGTAAGGCAGGGCACTGAGCACTGAGAACAATCCCCACTGTGTTTACATGCACTTTTTCTTTTATTTTGGAGAAAAAGTAACAATCTTTGACCAAATATTAGCTTTTAATGAGTGGGAATACAGATTAATGCATGCAAGTAATTAAACAAGTATATGCACATATAAATATAATAAGTGACAACACTGTGAGGTCACGCGCCTCTGGCGGGATGACGACAGATGACTGCATTTAAATGGTGATCTATTGCCCTGCTAACTGGAGTCAGTGGTTCGCTGCAACCAGCTCCTTTGTCTTTTGTCTGTCAAGAGAAAGAATCAGCTATAAGTTAGAAAAAAAAAAATATCTAGAACTTGATTGCAAGCTCACATGTTCCCTGTTCATGTATTTGAGCCGCACTCAATCCACCATGTGAGCAGTGAGGCATGAATGGGGATTTCATACGTATGCAGCAGACTTGTGACAATATGTGTTTTATTTTTTGGGTTTTTTTGGGGTTTTTTTTACCTAAAACGGCAAATTCTTAGTTTGAAAGTTCCTTCACGTCACATTCTCTGAAACGTGCGACGTGACAATAGCTAAGGTTGACCACATCAGCTGGACCGAATCACAGACAATCCCATAACTGATATGCATCTCTGAGGAGACGGCCTCTCCCCTGTTACACCCACTTCAAACTCTGGTAAAAAAATATATATATATATTTTTTTAGGGTGGACCAGGAGACAAGAAGTAAAATCAAATCTACTCTGCAGACAAAAAAAAAGGCTTTATCGATGATATTTTAGAGAAGAGTACCAAAAAGGAGGCATTCAAGAGCTTGATGCACATCTGCAAAGATAAGACAAACTGTGACTAGGGAAACAAACAACGGAAATTATCTCTGTTTCCAATAATAGAGTATCTGTTTCCCCGATTGATTTTCAGCAATCTGAAATCATCTTTGTCTATGATTAGTCAATGAGTTGCAGTTTTCATACCGAACTGAAAAGAAGCTTTAAGTACAGTTGTTGTAGATTCTGTTTTCTATTTCCAGCTCTATGTAGAATTATCCATTTCAGATTTGATTAGTGTCATATTTTTTGGACAAGTGATAATTCTTCTTATTTCTCAAAAATGCTTCCAAACCATAATTCCCAAATTTTGTTGAATTATGAAATACTTTTATCATCTATTGTCATCATGTCAGTCATAGACAATAGACTTTTTACGTCAGGGGTGTCAAACTCAAATACACAGTGGGCCAAGATGTAAAACTTGAACAAAGTCGCGGGCCAGCATTGAACAAATGAACCTTTTAATATCAGAATATCTGTTTACATCTGTAAAAGACAAACAGGTCTGTCTTTTACATATGTAAACAGATATTCTGTCTCCCACCTGTCCAGAAAGCTCCTGTTGTCTGCCTTTCTTTTCGGTTCTACAGTAACAGTTGTAGCTTGAGATCGCTATAACTACTGTCACAGAGGAGAGAGCGTTTCTGGGACCCGTCCTGATTGACGCGCCAAAACAACAGCAAGGCATTATGGGATTTGTAGTATTAGCGATGAATGAATGCGCTGTATCATACCGGTGGGCCAGCTCGCGTAGTCATTTGGTAGTATAGCCTCGCGGGCCAAATATAATTACACTGCGGGCCAAATTTGGCCCGCGGGCCAGAGTTTGACACCTATGTTTTACGTCAAACTGCATTGAAGTCACATGCTCCTCACGATGCCTTTCCAGGGCTTCCTGTCATCACTATTGGCCTTCACAGGAAAAAAAGCTGTACAGCAGGTCTGAGAAGTAAAGGTTTCTGATAATCAGGACAGATATAATGAAGGACAAGGAAGTGGTGCAAAGCTGGTGCATGCACAAAATATCACTTAATCAGGGCAACTGAGGGAAAAGCCCACATTTAAGACAACTTCCACCATCAGGGGTCAAAAACTTCCATCCTTGACGGCCGGTCTCCGGCAACTTCTAGATGTGCCACTGCTTCAACACACCTCACAATTTGACTCAGGTGTGTCGATTCACACGTCTGAAAAAAAGCTGCACAAAAGCCGTCGCTGCAGAACTGGAGTTGTAGAACCTTGAGTTACGTATTTATACACCATTGTGTGACCGTTAAAGATGCAATTCCCATGACATTCAGAAAGATTCCCAAACATCACGTCTAGATCAGCTTCTTGAATTAGTAGTGAGTGGTTAAGACATGCTAAGATCTGATCTTATGGTGAACGTTATGAAGTCTGTATAGATACAGCGTATGTGATGGGAACCTGGATCATGACAGTAGCCTTCACTCACTTTGCCAGCCATAGTAAGCAACATGACATTGCGAGAAGATGCGTATTGTCAACACTTCCGTATTTATATTAGGATGAATAGGAGGAAACATGGTGAATAAGCGTTGACTGCAGCAAAACTAAGGTTGCTCAAGAAAACTCACGAGCTAAACGAAAAGGTTTGGTCCTTTCAACATTTCTGTGCTCGGGTTAAGTTCAGAGACGTTGGTATGACTGTCAAAAAAAGACACGCAAGAAATCTGACCCACAAGCATTTCAGAAGAATGTTTTAGACAGAAGATTAGCAGCACTGATGTGTCTCCAGAGGTTGATATTATCTGTGACGGGAGACAGTCGTTTCATTTCAGATAAATCTGTGAGGATCTGCTTCTCATTTGCCTGATTCTGATCAATACTATTTCCCCGCTCTGTCAAAAACAGCCCATAAAAAAAAAAAAAAAGTTCCTCTTCCCATTAATCTCCATAATAAAGATGCAGCTCCATGTTTTGTTATTGGTCATGTAGACTTTTTTTTTTTTTTTTTAAGTAGTAGCCGAATCCACCCAAAGTGCAAAATCTTTAAAAAGTGTTTTGTTGGTACAAGATTTAATGCTTCTCATTATGACGAGCTGCTACAAATAAAAAGGAAAAACAATAGATATTATTTGTTTCACCAACACTCACACAAAGGGAGCAATTTCAAAGCGACGCTTTGGGCAATTTGAAAATGCACCGCTTCTGCTGTTTGGAGCAAATCAAGTAAAAGTAATCTACTCATCATCACCAGAGGCCAATCAGGCGACTTCAAGACAACATAAACAGTCGGCCGATCCCCCCCGGGACCACAGTGCGTACGCTCTTGTGGTGTTTCCTGAACCACACGACTCGGCTAAGTTGCATTCTTGTGCGTGAGTGCGTGTGTGTGCGTGTGTGTCAAGACGGATAGGAATGACAGATGGGGATCGCACACACCCTGGTGAAGACCTAAAGACTTCCTTCCTCAGATACACACCAAACACATTAGCAACAATAACATCACTGAAATCCTTGTGAACTGGTGATTTCAGGGATGATACAACAGAGCTAAATATGAGGAGAGAAATGATAAATGTCCCTGCACAAAAATCCTGAAAATAAGCTCAATGAGCACATATGCTGTTTGTCCCACTTCCTCTTAGATGCAGTCAGTTGAGGAAAAAAAAAAAAAAAAATAAAATCTTCATTAGATGGATTATAATTACCTCCACATGCGAGACCGTTTGCAGCGTTGCAAGTATTAGGAAAGATCAGCTGGAGGGCTAAAACAAACATAAACAAAACCCATGGAAAATCATGGAAAAACAAATTCAATGAAGTCAACATCAGGTTGCACCTTGCCTTATCAATGCATCATCTAGACCTCAGACAGTGAGGAAGTGGATTTGTTTTTTCCTATGTGCAATATGTTCCTCTTAAAAAAAAAAAAAGAAAGAAAAAACCTCAGTGGTGAAACACATTTAACACTTCCAGCTATTTCAACACAAAAGCATTGGAAATCTGCAAAAAAAATCCACCGCTGGTGGAGCTCAACATTTAATGGTTCTGACCAAGCCCACACAATCTTTGCTGCATCTCTTCTTCCAGATTTATGACTTGACTTGGATGTGCAAGATGTTCTTTTTCTAGAACAAGAAACCTTAGACCAAAAGCTTGTTTTGTTTTGTTTTTCATCCTGGCACGACATCGCACCCTTAAGAGAACAATCATCAGGAAAACATCTGAAAATCTGACATTAGAAAAAAAAAAAAGAAGAAGAAGAAGAGAAATGAAAGTCAATAAGAGTCAGGCTGTAAACACAGCAGGCCAGAGAAGAGACATAAGTTTCAATGAGAATTGAAAGTATAAGCAGAAAGGTTTGGATTAAGCGGTGATCTTCCAGTTTGAGAAGCTGTCAAAAGTTGCAAGAGGAGGAAAACACAGACATCCCACAGAAGGGTTCAGCATCAGAGTCTGGGGTCCTTACATGAGGGCTCGTTTGGCTCCATTGTCCAGCTGATGCTCTCCCGGTGAGAACTGCAAGAAATCAATCCGGGCCCATAGCTGAGTGTGTGAGGGCGTGTGTGTGGAAGAAGAGCTCAAACCACTGACAGATACAAGCGAGGCTCCCCGCTGGGTCCTAAAGCCCGCCTGGTGACACTCTCTTCAAAACAGCTTCTCAGATCTTTCAATGTGATGGAGTCCACTGAAGTGCCTGAAAACATAGCGCAGCAATTTTTTGCATTTCTGTCTGCTACCTGGCAACCAGTAGTGACGTAGGTACTTTGAAAAGTTATAATTATTTAAGTGTCATTAATTTATTGAAACTCGTCTCTGTCCAAAGAGCTGTGTCTTTTGATCTGTCTTTAAATAATAAGTTTGTTCATATATTGCTTATTTAAAAGCGTAAATAAAGTTTTGTAAAATACATTTTTATTGTATTTTTTTTCAAGCCCCTTACTCGACTATGAACCATTTACTTTAAAAAAGTTGTGAAATTACAAAATAAAAACTGATTTTTTGTCCACTTTTAAATTTTCTGTTTTGAAAAAAAAAATGTTTGCAGTCTTATATTTTTGAGATCCCAATGAAAACTTTACGTGAGCTAGAACATGGTTAGAAATCACATTTATAGCAACTTGAGGTGTTGCTACACCGTTCTGCACGTTTTAGTCCAGCGCATATCAGTCAATTTGATGATCTGACCAAATGACTGAGTTAATTTTCAACTTTGTGGAATGAAAGTATCATAACATGCATCACAAAATGCTAATAATGAAAGAGAGGAGACTTGTTCTGAGTTGCAGTTCAATTTTAGTGTCAAAATAATAACAATAATAAAAAAAAAATAACAGTATTCAAAAGAAGTCTTTAACAACCCTGGGTCAGGAAATACCTTGAGTGTTTCCTGGTGTGGGAATATAATTTCTGGAGCTACAAAATTATTGGATTATCATTCCAAAAGAATATAAATAGTTGTGAATGTAGGTTTAGAAACAATGCACAACCTAAACTATCATCATCATTCTATTGCAAAGAGGAGAGGACAGGAGGACAGCATTGTTATAGCTTGTAAACTCAAACCTCAATTTCAGAAAACATTTTATAAAACATAAAAACAAAAAAAAAAACATATACCGGTATGTTTTGTTTGAGACATTAATTTGGCACAAGTGCAAAAGTTAACTATCTGGAATATCTATAATTTGAGAAAATCTGAACAGTGGCGTCACCAACAAGCTGTTGTCCTCCCCTGATGGCGGCTCCTGGCCCGACGGTTTTACGTTAAAGGTTTAGTGTAAATTTCAGAAGAGAGGACAGGCTTTGATGAGGCGCCACATTCATTTACGCCGATGACACTGTTCCATTCTTCATAGTATCGAATACATCTTTTGCACTTTTATTTAAATAACTGCATCGCTTAATATTTACCTGCAAAAACCCCCCCCCAAAAAAAAAAGAAAAAAAAAAAAAAAGCTTAATTGTGGCCCTTAAAAATGAAGATGTCAAGAAACATTGCCTTTCTACTTATGTCTCAAATTATTGTTGAAAGGAACGGTGAAAAGATTCCCATTTCTATTAGAAAACTGCACACTTTTCTGGACATGAAGTTTTGCACTGTCTCCACATTCTTCGGTTCCCCTACAGATGCTCTATTCCTGACCTTTAATTATTCGGCCAGCATCTTCTAAGCTGCAGATTTTCATTCTCACGCCAATTAAAGCAGGTCACAAAAAGAAATGAAAAAAAAAAATGCTTGGCCCTCTGCAGATGTTCTCTGTCAACTGAAGATTCTGTTTTGTGTGAGACAACAAAAATTGGTAATATGTCAACAAAATGCACCCTGAACCAAAGGCGTATGGGCTCGCTCACTCACTCACTCACTCGCTCGCTCGCTCGCTCGCTCACTCACTTACTCACTCACTCACTCACTCACTCACTCACTCAGATAAAGTGTCAGCAATGATAAACTGGATCTACATTCTACTCCTTCGGATTGCTGGTGCTGCACAGTTGTAACTAAAAGAGCATAACAAATAAGGCAAAGCCAAATTTCTCCACATCGTGTTTCGGTCCTGCAGCTCTGGTCACAGACGCGGCCCTGTGTAACGGAGCACAGTCTCAACTTGGAAAAAAAAACAAAAAAAACAAAAAAAAACACAGCACTACAGCATGAACGTCTCTATTGCTTACATTTCACTCTAGTACACAGCTATGGCTGCACTGGCAAACATGTTCCAGTCCGGTGAATCTTCACCACCATCACCAAAAGTCCACTCTGGCTTTTGTGTGTCATGTGAGGAGATCTTGAACAAGGTTCTTCAGATGTGGCAGTGGAACTGAGACGGAGCGTCTCCGTCTCGCGGTCCTTGCGTGACTCAACTCGTGGCAGTGTTTAACGCACACCGAGCGACGGTGACTAGAACAGCCGAGCCTGCTTCTTCAGCTCGTTCCGTTTCCACAGAGCGAGCCGGTCGAAGTCCTCCACTGTCATGCCGAACACCTGGACGAACTCTTCTGGGGACAGGTGGCGCTGAGACGACAGAGACACAAAAACTGCGTTATTTTATCCTTTTTGTGCATTCAACAAGTAATCACGCCTCTTTGAACTTTTTCAGATTTTGTCCTGCAGCAGCGACAGATTTTTATGGCTTTTTAGACCAACACAAAATGGAAAGCAAAATGGTACATTAGTCAAGAAAATTTTTATCAATAAAAATCTGAGAAAGGTGGTGCGCATATGTGTTCAGTCAATCTGATATCCCTAAAGTAAAATCTTGGGTAAAATTGCCTTGCAAGAGGGGCATACTTTTGCTAATTTAGAGTACAAATGACAAAAATAAAACACGAATAAATAAATAAGTAAAATATTAATCTGTTCATTTTACTGCACCCTTTAAATTCTTGGACTACACCTTTAATTATGCAGGACTCAATTTGACATTCCCAGCTTTACTTACTTCCAGTCTCGCTCTGTCCACGTCTTTAGGCAGCTTATTCCGCCCTCTAGTGGTGACAATAAGTGCTTCATATGGATAAACCTGCAGAGAAGGACAGTTCTTCTAATCATTTCAGGAATCTGGGCTAAATAACTTTTTCATTATGTTTATGAAAGAAAATGAAAACAGTTTCCTGACCTTATACTCGGCTGCAAGGAACGAGAAACAGATTGAAGAGATTAAAGGTTTGGGTTAATTGCTTCAATCTGACAAAGGTTCGGTGTTACAAAGTCCAATTAAAATTACCTCTACTTCCCCAGTTGACCTCGCTGCTGTCGTCGTACTGATACTGGTAGCAGTCTGCGCTCTGAGGCTGCAGGTGCAAGGAAGGAAATTGCGATTAACAAAAATAATTGCTTTTGGGAATTCCCAGGAAAAACATCTCATTAATGTAAAAATAGGTGAAAATAGGCGATTAAAATTAGCTTTGTAGCACAATCTGATCTCACCCGCTGAAGACCATTGCGCCTATATCCGGGTAGTGATGCTGACTTGCAACCAAAGTCTAAAGAACGGTCAAAAAAAAACCAAAAAAAAACACAGTTAATAAGATAAATTAAATTCTGGATTTGGCCAGGAGATGGTGATCACCACCAACAAGGAAAAAAAAAAAAAAAAAAAGAAAGATCAAATTCCAGATGTGCGAACTGAGACTCGCACATCTCAGTTCGAAGAAGAAATTATTTATGAAGCAAAATGAGCTGAAACAAAGTATCAACAACAATACAGAGAACAGATAGCACTTTAAAGCATGTCACAGTAATGTCTGGCAGAGACTGAACACATTCTGACACAGTGAAGATAAACTCACCACTATCAGCGCTGTACTGAGATCTTGGTGCTGTGGGACAAAGAGATCACACAATTATATTCTAGTTTCACTATTCCAAGACAGACAGGACAAGAATCTGATCAGCTCAGAAAAGACCATGAAATGTAGCTCTTTAGAGGCCCAGTGAGTAATGAAAACAACACACACACACAAATAGACACATTGCTGAATATTTTGGGGGGATTTTTGCTTCTTTCCACCATGCTCTGTTCAGTGGTTTTTCCCTCCCAGCTTTAATGAGAGATCTTAGTGCCCATAAATAAAACAGGGCATGGAGCTGGCAGCTGTGAATACAAGACAGTGTGATAAACACAAAGATAGAGATTTTTTAAAAAGTAGTCCATGGAGAGCAAACTTGTTTATGTGAAACGGTGTAAAAAAAAAAAAAAGGGAAGAAAGGATTTCAGTCGTACAGAAGGCAAACTGGTATCAGAAAGATGAGTAGGAGTGTGCAGGATCCCCGAAGCTTAGATTAAAATTTAAAAGACATTGCTTCAGATCTCCCATTTGAAAATATCTTAAAGGGTATATATCACGATCTTTACAAATGTATTTTCTATTGTGAGTTACAAGATGAAACTATTCTATTAGTTTCCATGATGTTGCTAAGTTGCGGCGAGCGTCGACGCAAAACACAGTGAAGGGGATGAACCACTTTCAAAGATGAAAGTAGCGACGGCAAAGTTTGCAGGTTGAATTTCAATCTGACTTTCTCACTTTACTCCACTTGAACAGACGACATTTTACTTCTCTTCTACAGTCTTCAGACTTGAGTTCCTCAAAATCGTCTGTAGTTTGTTCTCCCCCCCCCCCACAAAATGTCTTTTAAGACATTTCAAGCTAAAAACACAACACAGAGATCAGACTGGAAGTTAAAGGTCACTAGAACCAGAGGAATGGACTCCGTTGTGTCCATCTTCCTAAGGTTTATGTTGTTACCTTCCAGACAATCTGAGACTCCAGTCGTTTCGTAATGCAGAGCAAAAAGGTGTTCGCAGCAGAAGCTCTGGTTCTGGTGGGCGATTTCCTGCGCTGATGATCTTTGTAGCGTGGCCACGCAAATTACCATATTCCCGTGCTTTTAAATATATATGGTCATATCCCTCTATTGTAGTAGGTGTGACCCACCTGCTAAGTGTTTTCTTCCTGCTTTTTTAAACTAATTGAAAGGCAGGCTTTTATTTATTTCTGCATCATACTATTTTTTTTAAGTTTTCTTCTTAATACTCTAGTAGTACATGCATTTTAACATATGCTGTGCTCAGACAATCAAGCTATTCTTACTTTGCTACTCTTGTGTCACAACCTCCACCTACACCCCACTGACAACAGATTTATCTCGCAGTTCACAGAACGATGCTGTTCAAGTGTTTTTTTGTGCATGGGCCGGTGGCGAGGCGGAACAGAAGCGCCCAGAGCTCCAAGTGATCGTGAACTTTAAGGCAGAAAGTGGAAGAGGAGCCAGAGAGCAGGGGGAGAAGTTGTCCTCACAGCCATTGATGGTGTTGTTGTACGCCGTTGTGCCGTAGCCCGTCGTGTTCAGCGTTTCCTTGCTCCCGCAACGAGAATTCCTCGCACTGCCCCAGGGGTCGTTGTCGTAGGAACCAGATCTCGCTTTCATCTCCTCCTTGAGGATCATCCGTCCGATGCCACTCCCAATCTTTAAAGGGAAGAGAGCGGAGGAAGGGAAAAACGGGGGCAGGAGAAAATGAGAAGAAGATTGTTAACTCCTGAAGTGCAAGAAGTGACTTTTGGCGTCATAAAAAGCTTTTTTCTTTTTCTTTTTGTGATTCTTTGCAGAGAACTGTCACTTTAATCACTTTCTGAAGAAAGGGAGAGAGAAAACAGTGGAGCTCTCACTCTTTGAAGACCCTGACTCCAACTCTCTTCATCTCCTCCCGTCGAGAAGCGTCGCCGTGGCGCCCGGTAGGCTGCGAGAGAGACATGACATAAAAGAGATTTCCCGTATATGAGAATGTAGATCAGAGTAAAGAAAACAGCAACAACAAAGCGAGCGAGTGAAGAAAATAACGAAATAAAAAAAACCGAACAAGAAGCAGCCTGACAGTTGGTTACCTCTCGGGGAGCTGGTGTACGGGTAATAGTCCGACTCCGACTGTGCGTACGGCTCTGGAGAGTAGGTGGACAGGCTGGAGGATCGGAGGATGTCCTCACTTGTTCTGCTTTTAGTGGCTGATTCCACATGATTGTCTGGAACAAAGAGAGAGAGAAAATAACACGCACAGTTAAAAGTCATTCATATATGCAACTGTCACCTAGCATTACATACCATTTAACAGCGTGATGCTTAATAATAGCTTGTCAGATTATGATGACAAACCTCTAAATCATGCACTCTGAAGGGCTTTAAAACTCTGATCGATTTTTACTGCAGTTCGATGATGTCTTACTGCAATTTAGAGAAAAACCTGACTTGTCATTCATGCAAATGTAATCAGTACAAAACCAAACAAAACAAGCCCACAGGGTCAAAGACGCTCTGCCGTTAGTTAACAATTGGTATGACGTCCTTTTCCATATTCATCCTTTGTTTCGTGCCAGACGCAAAGGGAGAGTTTGAAATTTGAAACAGAAAGACTAAATCTTAGTCTAGTTAAAATGTTAATAGTGTTTGTCCAACTCTGCACATTGCATTTGTGATGGCGATACAGAAAAGGATTTTCTTGTCCAGATGAGAAACTGTCACAAATTACTGAATAAAGGTCATGGTCATTAAAAATATATATAAACAGAAAAATTACTATTTTATTACATAGCAATTTTTAGACACGCTAATACGTGTGGCTCTGAGCGTTTTGCAAATGAAAAATATGTCAATACCAAATGGAGACACTCGAGTTAACGACTGAGTTTGCTCATATTGAACGAATAATCATGAATCAATTAAAGAAAAATTTTTGCTTTATTCAACTTGTTCTCGGGCTGGAAAGCTTTTCCAGCAGTTTAGCATAAATCACTTTCAAACAGATGGCTTTACTGGAAAAACAAAAACAAAACCAAGCAGACAGCTCGTGCAATTTCACACTACATTTTCCCAGTTGTCATATGCGGCGTTTTCACCGTCAGCGGAGATCAATATTTTCAGCCAATGGCAGGACAACAATTCGGATTAAAGTGGGTTCAGTTACAGATTGGCCCGAAGAACACAGTCGTTTTACAAGCATCACAATGCCATGACACCGATGCCGCTCTGCACTCGAGCGCAGTCGATGGATGTAAATGGGCGATAACACGTGCGCTGTAAAGCCACATGGATCACTCTTCATTCTGCCAGCCATTAGCCACACCAGCCTCCAATCTGTCGCCCATTGAATATCTGTGTGCATGACAACTGATGCTGTACTCGTCTTCAGGACACGCTCAGTACTTTCGGCTCAACCAACGGACACGCAGGCACACGCACACATACAAATCATCTATCCACTGAGACTTGAGTTAAACAGCGAGAGGAGGCCGGGATACTTACAGAGGCAAGGTCACCGCGCAAAGTGGAGCAGAGGGTGGAGGGAAGTGAATAAAAGTGATTGGATGCAATAAAAAAAGGAGGCAAAAAAAGAAGAGGGAAACATTATTGGAGCATCCCTGAGGGAGGTGTGAGAATGTGACAGCTTTGCTCGGGTGAGCACAAAGCCAGGAAGGCTTTCCACGTGGACTTTTTTCGTCGTGTGTTGCAAGCTGGCTAAATGATTCATTCATTACTGGCCTTGGTGTAAAAAAATAATAATAAAATAAAAAAAAATATAGAAAAATCAGTTTTTAGGTCTAAATCTGTGAAGATCTGAATTTAAAGAATTAAATCATGAACGTCACTTAAGCAGGCATAAAGGACACTCAGGGTTTATGACACAAGGTAAAGGGTTAAAAATTCTTATGTCCAACGAAAACATTTTGACCAGTGATGAAACAATCTTTCAAGCTGAGAAACATGGACGACGTCTATTCACGGGTCGACACGCTCACTAACCCACAGCACAGACCAGCATGCAGGACACGGGTGGAGATAAACCATCGTCAGTCTGCAGATCCTGTGACTCTCAGCTGAAAAAGCCTTTTGGAGTGCAGTGTGACGAGAGGACAGCGAATCTTTTAATTATGCACTGAAGCATGCTATACAGATGGCGGGATAGCGTTTTGAGTTTAATGATTTGTGAAAAATGGCTAAAAAGCATCTTGTGTTAACTGCACCAGTGTGCCAGTTGGATTAACGACAGCACAAACGCACGGCTGGGATCGCCAACATGTCTGTCGGCTGCGAAATACAGTAAACGGTTTTTCTTTTGGCTCCGTTCTGTTCTCGGAGGACTAACTCTGGTTGTCACGCCTGAGCAAAACCCTTCCTTCATTCATATCCCTCCCCACTTTACTTTCCTGTCGAGAACTTGTCACGGACTGTGTGCAGAAGTAGGATCATGATGTTTCTGGCATGCACATGAAACACAGCTCTTCCACATTTAGCCGCTGCCACAAAATGCAAATGACATCACAGATCCTTTTCCCCCCCCGGCTCTGAGAACAAACTCAGCTGGTGCGTTTCTGAATTCTTGCTGCAAAGCAGGGGTTACAAGCTACGTCGATGCCGAGGAGGAGCATCGGGGGAAGCTGAAGAGCACGACCACGGCACGACTAAACTGACAGGACGGGAGGGTAGGCTGAGGCGGGACCGAACTAAACTGTACCCGTTCTCTTATAGATGGGCGGCTTCCTGTAGATGTTGGGATCCCCTGTGGCTGAGGAGAGAAACAGGAGACGGAGAGGTGAAACGTGGAGGGAGAGGCTGTGACTTTCTACTGGGTTTGTGGGGTGGGAGACAGAAGGGAGGGAAATTAACCAACACAAGAATTTGTTGCAAAGAAAAAAACAACTTGGCCACATTTTGCCACCCGCACAACATCAATAGTCAGAATGCTTTTGGCATTAGCAAACCGCGACTGATGGCGTCCACTGAAAAGGAAGGAAAAGAAAAGTTGAGAGTGGTGGAGGCTGCAGGGGGGGGGGCAGATGTGAAGGCCTACCTGGAACATGAAAATGTTTAGGGGGCTGGTTTGTGGTGGGTGTGCTTGATCGCCCCTCTTGGCCATAATAGGGTGAACTCCTGCCACTCTCAGAGCCTGTAGCCAGCCACAGCCAGTCAGAGTAAAGGAGACATGAGCATGAGGAAAAGGTGCTGACACATGCGAATGAAATGTGCTCAGATATTTGTTAACAATTTGCAAATGAGCAAGAATAACTTTTCCACTTGTGTAATGTAAAGTACTATTGAGCTTGTTTACAGAGTAGCTTCCCAATTGCTTATCAATGGTGCCACTGCACAAGTGTAAGAGTAACATGAAATGTCAGCAAAAGGAGCAAATCCAGCAAATGAAGCAGCCAAACAAGTATAGCAACGTTCTGTCATCAGGAGGTAAGCTATACTGTCCCCATTAGCATTATTAGGGCTTATGTAACTACTGAAAGGCATGTTGATGGTAAAATCATGAAAATAGGGAGTATATGGGCATTTTCTGTAATCCTACAGTATTAGCAGCTATGCAGTTCCTATAAAACATTCATACCCTTGAACTGTTTTTGTTTCGTCAATTTCCAACCACAAACATCACTGCATTTATAGGGGTTTTATGTGACAGGCCAACATGGCTGACTAATTTGGCCATTTTCCTTTGCTCAAGCTCAGTCAGGCTGAATCTGTAAGTCCTGTTACAAATTTGAAATTATATTTATGTCGGTACTTTGGACCATACATGAATATGCGCCGATTTATACACCTCTGACTGTTTGGACCATTTGGAGTTATTCTCATGCAGGCATGCAAAACTCTGATGTCTTTTGACGACTCTAAAAACGTTTCTTCGACTTGCATCCAGAGGTTAGCTCTTTCCGTCATCCTATTTCATTGGACCAGCTTCCCTGTCCTTTGCAGTAGAAAACCATCCCCAGATAATGGCGTTGCCGTCATAATGCCTGGTGGTCTGTCACATAAATTCCCAATAAAATTAATTTAAGTCTGTGGTTAAGACCTAAAAAAAAATACTTTCGATTGGTATTGTAAAAAAAACAAGAAGACAATTTGAGCTGCACGCTACTTTTCTTACCAGGGTAGCCAAAGTGCTGTGGAGAGTGAGGCATGATGGGTGACATGCCTTGACGACTGTATGTCGGAGAGTCAATATAACCTGGAATGGGGCATCGGAGCTGCTTTGCATCCGGATGGTCATAATCCTACAACGGCAAATAAATGACGTTATGTTTCAGCTCATAGGGGTGTAAAGAATAAAGAACAGCAAGCCACAGAAACTCTGACAACAGTTTACTTACAACGGGATTCAAACCAAAAACGCTTACCTGAGAATACGGAGAGAGATTTCCAAGGGACTGTGGAACCAATGGAGACAGACGGTGACATGTTAGACTCAAATGTAAATTAAATGAACACTAGGCTGTGTATTAAAGGCTAAAAGGACGTTGCAAGAGTATTACTTGGTAATATTTTAGATTGTAGAAACTTTAGATTTCTCACAGCCTTCTTCTTCCTGACTTTTTTTTTTTTTTGTCAGATTTTATGACACCAGATACTTTTGGGTCAAATCTGCATGATTAATGGAAAGGTTTATGATTTCAAGTGGAACTTAAATGATACAATCCATATTATAGTAATATTCTATTTTACAGCCAGTGTGGTATCCTGTTTAAGTCAATCACATCTTTTGAAAGTGAGATGTAATTTTGCCAGATGTTAAGACAATTCTCCCAAAAACCTTTAGAATATTTTAGTCAAACCAGGAGATTTTTATTGAAAGAAAATACTTCTGCACAATAGTTTGTCCCTTAATCCAGACAAACATATGCAAGAGACATGTAGAAATAATTTGACTTCCTCATTCATCACTTTTGGAGAACTGATCTAGACCACTTGCAGAAATCTTCAAAAAATCTTAAAAAGGAAAGTAGATGGGAACAGCACAATGGTTCATTGGACAACAAGTGTGTGGCAGCAGTACCTCCCCATAGGTGAAAGTGTCTAGCCTTTCATCAGAGGTGTATCTGTGGTATGGCTGGTATGAGGAGGATATGAGATCTGGCTGCTGGACCTCGTATATGGCCTTGACCTTTGGCAGGGCAGCAAGGTCCTTATAACCAAAGATCTCATTCTCCACTCTGGCCTGGAGAGAGGACACACACCCACCGACCACAGACAGAGACAGCAGCAACAAGACGGTCAACCACCTGGACGACGAATGGTCACACGTTACGATGCGAGCTCCAGTGTCAGCGAGGAGCAACGAAAGCTGATCAAGCACGCACAAGCCAAAAAAAACAACAAAAACAGATAAACAAGCACATGCACACAGCAGAGCTTGGCAGAGCTGCGAGCTGTTGACCACAGGGAGCTGGGCTTTTTGTCGGAAATAAGGAGAAGGAGAAGCACAGACAGTCACAAGCAGGAGGAAGGAGGGGAGACAGGACGCACGACACGCTTGCTTACACTGCGATTCTCCATCATCCATCACCTTAAACAGAAAGGTCATTGATTATGTGAGAGGAGCAGAGCAAGGAAGGGCAGGGAGCAGGGAGCCCTGCACGCATGCAGACGAGCGCTGACATGCAAATGTAGCTGTCATATAGAGCAACACTCAGCAGAGTGCCAAGCAGCAGGCTGATGGCTGTTAAAACGATGGACCTGATCCAACTCTGAGCTCTGCGCAGCGACAACCGTTACATTTATTGTTTTCTGCACATCGACTCAGCTCTTATTAAACATGGCAAATTGCTTTCACACTATGTCACATAGTTGACTAAATGTACACCTTCAGTGACTTTTTTTCACTTGCTAACCCCACTGAACTTCACACTAGCGACCGTTTATCTATAAGCTTAGGGGAGTTTTATATTGCCTTTCCAAAGTTTTCACACCCATTTGAGTCATTTGCTTATATTACAACCTGAAATTTCAGCTCGTCGTATTGGGGTTTAATGTGATACACCAACAGAAAGTAGCACATACTTGTGAAATGGCAAAACAAAAACTCTTTACATGGAAAGACCTTTTAAAAAAAGGAATCACGTAGTACTGCTGTGCAAGTTTGTGGTCCAGTCACATGAGACTTCAGCATAACTTCCAGATTCACAAAAACGTTATTATAGATGACAACTTTTATGTCATCTCCACTGTTAAATATGATGGTGAAAACATCAAGTTTGTGGGGAGGCTTTTCTCTACAACGAATCAGGAAGACGACCAGAAGTTCTGCAAAAGCCTGAACCTCTGTGTTTGTGATCCAAACACAGAGTAATTCTGGAAGAAGATTTGGTGGAGACTGCAAAATATTTGAGCTGGTTGCCAAAAGTTCATTTTCCAGTTGGACAACAACCAAGTTTGTACTGAGGAGAAGGAGTACAAACTTTTAAATATAATTTATTTCACCTGAAAATGATGCATGACTTTATGTTGGTTGACGACAAAAAAAAATAATAATAAAAAAAAAGATAAAAATATATTGATATTTGTCATTATAATGTGAAAGATAAAGAAAAAAATTAAAGGGCATTAAAACTTCTACAAGGCATTGGGATTCTCTGAAATTCTGTCAAGAAGGGATAAACTTCCCTTTACTGCATAACAGAGTTAAACTCAACTCAAATTCCCTTTCGTGTCACAATGAAATGACTAAATGCAACACTAAAACTCTGTACTGTCTCAGCAACTCCCTGATCTTCAATTAAACCTAGGCACAGCTGAAAAAAAAAAAGACTAGCTCACAATGCTAAAGACTTTCGAGAACTTTGACAAAGTGTAAGACTTGGATGCCAGATTAGAAAACAAGCAAAATGATCAAAAGTGTTGTGTTTCCCCAGTGTAGCACCAAGCAGCTTCACAAGACACTTAAACCATAATCAGATGAGGTAAGACACAGACGGGTGAACAGGCCAAGGGAGGAAGGGGCCTTGTGCTTCAGTGCTCAAAAATTAAACTTTCATGGCTGAATGCTGTTTCTGAGGTTCCAGGTGAACTTAAATATGGCTTACATGTGGAATAGCGACTGGGAGCTGTAGATTCATTGGTTACTTACGCATATAACTCTGCTGGGAGACCCTATGGAGGATCCTGGCGGTGAGATGGAGGTCTCCGACAGGCGTCTGTGCTGTGAGGAAAACACCAGACGAAGAAAGATGAACACGCAAAGTCTGGTCACATTTTTATCTATCCAAAGCTTTTCGGTGAAAGCCCCAGCTCACCCTGAGCCTTCGCTCAGCCCTTGCAGCCTGCTTGCATAACGGGTGCCACACCTCACAACCTGACGACAAGGAGGAAAGCATTCGTCTTCACCGGTTGTTTCTGAGTGAGCACGCCAGCGTCTTGTGCTGCTGCAGTTGGAGACTCACCTGTCAGGTACATCTCTTCCCCTTCTTTGAACATCGTGTTGCAGCGGACACATCGAGCGCATGTGGGATGGTAATGCTTCCCTCCTGCCTGAGAGAAAGAGGAGTGACTGAGCATAAATTATCATACTGAAGTACCTCACAGACTAAGGGGTTAATCTACAAGATGTTGAACTGCTTGTGCAGGACTTGGTGTCCATATATGTTTTCCCAAAGTGTGTCACCTGACCTCCAATAACCCCATTACTGGAAAGCCTTTTGCTGTTTCATGCTGCAGTCACGCCCAAGCAGCAAATTCAATTCTCTCCAAGTTCCAACAGATATAAAATGATGTTTAATCGAAACACCTTGAGAAAGTGCGTCGTCTCTTTTAATGCGTTCTGTTGGGATTTTATGTGACAGTTTGGCACATGCACAAGTAGTATTTCGTAAAGCAACCTTTCCCTGCAGTTGAATGCATTTGATTTTATCAAAGCATATTACCTTAACAGGTGGTGAATAAAATAGGACCACTACAGTTTGATTTATATTTTTGAAGAACTTATGAACTACTTTGTGTTGATCTATGATTTAAAAAAAAATGCTGAAAGACACTGAAATGTTGGTTAAACCTTTTCAACTGTGAAAAGGTTTAAGCTTGTGATGAATATTTTTGCAGGACACAGCATCTAATTTGATAAAGAACGATAACGTGAAGCACCTTGGTAAGGGGACCAATAGACATACACATGTCGGAGGCGAAGGTGACTTCATGGACCAGATGTGCTGCTGCAGTGCCAATGACTGAGGTGTGGCCACGTCCTCTCACCTCAGTCTTCTCTCACACACCATTTCAGAATCCTATTTATAGGAGCATGGCTTAGTGTGTGTGTTGGCGAGTGTGTGAACCAGGTTTCTACATCCTTGTGGGGACCTATTACTAGCGGGGGGCGGGCAATGGAAGCAGTATGGATGAATGAAAATTTTTAAAAAAGCGAAACAAAAGTGTTTCGCTGTGAAGATGGTTTGTTTTGTTGCAACCTGAAGTGTGAAATAAACTTCAGTGGAGTTTGAAAACAAAACATGTGCATAGGTTTATGTCTGGTTGAACCCGTTGATTTTTTTCTCCTTTTTTGGGGGGATTTTATTGTAATTCATAGGGGCGTCATTGAAAATCTTTGGGAACCACTGGGTTAGGGTAAAGCTGCGGAAAATTAATGGATTTCAATGTAAAGTCCCCACAAGACACGCAAACACAACTGTGCACCTGTGTGTGCTGGGAGTATAGTTTTTATTTGTGCTTCTATTAGAGGAGATAGCTTTACGTGATCTGCAGGAACCGGAATAGGAACAGGAACAGCGTAAAGCTGGATTCCCAATTGTCTACAAGTTGTGTCTCAGAATACCAGGCCTAAAGCTGGTAGGAAAGGGTAGGAGAACACATGTATTACTTTCAGAATGTTTACCATCATTGGCGAAAGTGTGTCAGTTCAACCGGTTTCTAATGATGCACCTATTCTCAGTAGGGTCCTTTATAGCCTCCTGAATTTATTGAGAGGCAACGGTGTAATGATCCCCTGTCTGCTTCTTATTCTCTCCCCCTCTCTAAGCCTCCACTTTAAAAAAAAAAAAAATAGCACTGCTCATTAAACACATGGCATCTGGTTTTGAAAAGTTGAACTCAATATCAGGTCAATATTTTGCGGATGAAGCACAATCATTAACACACACCAATTAGTCTGGGTCTGTGGCGTGCAGTAGGGAAGAAAACAAATGCTTAACTACAGGGGTCAGGAAAATTTGAGAACGTTAGGATAAATTTTGTAGACTTAATGATGTAGCTTTAACTTTTAGACTCAATTGTCTTTCGTACAGTTAGTCTGGATTCACTTTTCACAAATTTATTGCTGCAAAAACACAAACCGACCAACGCTGACAGCTTCTACGTCAGTTCTTAAAAAAAACCAGCACGATGCACAATTTTTCACCATATGGATGAGGTGCTCAGGGTGAACAGCAGTGATAGTTTTCCTTCGCCTGCAATATTTTGAACGTAGCCCAAAAAGTTCAATTTTGTTCTCATCTGACCCTGGATACTTTCCTCCCCATGCCCCAGATGGATCGTGTCAAGCTGTCAAAAAGGGACTTCCTTCCACCAATCGCTTCTTTCTGCCCTTTTTATTTAAAGACCCCTTTTGTGGAGCGAATGATGAACCTTGACCCAAACTCCCTGCAGCTCCTCCACAGTTACCGCGCTCGTTCGTATCTGAATGATAACAAGGCCCTGAGCTGCATCGGGCAGCAGCATTCATGCTGAACTTAATTAAAATTTGTGGATTTCTCTTATTTAAGGTCATCAATAAGAGGGAACGGCAAACTTTACAGATTTGTAGTTGTGAAACCAAACAGCACTTTGCACTTTTCAAAAAGAAATAGGTATCAAACACCAGCCTTGCCAGATTTTATTTGCAAAAATGTTTTTCTAGAAAGTCATATTCCATCTACCTCAGTCGTTTACACAACGTCTGAATCACATAAAAATCACAATTAAAAATTTTGTGTAAAGTGACCAATAAAAATACGAAAAAAAGGTCAAGGGGTGTCTGTAGTTTTGCAGAGAATTGTAGGGGGGAAAAAAAAAAAGAGAGAGAGAGAGACTTGCAGATAAAAGCAGACATGTCCTCATGTCTATAAATAGCCCAGAGAGGCTGGCAGTCAGGAACAAAGCACTTCACACCAGCAGTTCTGACAAGCAAGGGACCACAGGGACGACCAGGTGCAGCGTGTTTGTGTTTGTATGTTTTCCTTTTGTCCGACAATCCTTTCTCGCCACACATTTTCATGAAAGTCAAAAAGTAACCTCTGGAGAATCCTCCAAAAACCTTTAATTAGCACCCGTGCATAATGACTTTAATCATTTTTGCCTCCACTGTTGTAATAGTTTCTTCCTTATCTTCTTTTCTTATTTTTTCCCAAAGCCCATTTGTTACCGTTCACCCTGAGCTCATTTTCCACTGCAGCCCTCCTTTCAAATGCTGACTTCTTTGGCATAAAAGCACAAATGGGGATTTTTATCACAGCAGAAATTGCTCTCAACGTCTGTCTCTCTTTCAGCCATCTTTTCCCCTCCCTTTTACCCCTCAAGCCTTTTTATAGCTGCCAATTTTCCTCTTCACTTCTTGCAGAATTCGTTGCAACTTTTTAACTCCCTCCTGTTTATGCAGGTAGACCTGTTATCTCCTCCAAAAATGTTGGGAGTAAAAATACTGACAGATGAAATGAATTTGATTTATTTTAAGCTATGTATCATCCCTTGATCTTAAACCGCCCGCTCGCTGAAGCTCAGCGTTTTCTCCAAGCTGAGAATGAAATGCTGCTGTTTAACTCCGATAATGCTGATCACCAAGTTAATACCTTTAATCTCTGTTTGGATTTCAATTCCTTCTTTCTTTCTTTCTTTCTTTCTTTCTTTCTTTCTTTCTTTCTTTCTTTCTTTCTTTCTTTCTTTCTTTCTTTCTTTCTTTCTTTCTTTCTTTCTTTCTTTCTTTCTTTCTTTCTCTCTTTCTTTCTCTCTTTCTCTCTTTCTTTCTTCCTTTTGCATCAGTTCACGCTCCAGCCTCACCTCCAGAACCCGTCCGCTGATGTATCTGTTACACGTTTCACATTTCACCCCGTACTGGGCGTGGTAATCCGCTTCACAGTACGGCGCTCCATCCCTGCAACGCAGAAAACATAAAAGGCGCCTCTTCATTTTCTGGGCCAGAACGCACAATCCATCTAGCTCTGGCCCTGAGAGGGGAAACTGGGTATGATGGAGGAAGCGGCTGAAAATGCCGCGTCGCCCCTGTCTCCACGCACTCACTTGCTGATGTATTCCCCCGTGAGAACCATGTTGCACGTCCGACATCTGAAGCAGCTGACGTGCCACTGTTTCTCCAGCGCCAGGAGAGACTGACCCTGTTTGATTTCTGCTCCACACCCAGCACAGTCTGGAAAAAGAGGAAGACGAGACAAGACAGATGAACGGGGACAAAAAATGAGGAAGAAGCACGCAAACCCAACGAGGAGGAGAGCGAGCTTTAGCTGCGAAAACAACACTTTCAACACTGTGTGTCTTGCTTTTAACTTCAATATTCTCTACCATTAAAGGATACTGGTCATTTAGTTGCCCTGAGGCGTTTGCCCCAGCAGGTGTGACCACTGCAGACTGGGTAAGGAAAGCAGACAGGACAGCTCAGCGCTTGCAAATGATGCATGGCTGCACAGCTAAAATAATGAAATGAGGTCAGTGCTTCCCATTTGTTTCCATTTGGAAGACACTTTGCTCAGCTCAACCTTTTCTGACCCAGCCTACGGCCTCAAAGAGAAGTCCCCGCATCGCCATGACTCTGCCTTTTTAGCCTACAACCAGCCAAACTTTGAATTTTACTCACTCAGGCTTTGATAGCCACAAAACTCTTTGTGGTGTTGTCACTAAAGAGCTAATTCGATGTCATTCTGGAAGTGCGGACAGAACATTTAACATTTAGGAACTATACACATTCTGCATGACCAAGTAAATTAAATCCTGCAACAATTATGGATGGTTGAATTCATGATTGCTGGTGATTTTTTGGCCTGATTGGCCCTGACCAGTGACCGTGTCGAGAGCAACATCATCTGCTCTAAAAGATATAAATTTAGAGGAAAAACAACAGACAGAGTTGTACGGTTCATTTTTGCACATGCACACTTTCTTTCTGATTAATGTACAATGCAGGAAACAAAGCAGTTTCACCACATGACTTACAAACTGCACAGGGAAAAGCAGGAGCAAATCACATCCTGGCCAACAGCTGAAGCATTCCATCAATAAGCACAGCAACACCTCATCTGTCAATCACAGCGACTCTCCTATTATCACGCTGGGACGAATACCCATATGCTGCACAGGGCTGCCCTGGCATTTATTGCTGATTTACTGCAGTTGCTAAATTAACGCGGAGGCAGACCTCCATAAAAATAAACCAAAAAAAAAAAAAAGATCAATTTATAGGACGGGTCAGGAAAGAATATACAGAGTGGATAAGGAGAAGGATATAAAACAAAGTTCCCCAACAGGCCAGGGACAATGAAGGACCCGAACTATGAGGGTATCATAAACCATCATGCAGTAAAAATAAACTGTATTTTTAACTTGAACAGGAACCTTCATGTACCTGTTCCTCGGAATGAAAAGAAGATACATCTCTATCCTGAAAGAAATTAACTTAGCTATCGATGCTCAGTTTTTTTTCTCATTTAGTTTATCGAGTCCCTCACTGGGCCTCTCTCCTGTTGATCTGGCAGGGGAGGCTCCATGTTCTTAAAGTAGTTACATTAAGTTCTTTATGTTCTTACACCGTTTTCTTTTCTTTCCATAGAAGACATACTTCCACATGACTTTCGAAAACAGGATTTGTTCCTCTCCTCTCTCACTTCTATCAAGTCAACAACTCGATGCTAGACTCAGGCTGAAAAGCTGAAACAGAAATGTGTTTGTATATGTCTTCTGTTTGCTTTATTTGTCTCTTGGTAAAGCTAATTCTGTTCATGTGTAATTATTTGAGGTGATGAATGAACAAACATTTAACATCCAATTGACAGGACAAACCGTTTCTTCATATCGCGATGGAGCGACGTTTTCTACTGTTCATTCTTTCGATAGATAATTTTATGCAACTTGTCATTAAACAATGATCTAAATTGGACTGTACAGTATTATAGGTAAAAATTGACTTGACAGTCTGACCTTGGACATTTTAGTGGTTTGTACTGACAGAAATTGAAGTGATGCAAATTTATTTAGGGAGAAAAAAAAAAAGTTGAACCTGTTTGTTAAACCTCACTGGTGCTATTCTGAAAAAGTTCTATTTTTTTATTGAATATGATTCTCCCAAATCAGCTAAATTTGCAATACTAATTACCTAAAAAACTTCTTTAAATCATATTTTTGCGATCTTGTTTTGCGTTGTGACGAAACAAGAAGGAGGATTTATTTCATGTGTGTACATTTTTCATGGGAATGACATTTTTCATGGGAATGCTTCCTAAAACAACTGCTTTGCATTTTATCAGTCAAAGTTGAACGACTGGTGCAAAAGTTAAAATGATCTTTTTCATAAAATTCAAGCCATTTAAAAAAATAAAGAAACAGTGGTTCATTTTTTATTGTTTGCACTTCTCACTTGCAGTGTTCCCTCAGAGTGATGATAAACACTGTAGCTGGGGAGCTGTTTGCCTTTTGTTTGTCTGAATGGAGCAATCTGAGAGACGCTGAATCCATTCCTACTTCACCATCTGCTTGAACTGCACAAACTGTGATAGGCAGTGTGCTGTCCGCCTGCCACATTTAAACAATTCATCATCAGTGGCTGTCACGCTATTGCATGATCTTAAATATCCCCTCTCTTGCCTTTTGCCTAACAAGGCAAACTGCGAGCCTTTCCTAATGTGAAGGGACAGGAAAGAGCAAGTCCAAGTGCTGCAGAGCACTCGCAGCGAAGATCTGAGCTTCTCCGCTCGCCGAGTGTCGGCAATACCAAATAAATGTTGCATTTGTTGAATGACTGTAAGCTGCCAGATCAACAGGAGAGGCCCGATGAGTGATTTGACAGGAACTCGATCAGCTAAATTAGAAAAAAAAGAGGGAGGAGGTTTTCAAACCCGGCGCGTTTGGATGGTGCAGACTGCAGCGCCTGGTGGGCCTAAACGGAACAGACAGAGCAAGGCGGATGCTCAACTCACGGCTCGGTCCGTGGATCTTGATGGGCTCATTTGACTTGACAAGTGTGTGGGAGCACTGCTGGCACACGCAGTCCTTTCCGCTGAACGTCACCCTGTCTCCGATTGGGAAGGGTTTGCTGAGTGGAATAAAAAAAAAGAAAAAAAAGTGAAGATTAGAGGTTAAATAACAGCAGACAATATGCTTAGACAGGGCAGTGCAGAGACCTTTGGAGGGGCAGGGGCTCAAAGTTAAAAAAAAGGGCACCAGGGGCATCAAGGATAAAAGGGGCTCAAGCTGCACGTGCCTGTGCTTAGAGGTATCACAAACAATTGCCGGCCGCTGGCGGGAAGACCATAACCATAACGCAGCTGACACCATGTTGAACACAGCCTGGCGTCTTTAGCGGAGCTGAAAATGCGTTTGCAAACAGTTGTGACGGCGGGTTAATAGGAGGTTGATTGTGACGGGAGCACCTGGCTTCTCTGTGATTAAAGAGGCGATAACGTGACGCCGCCACGGGCTTCAGGAAACGAGGAGAGCTGGTTCTCTCGCCGGGAACAAAACTTATTAGGGAGGACTGCGTGGAGCGCATGCTAATCCCAAACACCCGTTTCTCACACAGTCTACAGTAGCTGTCTGGATTAGGCCAGCTTTACTCACTCCCCACACATCTGTTACCACTAGGTCTCTGTTTGCTTTATGGCTCTGAGCTGTATACCATAATAAATCAGCGTAAAGACACGCTCATGTGTACGGGGGCCTAACAACATGACAGCAAGACAGGGTCCATTAAATCCTTCTTCTATTGCATGTTTGAACTCCCTTTCTTCTCCCGCACAAGCAGACGGGTTTCTTTGATTTCTTTATGACTGGATGGGATGAAAGAATGAATGGGGAGCTAAAAGGCTTAAGGAAGGCTGTTTAAAAGACACAGACGACAGTAATCGTTTTACTTCCCTGCCGAGTCCTGGAGCCGAAGCCAAGGCCCCGAAGGGAGGCTTAAGTCTCCTGCAGGGCTCGCGGAGATGTTCACAGGCAGGCCTGGCTGAAGTCTGCCATCCATTGCACACAATAGTTGAGTTTTTTTCTTTTTTGGAACTTCCTCGCATTCACCTCCATTTTTCTTTCCCTCTTCTGTTCTTTTTGCATCTACTCTAAAATGGGAAACTTTCATGCATAAAACAGAAAGGAACAAACAAGCGAAGGGAGCAGTGGAACCAGCAGGGATATTCCAGAACACAAATTATTCAACAAAGACCAAGCGTACAGAAACTTTAGCAGTTGCAAAACTTTTAATAAAATATGATCGTCTTTTTAAAACTTAGTTTAAGATCAGTCCGGCCGGATGAAATGTGTAAGCCCTGAAAACGTTTGGCCTAATCCATCACATTGTTGCCCTTGCTGTATTTAAGCGCCATTTCACCTGCTGCAACCCGACACACCTCCCAGTCTCACGTCACAAATCCAACAAACTTCTTTGCCGATTTTTCTCCCTGGTGGAGAAAAGCATCCCCACACTGCCGACATTGCTACTCAATCTGCCGATGGTGCGTTCAGGGTGACGCGCAGTGTTTTCTGCTACACGTGTGTTTTTTTTGTGCGTGGGTCGAAAGGTTCAATTTAATCACTCTGTTCCACATTTGTGTCTATGTTATGAAAATTACGTCCAATTCTTCCGGACATAAGCCGACAAGCTAAAGTAAAACCACAACCATCTGATTTTGATCCCTACAGCCTCTTTCTTCAGCTTTCATTTATTTATTTATTTTTTTATCTGCTCTATCACTGTAGTCCAGACATGGCTCATGTCTGAGCGTTTCACCGAAAACTTCTACTCCAGCTTGAGAACTAAATCTGCTGCGGTGGTGCAGAAAAGTCCGTCCACGACCTTGTCTCTACCTGCGTTACTTTTGCTCCCTCAAGACATTCCCGCCTTGTCAGCCTTTCTCAGCACTTTAAAAATTTACTCTTATTACATATTTAATGGACGGCACTTCTTTTTTTTTTTCTCCCATTTTTTTCCCCCCTTGACCACAAAAAGGGAAATTATTCCAGGTATTTTAAGACGATTCCAGTAGCTTTGATCAGCGGCACCTTTTAAGAACGTTAGCACTGGAAAGTAGCAGTAGCACAATAGTGAAGGTGGACAGAAGCAAGTTTTGGTGCAGTGGAGTGTTGCTGGCACTTTCGTTCATGTCGTAATGCTTTTGTAATTTGTAATTGTGCTTTCAATTTGCTTAAGTGGTTTGCACCTCAGGGCCATTGCAGAATACTGGGGATAATCAAAGGAGGGTGCGACTAGAGTTGGTGAGTGGGGGTAAAAAAAGTCGACCCGGCGGCTTCAACGTCGTCTCTTCCAGTTCGCTGTTCTCTTTTGTGACATAAACACGTCCTGTCACCACCAGAGCTGCTCCACTGACTGTCGCTGGTCGCTTCGTGGCGGTTGTCCTTCCCCCCTCATCCTCCTCCTTTGACCACAGCTGGCGGGCTCGTCGAGCGGCAATGTCAAACAGATCTCTGACAAGAGGAAAGAACCAGTCGCCTGGAGGGAGGAAACTGAAGAGCACCTTATGCGAAACCTATCGCGCTTCAAAACAGACTTGAGTGGTGTGATGCGAGCGGGGAGACAGACAAGATAGCTACAAATCTGAAATGCAAGCTGAGCTTTTAATAGACTTCTATGTGGTATGACACGAGGACCCAAGCCTGATGACGACTGTTTGTTTTGGAGAGGAAAGAGGCATCCTATTTTTGGTTTATCCAACTGCACGGCACGAATGATTCAATCTGAATCACAATAATGGCTAAAAAAGCATTTCAAGCTTTCCAGGCATTTGGTATTTGAAATTTGCGTTAATGATTAAAGCCTCTAAAATTAGTCACCCTCCTTCTACTGCCTGCTTTCCAAAAGGAAGGACTGGTTGGTGACGGGATGCAAACCCCTGACTCGAAGGCAAAAGAGAAGAAAATTTACTCTTTCATGCCTCAACAAAACATCCCCTGTTCTTCTATGATCTCTCAGGGAGCTGATGACTTCCTCCAGGTCAGATGCCAAACACTAAAGCAGGAAAAGCACATGACAAATGTTTTCCTCACATAATTAAAAAAATCTACGGGAAAAAAAAAGCATTCAAACTGATTTAATGTTTTTCATACATTTTCAAGTCACGACCACAACATTTCTACGCATTTTATTTGAATTTGATGTGACTCAGTTGAATTCAGAAGGGCTTTATTCAAGCCAAAGAGAAAGTTGTTTCTGTAAGAAATGTCATCCAAGTATCTTCACAAAGTCATTGTGGATGGTGATGCTGGTGGCAGGAAGAACTGAAGACTGCTGCTGTATGGAGGTCTTATGATCGTCACGTCATGCCAACAGCGAAATTCTTGGGCAGCAAAGATGATATTTCACAGCAACTTGGCCTGGATGACACCAGGAGTTACTGCCAAGCACTGCTAATCCACTTTGTTTGCTTTCGCAGCTTCTCTTTAAATCTCTGCCTTGCTGTATGGTTAGAAAGCTGGGCAGAAACATCAGTGAAAAAATAGCAGAAGTTTACATCCATCCATCCATCCATCCATCTTCTGCCGCTTATCCGGGGTCGGGTCACGGGGGTAGCAGCTTAAGAAGGGAGGCCCAGACTTCCCTCTCCCCAGCCGCTTCCTCCAGCTCCTCCCGGTGGGACATGCCCGAAACACCTCACCAGGGAGGCGTCCAGGAGGCATCCTAATCAGATGCCCGAGCCACCTTAACTGGCTCCTCTCAATGTGGAGGAGCAGCGGCTCTACTCTGAGTCCCTCCCGGATGACCGAGCTTCTCACCCTATCTCTAAGGGAGAGCCCAGCCACCCTACGGAGAAAACTCATTTCGGCCGCTTGTATTCGCGATCTCGTTCTTTCGGTCATTACCCAAAGCTCATGACCATAGATGAGGGTAGGAACGTAGATCGACCGGTAAATCGAGAGCTTCACTTTTTGACTCAGCTCTCTCTTCACCACGACGGACCGGTACAGCGCCCGTTTCACGGCGGACGCTGCACCAATCCGCCTGTCGATCTCACGCTCCCTTCTTCCCTCATTCGTGAACAAGATCCCGAGATACTTGAACTCCTCCACTGGGGGCAGGACATCTCCCTCGACCCGGAGAAGGCACTCTACCCTTTTCCGACTCAAGACCATGGTCTCAGACTTGGAGGCACAAGGCAGAAGTTTACAAAAAGAACAAAATCAGAAGTAAGTAAGAGGACAGAGCTACTCCCACAAGTTAGAATTAATAAATAGACCATCGAAGACAACTGTTTGGAAGAAAGGCAGTATTTTACAAAAAAAAAATATATATATATATATATACATATAAAAAAATCTACAAAATTGTGGTGTGCATTTTTTGTCCATGCTCAAATAACGAAAAAAAAAAAATATCCAAATTAAATTGGAGCACTTTCACAAATTTGTGCAATTCACAAAGCTGGTCTTTATGGAAGAAAAACAATTAAATTAGCAAAATATTCTGTGACGTGTAGAAAATATCCGTGCACTTGACCCTAAACACTTCATCCCCATTTTGAAACAAGGCGGTGTCAGAATCATGCTGGGGGTTATGATTTTCATTCAGCAGAGAAGCTGGACAGACCTGATGGGAAGATGGATTGAGCTAAATAATGGGACAAACTAAGTCTCTAAAGTGGTAAGTAACATATTTTGTATCTCAGATATGTTTTTTTTTTTTGCTTTCAAATTTGCCAGGACCAAGTTATCATTATAATTTAGAACTGGGTGTACGTATGGCGTTTCTGGCTTGCTAATTCTGCGCATCGCTTTTTTTTAAAAACCCCAGTAATCTTAAAATTAATGAATTAATTATGCAAGGTATAAAAAAGTTCTACTGTTTTGTCAAAGAAACGCCAGTTATGAATGAGTACACATTATTTATTTGAGAGGCAAGGCAGCATAACAGAATGTGTCTTTACTACCCTAAGTACTTCCCTGAATGTTAGTCCAACACATAAAAAAGACCCTCAGTGAGAAATTTAAGCAAAAACGCAGCCACGTTCCAAAACATAGCTCCAGCATTTAAGAAACAAAGTTTCCCTTAACGAGCCAAGACATGTGGTACTTTACGGTCACTGCATACCTGCAGATACTGCAGACGAAGCACTTGGGGTGGTACGCGCGTCCCAGAGCGGACACCACCTCTCCTGTGATGAAGTTGTTGCAGCGGTCGCAGCGTGTGCCGTATAAACGCTGGTAGTCTGCCGTGCAAATGTACTCGCCCTTCTTCTGGAAGAAGCCGGATCGTGCCAGGTCACAGTTACACACTGAGGGAGATAAGAATCGGCAGACAGTCAGACACCTAAATCTGCAAAGAAAATAAAGGACAAAAACAAAAAAGGAAAAAAAAAAAAAAAAAAATGGAAATTGAGCCATTCTATTTTTAGGACTTCACTGGATGTTTGTTGTCCTCTGTCCTGTGCATATTGCGTGTCTTTACACATGGCTGATAAGGAAGTTATTCCATTCCAGAGACCAGCGAGCCAATTTGTTCTGATGGGATTATAATGATATAATCAGTGGGAAAGTAATTTGGATCAGAACAATGAAAGGAGTCAAAACAGTAAACATGGACCAAAATTGCACTAAATACTGCTGAGCAAGACAGAGAAAACACGGGGGACGCCAAGGGTGAACGCTTTGCTCCTGTATGCATATATTACACTGTATATTCAGAGCAGAACAACGCGAGTTCAATTCCTTTCCTTTGAAACTGAGAGCCACTTCCAAGTGGGTGTGACTCACTGTACAGCCTGGAGGCATATTCACAGATTAGTGTTTGCTGGTATCATTTCCAGCACACATGTGGTTTACCACCCATAAGCAGCACTGATGTGGATACGGTTGGATGTATCTGTTTAAGAAAAAAAAGAAGAAAATCATTTTGTGTAAGTGATTTTTGAATTTTTGCCTTGTACTCAGGAATTATAGGTTTGACCTTGCAGCAGCTCTATAATTATCCCAGAGCTACTATTATCATGTAACTTTGAGCTCTGCTGGCAACCGTTCTACTCGCACGCCGACAGACTACTTCTTTGATAATGGAGGAATAAATGCGTTCCATAAAAAAAATATATAAAAAATTTGATTTTTTGGGGGATGTTTTGAAAAGAAAAAAGATGCCAATCAAAATAGTCCAACAACTCGTTAGTTTTTGTGCGATTCGGGATTAACGTGCTAGAAAAAGAAAATGAAACAGGAGCTCAATTTTTGCAGATTATCCGTCTCATGTTAGACAGGTGACAGTTAAAAAAAAAAACATTTAATCATATTGTTTATAAAAGTTACATGCTGTAGCTTTAAGTACATATACACTAACATAACCCAGATGTTGTAGAGAATGGATTGGCTGCCAGTCGACTGTTTTTTAGTGGTTGCAAGCAGGCAGAGTTCATACATACACACACACGCGGGCACACACACACATATAAAATCCTCCAAAGAGGTTACATTTAATCTTAAACTGTTCATGAGAGCATCATGTTGACTTAATGGTGTAATAAAAGATCAGTGGGGGGCTTGCTTGAAAACCAAAATAATCTCATCTCTCTCAAGAGAACAGAAACACATAAATCCACCCAGTGATTAGACGGCACTGCAGAGTTGGGATGATGAAAAGGGACACAAGCTGCAGAGCAGTGACAGCGGCTCGTTCTCTTGTTGTTTCTTGAACAGTTCTATACGTTCAGGCACGGTAGGTACAGAAATGCTAAAAAACTTTGATTGGCGAGAGGCAACTGGAAGAACAGAGCCGAATCACTCCCTAAAAATCCGCGTGTGCACGCAGCGACCACATTTCCAAAACCGCTGAACAATGGCGCAGAGCTTCAGACAGTGCCCGTGCTGCATTTTCAGCCAGACCTATTAACAGTCTCACCAAGAACCAAAATCATAGGCTACTGAATCCCTTCCCAGGAAATGGTATGAGTGGGTAAATATTTCCACGTCTATAAAAGCCCTTTTCAAAACTGATGTGTCCTAGAAAGACAGTCAGTTTGCACAAACAGTGTTGCTGTTTTTTTTTCTTCTTCTTTTTCTTCTTGTCCTCTTTTTACTTGCCCTCTCTCCCCCACCTCTCAAAACAATCTGATTTTCAGTTTCTCCTCAAATTGGCTTGGAAATGAGTGGCATACGGTCAATTAGCATATTATATTGACGGCATTAGCATATGGACGCCAGGCCAAATCACATCTGGCTGCCTCAATCTGTTCAATCTGGATTGGAGGAGCTGAACAGAGGGTTCACCTGTTGTCTAATCGCCGTGTTTTCCTCTAACGGGGTGATTGGCTGGATGTATTGTAAGGGACATCCCCTTTGCTCGGTTGCCAGGAGGATGTAAACCTTCCACAGTTACCCTAGAGACAGCTGGGTCCCAGTCTGACTGATGTGGTGGTGGGAGTGTGGGTGGCACATTTAAAGGGGTTGGGGTGGAAAAGAAGGCATTGAAGGCCTAAGTTTTGTCTTTAGCTGTAAGGAGATGCAAAAATATGCGGATGTAGATATGTATAAAACACATATACAAATTGTTTAAATTTGAACTTGACTTGTGAGCATTCATTTGATATTTGATTTTTCAGTTCTTGAACTCTTCTCGCCATTTTACAAAGCATTTTTTTTTGTTTTTTTTACCCACAGACTGATGAATAAATAAATGCATAAACTTTCAAGGTTCTCCGTCATTTTGCATTTCAAAGGCCCACATTTCCAAATGTGTGCGTCAATGCCCAGGCCATTTTTAAAAACAATGTTTTAATTTTCACGCTCAATTTGCTTTTAAGTATTATGCAAAAAGCTCAGAAAAATGTCTGCAACAAAATCCAATTCATCAGCTGAATTCCACAGTTGCATATAAACCTACGCATAATTACTTAAAAAATGGCATAAGTGAGATGTGACGCAATCTTATATTTCTGCTCCCTGAAATATAAGCTGACAAAGTTATCTACTCAGTCGTAGAGTTTGCAGCCTGTAGCTTGGATCAGCTTCTCGGTCAGCTATGTCAGTGTTGCATCATTTCAAAAATCTGAAAAAATAAAATATAGCAGCTTGGATGAGAGATCAGTTTGCAGCAAAGCAGTTTGCAGCAGCAACATGAAAAAAAGTCCTCACCTCTCCAAACTAAATCTATATGTAAAGTCCAGCTCTATGGCACAAAAGGAGACTGCCTACACATGAATGCCACTGGCCCCACAAAAGACGCATCTAACACGCCCTATATCAATAGTTCTCCATTAGGTTTAATGAGCTGTGAAATAAGTGCTTCGTGAAAATGTGGTTTAAGCTGGCTAATTTATTTGAAATGGACTGAATTTCACAAAGTGCTTTCCTGGTCATGTTGACCACTGACAGCGCGTTACATTATAGACCCGCTTTTATCCGTTCACAACTCCAGATGCATTCAGACACAGAATTCATACACAGTCACCATGCCAACGCATCACTCATCTTCAATCTTACACTGTTTTCACTGACTCTTCTCTTGTGTTTTTGGTTATCTCTATGCTTATTGATTTGCAGTTATTGTATTGATTTGTGACGCTGTTTTTACTTTTTAATTTCCGATGCATACTTCCAAGCACATTGTGTGTGTCAACTGACATGAAATGTGTCTGGTGCATAAAATATACTTGACCTAAATTTAATTAGATCCCATTGCCGAATCCTCTTTTTATTGATATCTTAAAATCTAAAGGTCATTTTCATAGTAACAACTTTAATTTATTGACTCAGTGTAACATGATTTTCAGCTCATTTGTTCACCTGTGTAAATAAGCTTGCCCTTATTGCAAAAACAGTTTTTCTCATAAACTTCAAATATTGGAATTTTAGCTTCCACAGTAAAAAAAAATATATAAAAAAATTGTGATGTTAATATTTCAGTGTTAACCTAATTTAATCTAAATAGAGTATTTATAACTATATGGAGTGTAAATCGGCTCTAACATTTGAGTTAAAAGCCAGAGTAAAATGCTACATTCACGCAGTGAAACTTGACTCTGTCAAGTGTCAATAAAGATTATTGGCAACCAGGAGGAGGAAGAGGAGGAGGAGGAAGAGGAGGAGGAGGAAGAGGAGGAAGAGGAAGAGGAGGAAGAGGATGAAGAGGATGAAGAGGATGAACACCAAGCACCAGTTTTTTAACGTTTGTTAAACGGTTATTAACGGTTATTTCTACTTTGGATTCTGAACGGAGTTGTGCTACAGAAAAGGTAAGTAAATTTTAACAATCCGGTGTTGGAAACTTATTTTAATATTAACTGTGATGAAGAATTATATTAAACACGTTAGCATGGTTAGCACCGTGGATGTAGCAGCTAACAGGCGCCATACTGCTTCTACAGATTATCTTCAATTGTATATGAACTCAGCTTTCAAGTGGCCTTACCTTTGAAGCACATTTATTAACTATTAAAATATGTCTGTCATGGTTGTTTATTTTTGTTCTTCTTTTTATTTTTGAACAGACCATGCCACTGCGTGTTTTGTTTGGTGGGGAGCTAACATTTTTTGCAGTAGTGAGAGAAGGTTTGTACCTTAGTAGTCACATAAATTATGAGGCACAAATGGTAAGTTATTACATTTAATTTAGCATTGTTTATGTACTTTCTAGGTTTAGTGATTCAAGAGTTTTTCCTTTTCCTTTTTTTTTTCTATGTCATAGATTAAACAACTGGGGTTATGAATGCTTCCATGTCAAAACATCGGGTCATATACAAGCAGCTCTTTCATCCTCAGCATTCTGCTTTGCGAGACATTTCAGAATGGAAGGAATCGCAGCGACCTTGATTTTTCCCCTGAGTTTTGGCGCCGGATATTTAATTACAAGAGGGATGAAGAAACTTTTTGACAAAACTACTTCCTGGTACCGACAGTGAAAGTAGTAGCTATCAGAAATACTGCACTGTCTCTGAATATGATATATTTGATGATTAACTTTTCAATCCTTAACCAGTTAGGAAGAAAACTTCCCAATTGTCTTCTGTGCACAGAAGACAATTGAGTCCGAAAACACAACCTCTGTTCTGACAAAAGCATCGTTAGAAGACTGGACCCATAAAGAGAGACCTGTCCCAGGGGATGATTTTGCCACTTGTCACCAATCTCCCAAGGTGCGAAGACCAGTCTTACCAGGCTGCAATGTTTGCACAGCAGAGGAAAAACGTCGTTATGAAAAGATGAACCGTCGGCGCAGTAGAAATTCTTGTTGTCCAATATTTTGAGTAAGAGATTGTTACATCTTTCATACTCCTCCTATTTGATTACCTCAGAGATGAGGAAAGTTTTTGACAAACTACTTCCTGTTAGCGAGTTAGCTTCGCCTCCCAGATGCTTCACACAATAGCTAAAGATGGGCAATAACTCGTATCCTTTTTAAATTAATTTATTTTCTTTTTAGATGAGACCTAGAATAAACACACATGCTGAAAGACAAACAAATTTGTGAAAGTCGAGAATTTCTTCTTGCTGAGGTTTTCGAGGCATATTTGGTGAGCCAGATGTGTTGAACAAGCAACTTTTACGTCTTTTGAAACGCATCAAATCTCCATTTCTAGAGGGGGCCACCCATTATGAAATGCGCTTTCTTTGGAAGTACTCTGAGTTCAGTCAAAACCATCAAGCAGAGGCTTTAAAATGTAACCCCCCACATGTTGGTTGCCGCATTGTGGGTGGAACAGGGACAAAGCTGGATGCCCTTTGCTGCTGCAAGTTTGCTTTGCTCCTTAAAGAAAGAGGTTTGCTACTACCACACAACCAGCACCGCACGCTGTGGGCAACTACCCATAAAAATAGCAGCTCATATTAGAGTCAGTCTGATCTTTTTTATTGTTCCATGAATATGATTTACCATGTGTCTACTTGAGACTGTCTGCTGTCAAAAGCTTTCTAATGTAGATATCCTACTTAGATGTTTATTCTTAAGGAGAGTGAGATTGTGTCTTCCGTATTCATAGCAGAATCAGCTTTCCAGTATTGGACTACATCAAAGAGATAATTTAATCTAAATTGCTCTTTTTTGGCAGTGCAGGAAGTTACAATCTAGAGATCATAAATCTACTGATTAGACGTTAGCATGTAGACTGCTGTCGTCATTAGGACTGTGCTGATTAGGCATCCACAGGGGGTCTGCCTGATTGGGTATTTATCTCCAGCCAACAGACGCAATTAAAATTCTCCTCTCCATGTCGGCCCAGGCCGGGACCCTAAAATAGTCCTGACACCTGCGGTCACTCCTCCTCTTCCCTTTCTGTCTTTTCCGTTTCAAGACAGCTTCCAAACCTTTGAGGCCCTGAACAAGGTCTCTACTTTATCTCCCTTTTTGCACCAATGCAGGGCTGCACCTCAAAGCAGCCTTCTTTCCTCAAACATCCTCAACTCTCTCTGTGTGTGTGTGTGTGACACTTAGTGGACATGCTTTGTACAGCTCATAAAAGGGACCCTGCCCTCTGTTCTCGTTGAAGCAAGGCTCTCAGCAACATGCCGATTTCCAAAGCTTTTTATCTGCGTAAGACAGACAACATGAGACAATTCATTAAAGGGTTATGTAGTCTACATAGTGGGGGCATCGGCAGGTTGCACAGAAGAAAGCACTCACCTATTCACCTTCTCATTTGTGCAACAAAGGCCAGGTGTTCACACAGCCTCACTCTGTGCCCAGATCTTAGCCTTGGTGACGGGAGAAAACACTTCGAGAGTAAATAATGTGTTTGCTCAAGTTGAGCCAAGTCGCCGGGTGAAGAAGTGGTCACAAGAGAGAAAAAAACAAGTTTATAGACCTACTGAAGTCGCTTAATGAGGCCAAAATATGTGCAAACTTTCCGATCTTTGAAACTTGTTCGCCATTTGGATAAAGGGCTTAGCATGTTAATGAGATTGAGCTAAACCTGGCCAACTTTACTTCCTATACATTTTATAAATATCCAAAGGAAAATATAGAGCTACACAATATTAAAAAAAACCCATTAAATTTTGAATGTTGCTACCATGGTGATGTTGATTAGCACACATTTTCCTCACTCTTTTTTTAATTTTCCCATTATTATATCTACATCAATACTCTTAAGCATTAAGATTGTGCTCGCATAGGGGCTTGCCATATTAAACACAATGTTTTAGGTAATTCTTTCTCAACATAATGCATCAAAGTTTATGGTTTTACCATGACAAAATGTAGACATATTCAAGCGGTTTGCATTTTAAGTAAAGCATCTCAATCAGTTTGTTGTCTTTGTTATATATATGTTCTAAAAGAAGGACACGAAGGAAAAAAAAATCTGGCAGGCGTCCCAAGCAGCTACCATGACTACACAATAACAGAAACAGTGTGGTTGCCATACAGGAATTTGAAGTGAAATGTCGCTAGCAACATAAACGAAAAATATGGATGACAGACAGGTTCTCCCATGTACTTGGCTGCTATGAATGCTAGAGACAGATGGTTGCCCAGTAGAGTCCCCTCATATGATGAAACCACATTTGCTGTTGAGGCCTTCAGCTTCTAACCTTCTTAAGTCTGATAAGAGAGTCAGCTGAGGGGAAAAGTGAGAATGAGATCATGGACGCACAGAGAAAACACCACTGTGGAGCTATTGCTCTGTTAAAAAGGCAATGATAATGTTTTAGTTTGATGCACACAAGCGATTCCGAGAGGGACTGTATTTGTTTGTCTAACACAGCGGGGACTGTCACATTATAATTGCCTCTGTTATTCAGAAATTACTCTCTCTCTCTCTTTCTTTCTAAGCCAGACTCTTTCTCACCTAAGCGCCTCCAGCTCAACTCTGCGTACGCACACAGACACATTTCCAGGCAATTTGTAGGACTTCAACATGTAAAAGCCCTTAAGGAAGGTGATGGTGATGGTTGGGAGCCACAAGCAGAGAAATAATCCCTGTCATCTCAGCTGAAGCCATGGGAGTCGCCAGGGAAGAGAGCTGCTTCCAGTCGCGCTCCCTTTTCCCTCTGCCGGAATCTCTCCCTAGCAACCACACTTTGGTGTGGTGATTGGACCAGTGTACCAGCGGTTGCTATAGCTACAGGAAGCTCCCCTTCCCAGTAACCCCCCATGTTTTCTTCTCTCCTGTGCCTCTCTGTCTGTTTCTCTTTCTTTAGTTTTGCTTTTTTCTACTCTAGTTTTGTTACTCCTATGTGTTTTTTTTTCTTTCTCAAGAGCACAATCATAGCAGGTTAATGTCAGCAAAATAAACAGACCAAAAGGTGTAAGCTTTCTAAATTTTCAACTGACTAAAAAAAAGTCTGCAGAGAAAGAGTTAAAAAAATGTGTTTTATCCCCACGCTTGTGAGAATATTTGCGATAAATGGAGCATTTTCCAACCTGTATGTAAATTTACAATTCTCTACAGGACTACTGTTTCATAAAATAAATCTATTTTTATTTTCCCTTTAACCACAAACAGCTAAAGGGAGCAGCTTCCTAGTTTATGTGCAAATTTGTTTTCTTCAGTGTCTCTGCCTCCTTCTATTTTCTCCATTTGATTTTTCAGCGAGTAAACCACAGCGGAAACATACACCTATTTTACTCTTTGCAGTGAGATGTGTGATTAAGCTTTGTGCTCATGGCCAAAAACAGAACCCGCTGTGTTTGCTGGAATCCGAAAGTGCCAATTATGCTTTGAAGGTTGGGTAAAATGTGGTCACTATGTCATTGGAGCACTATGCACGAGCGGGCCAACACACTTGTAATACAACACCACACCATCCATACTCCAGAGCCTGCTGCTACACTCAGTAGAGTTATGGGATCTACATTATCCACGTCTACACCCCCACTGCCTTCCGTTTGTCTGGAGCTGATGCATCAGTCTGTGAGTTGGTTTCTGTCCTGCCAGACTTACTTTCCTGAGCTGATTGGCTTGTCGACCGCCTTCCTGCACTATAATAAGCTACAGGATAATGAGTTTGAATGAGAGGTTAAACGCACATGATTGGTGAGAGGCTACTGCAATGACTAATGCATGACAGAGGAATTATGATAATGTGCCTGACAGACAGGAAGGAAATAGCTTCATAGAAGCAGGATAAAGTGGTCAATGGCATGTGGTTGTTTGTGCGTTTACATATTGAGAATCTGGGTTGAAAACATCCTTAGAGAGTATTTGTCAGTTTAATAAGAGCAAAAGCTTTTTCTTTCCAGGAATGCACAGTGGAAATTGTTTTCTGGAAAAAATGAGAACAGAAATGTGTGAAGAATGGGACATAATATTTTATGACATCTGATTTTAAATGATTTGCTCAGGATGGTTTAAAATGTCAACTCCAAAACAATTTTGTCTTTGTTTTAAAATAATAATTAAACCCTGTTTTGTTTTGTTTTTTATTTATTGACTGCTCTCTCTCTCTGTCACATACATACACAATGTGACATCCCCTCTCCTCTGAACATATGGCAGAATATCTAGAAAAGTAATAATATGAGTAGTTTTTCTATCTCATATTTGATGCTGTTCTTAAAGGAAAATCACAATTGAGCATAATTGATAACAGCAGGTCAGTGATGTACCAAAACCACAGATCAATAATTAACCACATACCTTAGATACATTTAAAATCAAATCTCTAGCAAACAGCAAAGTTAAAAAAACAACCAAACAAACAAAAAAACAGGAAAATGTTTACATTGTCAAATATTTCTATTTGACAATAACTTCAAAACTTTGTCTTGAAGTTGGAAGAGGCACATGTGATGCACATGTGAAAACATGAGAATCACATGGTTTTTTTCCACAGAAAAACACAAAGTGACTATATTGAATATGTAATATTCAATATATTTACATGGAAAAAAAGTCTTTACATGGAAAAAAAAATATTTTATGTGGTGCACATGTGAGAAATATGTGATCACATGTGATACCATGTTGGGATAAAATACTTTTATCACATGTGGAACATCAGAACCACATGTGAATTTCATGGGATTCTTTTGTAAGGCAGGGTTTTCTAAGTTCATAGAAACATGCAACATGTTTGCATGTGACGAGGTTTCCCACGTTTCACAATGAAAGCTATAGAAACATACTGTCCGAGCAGAAGCCCATGCCAAAGGGCAAATTATGGGAAAGGACGTGGGACATTCTGTCTGCTCAGCAGCACCCGATCACTGCCTCTGGAACATGAGCAGGGAACTCTCTGACCATGTGTAGACTCAAAATATCTAGTCACAGTTTTCAGTGGCAGTACAGGTACTATAAAAATGAAAAACCAAATATAGGATTCAGTTTAGTATTGAAGTACACCGGTGACAAAATGTCTAAGCGACAAAAACAACCCCCTCCTCCCCCCCATTATTATTTTTTTTCCTGCTCCCTTTTGGCGTACCCCCTTTTTTTCTGGGACACAAATTTTCCCGATTGGTTAATAGCACCTTAGAGATGCTGAGGATATCCACCAACCAGGGCCAGGTGCCCCTTCACATGGTTACCACAGCAACATCTCACAACCACAGAGAGCCCACATGTACATGAACATGGACACTTACATACATGAGTTCAAATGTGTGCATTGGCACTGGGAGCTTAACTTTGTGTGTGTGGGCGTGTGCGTGCGTGTGTGTGAAAGAAACAGACAACAAGCTTTGAGTGAATAACCCTTCGTGAGTTCATGAACCTCTGAACATGTGAGGGCTAGACAATGCTGTTACTGTATCTCTCACAAAATAAGCCTTTAAAAGCTGATGGGGAAATGCGCCACTGTGAAATGTCCCCATCAACATTCATTTAAAAAACTAAGAAATCCTAAGAGATAAAGACGAAATGGAAAAGTCCAGGCATTGATAATTTATTTTTTCTACCCACAAATGCCTGTGAAACTGCTTAGTTTGCTTATTTCCACCATAGGAAAGACTATCTAGTCATATGCTTCCAATTTGTTTCACATTATAGCCGTTTTGAAATACAATACATACTTTGATTCATGTGTGCTGCTACTTACAAAATCTATAAAAGGCATTTCTCTTCAGCTACATAGCTGATTAATTGCAAATGCATTTATAGTTACAATGCCTTAGCTGTTCACATAAGCCTTTAACACTGATGATAATAATTTGAGACAAATCAAATTCTCACTGGCAGCATAATGCCTGAAGAGTTGAAAATATCATTCAAAATATACATTTCTTTCCAACTTGTCAGTCGTGGGTAATTAATAAATTACTTATATGGAGAGTAGAGGAAGTATCACACCACTGTGTGAGAGAATTGTCACTGAGTTAGGGCTAGGCGATGTATCAAGTATACTCGATGTATCAGGATAGTTTCAATTCACGATAGTTAAAATGACTATATCACAACCCTCGTGTATAAATTATTGTTCAAATAATAAACGTTCAGCATCAAACTCACTGCGAGTATGATTTATCCGACATCCTATGAATGGATCACTACTCCAGTCCCCCTCCCAACCTGAAAATGTTCTACCAATCATGCTGCGCAGGAAACAACAGTGTTACCGTCTCATTCAGTTACCGTGAATGAGATGGTAACTGAAGAGGAATCAGAAGAACTAAATAAACCGCAATAATTATTTTGGCACCGGTTTGGATTTTATATGAAGGATGTCAAACAAAATGAGGTAATTTGTGAAACACGTCATAAAACTATTGCGACAAAAGGTTGTACCACAAATGTATTTCATATTTGCTTTTTATTTTTAAGCTGAACCAAAACCCATCTTATTCCGCAACACATCTATATTTTACGTTTTCCAAAATAAAGCGAATATCTGACCTACTTCCCTCCCCCTCGCTATTTCTTTCTTAATAAAAACTAATCATAAACCCAAAGTGGAAATAAATACTGCATTCAAACAAAAGAGTGCAGATTATGAAGTCTGTATACTATATTGGCCGTCAGTAATAATTTAAACAGAGAAGATGGCCACATCCGACAACCTGATGCAATAGTTCACACTATGTGATTTTTTCTCAACGTTAAATGTACTGCTAGCTTCTCATATGGATTCCTATATAGTAAATATTTCCAAAGACAGTAAAGTTACATCTAAGTGATTTTCCTAAACTCTAAATATAGATGCGAAGTGGCGACTAAATAAACTTCATAATACAGTGGACAGGAGTCGTCTTATTGTAACAGGATATTTGGTTATGTCACTACTGTTTCCACTCTAGATCACCTGCACCTGCTTATACAGCAGCACTGAAAAGCCAATTACACCAGTGGCATTAAGCCAGTGTGAACAAGCAAAAGTAAATCCTCTCTCGGTTGCCAGGACAATAACAAGCTACCTTACCAGGATCCCATGTGCGCCGCAAGATCCCTCTGATATATTTCAGTCCCTACTGAGGGCTAATAGCAGCACTCAGCATGTGCACCAAGAGATGGAGGGCATATCATGTGTGCATTAGATGTGGCTAGAAAAACATGTCATCTCTGACCATAAAAAGAAAATGGCATTCTAACAAAAGGTAAGGTAATACCTATGGCCATTACCATATAAGCAAGGGCATGCTATGACATATTTTCTTACATTAAACACTACAGATTTTTTTATGCTTTCATAATCACTGTGTGGTGTTGTCATCTTTAAGGAATCCAATTTCTTACCGGTGCAGGTGAAGCACTTGACATGAAAGTGAGTGTCTTGGACGCGAACCACTTCCCCTTTGCATACTTCTCGACACCGCTGACACCGGATTGGCTCAGAGCTCCGCTCGCTGCGTGTTGAGACTTGCTGATGGGCTGCGGAACATAAAAAAACATCCTAAATGTACCATCTGAAAGATCAAACTATTTGATACAGTGCATTGAAAGTTTTTTGATCATAATTGAATTTCATGGCACCCTAAACTTGCAAAGAAGTGTCATCTTGTGGCAAAGTACAAGCTTTGAAAAAGCGTGCTCGGTCAACTACATGCAACCTAGGCCAGCTGTCGAGTGAAAGTTAGTACAAAAAATTATCATTTGGAAATCATGTAATGAATAGAATCCAACAGTAAGCAATTAATGTAATACAGCTATTCAGTGAAAATCTTATAGTTTATGAGAACTTCATGAAAAACGGTAAACTAACTGCACACAACATCCTACAGTTAAAACATGGTGGTGACAAACTCATGATATGGGGATGATTTTCTTCTGCTGGGACACGAAAATTGCTCAGATTTTTGGAAAAATTAATACAGAAAACACTAAACACCAAACACGTTACACATGTCAAAAACGTGTGACGCTTCAAGGTGTGCACTTTTACTGTGTTCACACCAAATGCGTTTTGAGCTTCAGGCCCGTTTGTTTTACATTCAAAGTCTATACAGTGCGTCGGACGCTTAAAATGCTTCAAACGTTTCAAATCACGCACGCTTGACGCTCGAAATGTGCCGCAACGGTCCTCGATGCGCCTCCAAATAGACTTTGAATGTAAGCCAGAAGCACCTGATTGTTGTGCAGTCAGAACTACAAGAGTTTCCATGAAAGCACATTAGTGTGTTTGGAATGGCAGGGGAGTCTGGTTCTACATCGTATTCTAACATCCTGGGATTTGTTTTTCTCAAAACATTTCAAACTTAGTTATCCTTCCAGCTTCACATATCAATCAGGTGCTATTTTTTATGTGGGCCTAACATATGGAGTTCCAATGAAACAAGTAAAAATCTGTGGTTTTATTAGGTCAAACTGCGAAAAGGTTTAAATCGTTTGAAAATGTTAGGACACACATGGCCACCGACTGTGGCGCTGCATGGAGCTTCCACAATAAGTGCCGTCTGCAGCCCTGTCATCACGAGTTCCAAAACTGTGAGGTCTGACAACTATACGCTAGGCTACTTCCAGGCTGTCTTTCTCTCCCTACCTCTATTTTCCACACACTCATGCTTCACCACCACTTGACTGATCGCATCGATCTCCTCACCTCGTTCTGCTTCAGCTTACATGTGTGACTCCTTCGAGCCCTATAGCTACTTCACACAAAAAAGATTTCCACAAAGCAAAGTTCCCTCATAATACAAATATCAAACCATTTTTAAATTAGTCTCAACAAGTGCTCATAATGATGTTCGGCATTTCTTGGTTATTAGATTAGGTCGGCCCGGGGATCTGAGCTATCAACATATTTCCCGGCATCCGAAAAGATTACACTATTGACAATGTGTCAAAACGCCTGCCTCTTCTTTATCATTCTTCTATACTGAGATTAATGAAAAGGAGGGATGCCGGAGTAACAGGCTGGGATGGTCATCTAGGCGAAGGACTTTTCTTTCTCCGCAAGAGAGGGACGAGGATGTGGGCTGACACAACAGAGTAGCTGACTGCTTGTCGAGACTTAATCCCGACGGGGCTTGCACCACTGAAAAGGTCAAAGCTGACGCACTACTTGCATTGGTTGAGTTGTATAGAAGTATCTGTGCTGAAATTTGTTTTCTACCCAGGCTGCCAAATTCTGTGGTTTTGATAAAGGCTGTTTCTCAGTGTTGTTCAACACGGTTTATAGCAGCAATCGCAAAACATACCACATCTCGCACAGTTGAGTCTTTCTAACTATATATATATATATATATATATATATATATATATATATATATATATATATATATATATAAACTCTTGCAAAGTTTCTTTGACTTTTTTCTTTGGCACCAGAATGCAAAAAAAAAAAAAAAAAATCTTCTCAAAGTAACTTTGGAGCTATGTGAATGATTTAAATTTCCTGTAATTTTGATGATGATTTACAGATAATAAAAACACATAATACAGTGTCTTAAAAAATGTTCAATATTACATAAGGTCAAGTGAAAGTATAATTTAAATATAAATGTCAGAATGCAAAATGTATGTTCACTTGTAAGCACCCAGTATGTTTTTGGGTCTTGTTTTGCATGAATTACTGTGTCGGTGCAGCAATGCTGAGGTGTAATGGAAGCCCGTGTTGCTTTGATAGTGGCCTTCAGGTGATTTGCATTGTTGCAAACCTAACAAGGTCTCTCCACTTCCTTTTGGATATTTCCTGGGAAGATTTAGAAGACTACAGGTGCAGCTTCAAATTTCTCACATAAAAAGGCAGGCTATCATGTTTGGTGTCTTTATATTGCATTTAATCTCGACTCCATACTTACCACGAAAGTTGCTGGATTCCACATTTTTTTTCTGGGTGGAAGGACGTAAGCACCATGGTGTTTTTGGTGTTTAGGCTTTTAGCAAGACAAAGCAGGTGATGATTAGAAAGAGAACTGATTTTGCCTTGAATCTTTAAAATACACATAAAAACTGAATTTTGTTTGTTTGTTTGTTTTTACAAGCATTTATGCTATTTTTATAGAATCAGAAAGTCTGAAAAAACATGCACATTATGCTTTTCAAAAAAAAAAAAAGAGAAAGCAATAAATATTTTCACAGACTATGCCTAAGGGCATAAATCGATACAATAGCCATGGTTGTTTGTTTTCCCAACCAGGAGAAGAGCGTGACTGCGAGAAATAAGTAACAATTGCAATCCATACCACATCTCCCACAGCTGACTCTCTGTAAGTTTCATTGTTTTTCTCACAATGCTGCCGGGACCTCTGGGAAAAACAAACTGGCCTGATCAGTGCCAAGCCGCCAGTTCAAGTGAAAGTTTCGAGGAAGTGTTTTCTTTTGTTTTGTGAAACCAAATGCACAACCGTGATTCCATCAGGTGTGCATGTGAGATAATGTGGACTAATGGAAGTATAAGCCGGCCTGATATGATCGCCTGAAAAAACACGATGGCAATTATTTACCCTGCTGACCTTCTGAAACGTGGCCAAAGCAAACACCTAGCACACAGTAACACCTTATGCTTCCCATACCAGACAAGTTCAGATTGAACATAAGATATAAATACTCAATTTGGCCTGATTTTATGATATTAACATAGATAATATAACAAAAATTAATGACATGATCTGTTCTTTTATTGAAAAATAAATTGACAATGACTTTGCTGTTTCCACAATCGTTTAACATCAAATACTTGTTACACAAGAAGTAAAAGAACCAGCAGCTTAAAGCATTTCAGCATCTGCACTTGGTGAACAAAACCTGCAAAGAGCAAAGGCTCAAATCAAGCTTGGTGACTTTGAATGTGGCACGTGGATTGGTTCGAGCATTTCAGGAGCTTCTAATTTACAGGGATCTTCACACACAACCACTTCGCAGGTTGACAGAGAATGGTCCAAAGAAAGAGAAAATATCTAGACAGTGACATTTGTGTGGATGAAAATGCCTTGCTGATGTCAGAGTTCAGAAGAGAAAGTGTGGACCGGTTTGAGATGATGAAAAGGCCACCGTACCCAGGAGAAGAAACTCCACTCACAACCAAAAAGTGCAAAATTCAAACTCTGAACACACAACACTTTGAAGCACAATGGCTACAGCAGCAGAACATCAAAATGTCTTCTGTCAACTCACCAAAAACAGGACGTTGAGGCCACACTGGACACTTCACCAAAACTGGACAATACACAATCGAGCTCATGAGCTGAGGTGGTGCATAACTAACCATGACAGTGTGTCCATTTTCATTCACTGAGACAAATCTCTCTCATGTCAAAACCAATTAAAGAGTTCCATTTAAAAAAATCCCTCCATCCTATGTCAACCAGTTGAGTCATGCTTCCAAAGATAACCAGCTCGACTACAGGGGTGATCCACTGACTCCACATCAGCACAGGGATTCCCAGGAGATTACAGCCTCCAGGATCCACAGGATAACAGAGCAGTGTAGAGAGAGGTCGCCGTGATTTCTTCCTCTGACCTGTTGTTCAGTCACAATGGATGCCGAGTGAATGGTGGGGATGAGTTAGATGTGAGTTACAACAGTGGTAAAATACATTGTTGTACTTTTAAAGAAGAAGTAATATGTATTTTCCCCGCACATAGTGCAATTTTGTAGCACACTCAAGTGTCCATGTCACCTTCAGTTGGCATAAAAGTGCTGTATCTATCAAATAAGAAATTTGACTTTGCAATTTGAAATTGGCACTTCATCGCAATGCTTCTTCATAATGCAGTTTCCTGTTTTCAGGAGCTTTGGACTGAGAAGCACTTTTCACGATAAGCTCAGCAGTTTCACCAGGTGTTCACTAAATGCCGCTGCTGCTAGTGGGGAAGGTGCAGAGGAGGGGTGCCCTGCGAGGCTCTTTGAGAACTCAGTTGTAGACTGCAGCTCCAAGGACGAGCTTCGTATCAGCGAGAATTCAGGCACTCCTGAATTCCTGCGACAGGAGATGCAAGAAACTCTCAAAACATGAACGAACGAATCAAAACAACTCCCCAGGTCCGCTTTTGATAAGTGAATTACATTTTAACATGATGAAACACTCAAAAAATGTAAATGTCACCCAATATATTTCAATATTAACATGCAATCTTCATGAGCAAGACTCTGCCTGTGCTGTTTGCCTAAGGTAGGTTTGTAAATTATATCTTCTCAATTATACTAGTTAACAGACATGCGAGATGTTTAATAGTACCAATCAGTTATTATGGAATGGACTCACAAAACTCCATTGTGAAGTGCAGTGCTGCAATATGCAGTCAGAGTTGTTCAACTCAAGGCCAAAGAAATAACGTTAGACCTGTTCTGCAAGAATATAAAATTCCTCTACAAATTTGATAAAAATGGGATTGTAGTCCTACTATTAACACTATTGAAATGAAAGCAGGCCAGCTGTGAGTAGCATAATAATTCTCAAAGTAATACCTGCTTTTTTTTCTTTTTTTATTACTTTATCAAAAGCAGAGCAGCTAAAAGGCTTTCGTGTTTTAAATGAGAGAATTAAAAGCACTAAAAGACATCACAGCTTTTACGTGTTTTAGATTTTTATATAAAACACCTTAAAGCTCTTGTTTTGTCACATAAATTCACAAAAAAAAAAAAATAAATCCATAAAATACGAGTTAAAAATCACAACAATCAATGTCTGACAAACAGAAAACGTATTTTTCTGTCAAAGGAGCAATAACTTCCTCTGAAATCGCTGCCACTCTTCAGAAAACGTCCGAGCGGTACGCCCATCCATCTTCCCTATCAGTAATTTAATGTAGTCATTGATCAGGGCCCCTCTGTCTCCCTCTCCTGCCCTTCCCTCTCCTTATCTGTCTTCATCTCCATCAGGACCTTGTGTTGAGGCAGCCATCCAAGCAACGCTGGTGTCCAGTGGTAACACATACATGCCAATACTCCACGGAGCAAAGGAATAAAGGTCGGACTGCTACCCACAGTCTTAATGATTTCTCAGTCCTGCCAGAAAGTCAAGGTCAGAGGAAGCAGGACAGCTGTGGTTGAACACTGAACTGAATTTAGTGCGCCATCAGATCTGTTCTATTACTTTAAGAACAAATTGATTATGCTGGACCCTTTTGTTTATGTCTGACATTTTCCTTTTCTTGGTGACTTTTAATCGTGCACAAAAGTCAAACCCCTTTGACAGTCGCTGTTAATCCACAAAACCATCCGCTTGATTTTGCGTGCAACTGTTCAATGAATATTCAGCGGTTGCCTCCCAGCATCTGCGGTTTGCATCTGTGCAGTCAAAGCTCCCGCCTTTGTTCTCTGCGTTATTGAACTAAGGCACCTGGAATTGTGCAGTGATGAAATGTATTTGGCTCTGGTTTGGACTGTGCACCAGATGAGGAAGCAGCTCAGCAATCATAAATGGTATAGCTCTCGCTGCCATCTACCCCAGTTTCCAGATGATTCCCCGCTGCTCAGAAACAATCCATCATTTAATATTGCAGGTCTTATGTAGGTTTACATTTGTACACCCCGTCTGTCAGTGTGCTATTTATGTATGTCCTTGAACGACAAATATGCTACTCAGATGTGCTTGGCCCACATCGCCTGTGCTACACGTAAAGTAATGAATGTACAATAGCATCTGCCTGAGGTTGTGAGTTCTCTCTGGGCACTTAGTTCAGAAACATATGTGTTGGTTTCATTGGGCTCTCTAAAGAAATGCGAAATTTTGCACTGTGGAAGCATTCAGATAAGTTCTACTGGAGTCACAGTAGATGTGAGACTTTTCCACATGTACAACACTGTCGCGCCCTTTAAAAAAATTAGTTTTGAAGACTATTAATATTGGAGGGCGGCAAGGTCTAGTTTGTGGATGACTAGATGCTTAAGTCATACTGAGCGCCACACAAAGCCCACCCAGCGTTACAATATCTAATGTTTTTACAACTGGTGGTGACTAAACAGACATGGTATTTGCTAATGAATGAATTTCCTCAAAATCAAACATGACTGATCCTTCAAGTGGTTAGTTGGAAAGTTTTAGTTATTATGCAACAAATCCCTCTACGGCAAAAAACAACAACAAATGCCTGTAAAGCATTTCCGCGATGACTAATCCAAGCTGCAACTGAAGCTACTCATCTCACCAAACCAGAAAAGAACATGATAAGATGTTTCCTTTGGCTGTTCTGGTTCTGTTCTATTGTCAGGCTCTGGCAGCTGCTGGATGCTTCTCCACAGCCACCCTAAACTATGCTGTAACTTCCCTGTGCGCCTGATGAGCACACCACAAGAAATGCAACTAAATTTAACTCTCATACAGGCTATAACAAAAGTGATTGGTCCATTACTGCCTTGCTTAAATGTTGTACCCACATGGAAAACAAAATGAGACATGTAGCAGCATGTAATTCAGTAGGATTTGGCATCCACACAACACATGTTATAACGTCTGAGTCGTCTCTCTAACTGCTGCAGATGTGCATGGTACGGAAATGATAAAACCAGAATGTTCCAGTCGTCTTGACATAACTTCCATGTGTTATTACAGTTACAATTATTTTGCCATGACTATAATAATACACTTGTATGAAAACCCAAAATTTTATATAATCTAATGCAAATTTCTTTGGGTCATTTGAGGTTTTGCTTTTTCCATTCTCTTTTCAAGATTCTCGTGAACTTTTGGTTTACTTTTCTGCCACAGGTGTCAAAGCAGAGATGCATCAATCCAGGTGAATGTTTCTTCTTCTAGGAAGAAGAAACATTTCATTTATTTTTTTGATAGATTACTTTTTTTCTTTTCTTTTTTTTTTGCAACATGCGCGTGATTTTGAGTAGATGTATATTAAGAACGAAACATAAGTGATGACAACTCTCTCTGGACATCAAAGCGAAGTTCACCAAAACATTTACCTTTTACAAAACCCATAAAAGCTGAGTTTTGTAAACACCATCCTGTAAGCTGGTACATTTTCTGTACTTGACATGCCTGTCACTCTTAGAACAGATCAAGGGATGATTTTTTTTTTTAATCCATCTTTTTTTCTTTTTTTTTTTTTTTAATTAAGGCAATCGTTTGTGTTGGCAAAGTGGCATGATGTGCCACTTTCCAGTGACACAGAGATCGGGAATGTGCAGAAGTTTCAACGTGACATCCTCAAAATGTTAATTGCTTCCAGATATGCGTTTTGTCTTACACTGAAAGATTTTGCTCCGGACTCCAAATTGAGGGAGGGAGAGACGTGTCAATGCTGCCTGTGATAAATGGCGCTTCAAAAAGCCCCTGGCTCCCTCATCTCAATGATCTGTATATTGATCTACTTGTGCTTTATCACTCCCCAGTGCAGAAACCGAGTGTGCCAAAAAGAAAGATCTTAATCTGTTGCACAGATTAATAATTTTTTTCCACACCTGACCATGTGAAGTTCCCTCACAATGATGAAAATACACCTGAATTAAGCAAACTGGGTTGTGGTGATGTGCAACTGTTCCGAGTGCGTCGATGGCCATTGGCTGATCGGACCTAGTGGAAGAGAAAGCAATGCACCCAGCGCACCCTTACTGGCCTTAAAAGCACTGGAGGCAGACAGCAACATATGTTTGACCGACACCAAAGGGAGAACAGTGACACAAAACAAAAAAAAGTTCTTTCTACAGGTCAGCAGCTTTAAGCCGGGGAGCAGACACATGTTCCACCAACTCTTTGCCGGCTGTGACAATGCACTCTGGGTAATCTTGTGTGCAAAACACAAGGACTCGGGTGACAGCTCCCCACATGTTGCCTGCAGGTGCTGCTCCTCCTCCGTGTGTCACGTAAAGAGGCGAAAAAAACAAAAAAAAAACAAAAACACACTCAAAGCTCTTAACAAAAGAATTCTTCTCATTTTTTTAAGAGAGAGAAGAAGAAGCGACACCCTTCCAGGGAATCCAGGCAACACTCCCTGCAATTCAGGCAAGGGCTCGGCCGAGTTTAGAGCGCCAGATAAATAATGTAGTGCCACAGAATGACAAGCTAGATTATGAATGATGCAGTGAGACCAGTGGCTGGATAGGAAGCTCCTGACACCATCAGTCCTCTGATGGCACATTCACCTCTCCCAGCCCTAAACAATGAAACACTCGCTCACCTCACCTGTGCATCAACTCACAATGAATTGTGCACAGACCAAAAATGGAAGCATGCAGAAAACATGGGCGCACACGCTTCACCACAAAGCTATACAGGGAAAGCCCTGATTCAGCGGACAGGGGATCAGGGTCAGAGTCAGCTGATCCAAGGTCAGCTCAGCATCAGAGCTGTCCCTGGGGCCATTCTAGGGTAAGGATGTCAGTGGCCCCTGAGGTTGTAAGGGCTATTTGTCATATGCTGCGGGGAGGTCGGGTCAGTGAACCTCCCACAAGTTACAAGGTGTGCTGATCCTGCTGGGACAGTGTGAAAGAGCTGAAAGTGGTCTCCCAGAAGGAGGTGAAAGAGAAAGGAGGTGAAGCTTGGACACAGAGTGCGTCCAAGCTTCTGTTATGTGAGTGAAGAATTGTTCAAACGCTTCTGGGTGAACTCTGACCCTGGATTTATTAAAGTCCCATGCTTTAAAGATGCATAGTGATACCTTTCTCTCTCTTTTTTTTTCCTGTGTAAATGTTTGCAAAAGAAACTATTTTAGTCTTTAAATAATAGAAATGCCACATTTTGCGATGAATACAGAAAATAAAACAAACATGCTAATTACCCATCATCCACTAACTACAAAATAACATACATGGTTCCCATAGGATGTTTTGTTTTGTCATTGTTTACATGGTCCTTGCACTCCGAGCAGGAGAGATGAGGCGCGCAAGAATGGACTTACCGCTGGAACTCATGATGCCCAACGCGTCCGTGTCCAAAACAAAGCTGCTTCGGCCAAAAATAATCCCATAAAGCACGAGAAGATGCTCACATTGTGCAGTTCATGAAACAATATCCCGCGATCGCGGGCTGCGATCCTCCCTCTCGGCACCGCTCCTTCCAGTCAATTACATGTGAAGGTGCAGACGCTGGCAGAAAGAGGGACGCGCAAATATAAACAAAGAATTCTTAGCGAGGATTATTCCCGTAATCAGCTGTAGGATCCAAATAAAGCTCCCGCTCCTGCTGTGCCAGGGTCTCCTGTGTGTGTGTTGTTGTTGTTGTTATTTTTTTTAAATAATAATAATTATTATTTTCCCTCCAGTCAGAAAGACTGTACAAACCAGAAGACGACGCTGCTCACTTGGATTCCACCTTCACATTTTTACTCTCGCCCGATGCAGCCCCCTCCCTCCTCCTCCTCCTCCGGCTCCGCCGCGCTCCTCCGGCATGTCCCCGTGCGTGCGCCTCTCCAGCTCTGTCAGTGCTGGGTCCGGATACTGTCTGCGCACTGACCTTTCAAAATAAAGGAGCAGCCGCTTAAGATCGGGCGTGATTGACAGGAAGACAGAAAGAGAGAGAAAGAGACGGGAGGGGTTTAAAAGAGAGCGTCAACTATAGATAGACAATCTATCTATCTATCTATCTATCTATCTATCTATCTATCTATCTATCTATCTATCTATCTATCTATCTATCTATCTGAAGTTGTGGAACTTTCATTATCCGTTCACAATTAATACATGAAAATAAAGTAAACAATACTTTTATTGTGAAAAGAACCCCACTCTTTCCGGTTTCTCTCAGGCTCTGACGTTAGATTTACTATTCTCACTTTTATCTCCGCTCATAGCGACGTCACTCTGTGCTTATTAAAAGGAAAACAGAAATATTGTCCTAAAAGTCACGGCAGGAAGTGTTTGTTTATGGGTCGTCTGACTTGGACTGATGTTGGCAGAGTTATTTTCGCGGTGTCAGCAGAAATGTCAGTCATTCAGTGTGATGCGAGTCACTTTTCAAAAATGAAGACAGAGACCTGCGAGGGAAGCGACGAGTGGACAGAGGAAGCGATATTTCTTTCTAAAAACGCCGGCACGTTTCCGTTGATTTTCGGCAGAGTTTCCTGTTAAAAGTGTTGTGACAGCGCCCCCTTCTGGAAAACAGGCGTAAGCAAATTGGTTAATTGGATTGTTTACGGCTGAAGTCCTGCTAAAGGTTAGATGGCTGAAACCGTTCTCTGAAGTTACGGCACAATATACAGTAAGTCTGACTAAAGGCTGTTTTAGTTTTATTTTGGTTTTTTTAAAATATATATTCAATTTTAAATATGAAAAGGTACAACTCAAGTTTTTTTTTTTTTTTTTTTTTTTTTTTTGTAAAATACTTTATTTAATGCCAGAAAGCCTTTTGAAGGATGATAATTAGCATTTCACTGGCATTGGAAAGCTGAAGCAAAACTGGAGAGAACATTTAATGACTAAAAGCAGAAATGTCATGCAATTGTCACTTTTCCTTCTGTGTACTTAAATGGGTTCATGGGTATTGATGCGTAAAGATCTCCATCTAGCAGTGCCATACCCATCCGCTGTTGGCACCTCGGCCTTCAGACTGGAAGCCGGTTTAATGCAACATCAACTCTGAAAAATTGAACAGCCCTCAGATAGATTGACGAAGAGAAATGCAGATGACTAAACATGAAGTTACAGCTAATTCTTCTTTTTTTTATGTATGCAAAGAGCAGTGCCTGTCAGAAGTATTTCTTTTTATTTAAAAGTGGATCAAATGTGACAGACTAAGTCAATAAGTAAACCATTAATCAGTCATTTGACAATTCTGCTCTTTATAAGAAATTGCTCTTGGAAAGTCACAAGAAAAAGTTTATCTCAGACCATTTAGGGGACATAGGGAACAATTGGAATAATGCCATGTTATACAACAAAACATGTAAATCTGTAGCCTGCATGCAACTGACTCTAAACATCAACCTGAACACGTCGTTCCTACTGACGTATGGAGGTGGTGGCATCATGCTGTGTAATGTGTTACTTCAGCTGCGACAAATAGTCAGAGTTTGTTGAAGGACGACTGGAATTACAGGTTTGAAGAGAACCAGTTAGAGGAAGCAAAATCAGAAGTTCACCTTCCAGAAGGATGTCAATCATGAACCTCAGTTACAATTTAGTGGCTAACAACGGTGTATTTGTTCTTCGATATGCCCAAAAGAGCAAACATCTCCCCTCTGTTCATTGAACGTCATTGGACATCCTTAGTGGTCTGCATCAAATCAACTCAATGATATTAGTCAACAAAGTGGTTAACATCCTCCTCTACTCCCCGATAGCTTATATCAGGTCATGAATGGATCGTCAGCGAGCAGTATATATGTCATGCTAACTGCAGTCCAGACTCTTTATATGTGTAGAATGACCTAGCAAAATAAGAAACTTGTGAAGACCCTGCTCATCAGAGATTATCTCTACCCAAGCTCCTACACTGTGCTTCCCTACCCTGAATCTCTTAATGCACTTTCCTCTATCCCAGGGCTCTATTTCTGCACTGTCAGCCCCTGTGACCTCTGACAGAACTTGACGAGTAGTCTTCCTTCTGAGTTGCAGTAGCTTTGATGTTGATTGGATTATTATACCCTCAGCTGTAATTCATCTTTATATCTGTCTGCCACATGTAAAAAGATGAACACGTGCTAAATGACAAACCTATTCCAGATTTTTTTTTTTTTAGTTTTACCTAATCGAAATTAAGCCAGTGTTTTGTTTTTTTTTTGTTTGTTTTTTTTTGTTTTTTATAAAACAGCCAAGTTGCTCTCTCTCCATGTCCTGATGGTCAGTGGCGGGACATGAAAGGCGCAGCGTTCACCCTCAGCTGCAGTCTTACCTTTTCAGAATCTGGACTCAGAAGTTTCATAAGTCCTCTATCTATCCTCTTAACCCTTTTTTTAATTCTAATGCAAAGTTTGTTGGCTAGTTTCTCAAGTGTAATGTTGCACATCCTTGCTCCTCATACTTGTTTTTAAAGGTAACCTTGATCGTTTGCTGTTTTGGCATTGGTCAGGGCTTGTAATGCTTGTTATTGGTAATGAATAACTCAAATGAGGTTTAGCTGAATGTGTGCATGAGTGAAACTCATTGTTTGGCAGTCCCTTAAATAGTTTGCAATTGTGCTCCTGTGTCTGTCACTCTTTGTGCTTTCGTCCACCAAACTGATGCGGCAGCAAAACAGGAAGCTAGCCTTCCTGTTCACAGGAGGCAGAAGGGTAAGAGGCCATCATGTCAACACAACGTTGTCACTGTCTGCAAAGGCGCCAGTTGTACATAGCTGACAAAAAAAACAAAACATTTTGAGATGCTGTCTTACTGCTAATCCAAGAGTTTGCCAAGTGATATAAAACAGGCATGATCAGCAGAAACGGTGCTACTGATCACATGATAGAGCTACGATCATGTTTCTGTGGCACTCCTCCTCATCTATTGCTCCATTGTTTTAACCCAGTCACTCATCCACTGTTTTTCTTTTGGAGGTAATGTTCTTTTTGTTTGTGAGTCACACCAAGGCCATGTGTCCACTATCACTGGGCCTGATCAGCAACATTCTTCATCAAGTCTCACAATCCCTAAGCTTTGTTCATCCACAGAGGAATGTAAATGCAACCATGCACACACACAAATACAATTCCCAGTGTAATGCCACACTACAATGTCCACCCATTTCTATTTCTAATCGGTTGCTATCAAATACTAGCATATCTGTCTTTCTCACCACATATGCTATGTCTTTCTATCTTCACAAGGACTTTGCATTGACTTAAAACTTAACTTAGTTACCAATACATTCTTAACCCCAAACCTAAAACCAAGTCATACCTTAGGACTAAACCTAACCCATACCCTAAAAACAGCTTTTCTTCTCATGGGGTCTGGGCTTTGGGCCCCATAAGGAGCAGTTAGTCCCTTATGTATAGTATTATAGTATTTGTTTGGAAAATGGTCCTTATACCTTATCAAAAACAAGGCCACACTCACAGAGAGAGAGAGAAAGGGAAAGAGGTAAAGAGAGAAAGAGAGCGAGAATAAATGATCCATGCTCTGCAGCCTTGCATAGCCAATTGCATGATCACATGGGGAGTTCATTGCTGATGTATTCAGAGTGACTTTGTTCTAACATGCTGGATTCTGGAGGGACATGCACTGGAAAAAGGAATGAATATATATGAAATATATTTGTAATACAGGGCCGAGAGGAGGGCAAAGGGCAGGATCCACCATAGACAGGTTGCTATTACCTGTCCACGAAGGATGAAGACACGTTAAGCACACAAATTTATACTTAGGAGCAGATTAGCAGAGACTGTAGCAATAAGCGGGAGTACAATGGGAGGACACATGTTCATTGGAAGAACATGCAAATTCCCTGTACAGAGGCGACTGGCTTAGATGTGAAGATTTTTGCTGTGAAGGAACCGTGCTATCAGCTGTTCCACAGTGCAATCCGAAGTCGACTCAGTGAATCCTTATTCTCATTCATAAATCACTGTGTCCAGCAGAGAGCAGCAAGGCTGATATGTTTGCACGGGTTGTATTTTGAATGACTTCACATAAACTGTAAAAGTCAAGAATGGTCATTAGACTTTTGGTTAGTATGAAAGTTTTTTGTCTTGAAGCAAAAATTCAGCTTTGAAAAAGAAACTACATGGGGAAGCTCGTCTTCCCCTGAAGCAGCTAATGAACTCCATGTCTTTGCTGTTGCTGTCGCTGAAGTTCGTTCAGGTTCTGCCCAGAAACATTCATTAAAAGCTTTGATAAAATGCATATTCATCAACAGTTTATTTTATGAGTACAGTCAGTTCCAGACTTCATACTTAACAAAGCATCTTAAATGAAAAAGAAAAAAACCCAAAGCAAATCCAGCCGGGGGATAATTACCCTGCCTCATGGAGAACGATAGTTATTATACAAAGTCGGTAACAGGAGGTAGCTGCTGTTTTATTCCCTCAGCATTTTTTCTACAGCCATGCAAGCTGATTGTAGCACAGTTCTTGGCATCAAAGTACAATTAGTGGAATGCCACCTGTAGGTGTGTTTGTGTGTGTAGCCTGACAGACAGGTAAGTGCAAAGGCATTATGTTCTTGGAACTTAGACAGGTTGGTTTCCAACAATGGTGCATACCAGCTGACTGGTTGTTGCTGTAATCTACTGTCATGGGGAGCGTCAAACCAAGCTGGTACCACTGGTGAGCGCATGAAAGTTCAGCTGCTTTATAATCTTACTTTTTTTCAGTGACTCGTGGCTCACATGTTTGCCGTGTGTGTGTGTGTGTGTGTGTGTGTGTGTGTGTGTGTGTGTGTGTGGGGGGGGGGGGGGGGTGGGGGGACTGTAGGTGGCTGTTCGTGTGTGTGTTTGTGTCTGCAAAGGGAATGGGGGTAAGGAAGAAAATGTGGGCTGTTCCGGCGTCCCAAAGAAATGTGTGGGTGGAGTCACAGCCTAAAACTTCCTCACTCACTGACACGCTCTTTTTGAAAGGAGCAGCAACACATATGCAGGACTGCAGCTCAGTCTTACCGATTTACACATTCTTTCTCTTTCCGTTTGTTTTTCTTCTGTGCTTCTGACAGTGGGGAATGACAGCATACAGTCAGCCGCTGTAATGGCGGCTGTATAGAGAAGCGAGATTCAGACAGAGGGAGATTTACAGAAATCCTGCAAAGTATGAGAAGAATGAATTGAGTTGGGGAGAGCTGGTAGTAACACAGAGGTAAGACAGCTTTTTTTTTCTTTTTTTTTTGTACTGAACTCCAAATTCACTTTGTGACCAAAACTTGATCCTTTTGAGTAAACACTGCTGCACTTTGTACTTTGCTACATGACCATAATGCTGTTAGTTTACAGCCTGCCAGCTGTAAACTTTTTTGTTTTTCAAGAAAAGAGTGTAGGGTAGTGATTTTACCTGAATGTTTATTTTACTGGTGGCTTGATAATATCTGTGAAGAAGATCAAAGAAGAGAAGATTAGCTTCTTTTATAGTAATCATTTCTATTCTGATTTTGCAAGATAAAAAAAGAAAAAATGAGGAAGAAAATTCTACAAAGCCTCAGAAATTCACTGTTTTGCTTTGAGAGTTTATTTTAACGCTGTGTAGCATTATGGGAATCTCCCTTCAGAGTTGCTCTGTCTAAGCCACAGACACAGGCATGCGAGTGGGGGGTCTAGTCTAAACTTAGAGACCCGGGCTCCTCTCTCATATTACGCTCTGCTTTCTCTGTTTGCACGTATTCCACCGCCACAAACTCCACATGTTGCACACACGTTCAGAGAAAGCGACCTCAGAAAGCAACATCCGAACAGAGCCGTATGTTCACCATATGCTCCTCATCAGGTTACATTGAGGAATGAGGATTGCCGTGTCACTATTGCAGTGCAGGCTTTTCAGCATGTGAAGACTGGATGATTGTTTATAACAGGTAAACTATAAGCCCTTTCACTAAAAGAGGCGTCGCATGTTAGTGACCCTGACGGATCTGTAAGATGAGCAGACGATTGTGACTTTGCAGATGGTTCCACTGTTTTTTCAAAAAGAGAATATTGTGACTTTTACAACATCAGTAGGGAACAAGTTTTATTGTTTTAAAAGCATGTTTTAGAGAGTTTATCAGTTACCCTTGTGCAGCCATTGGCTCCTGCCCATATGTGCATGTGACTTGCCCATATCAACCTTGAGAAGTCTGTGTTTATTAGATTATCCATCCACTTCCCCAAGAGAAAACAAGCAGGCCAGTCAGAAGAGTGTCAGGATATGCCTTGGCACGCCTTGTGGCTGTTTACAGCGTTCTGCCTCACTGGATACCCATGCACAGATTCAGCCGTGACCATTCAGCCCGCCACATAAACAAGATAACAACACCAATCCCAGGCAAGGATATCAACCCCTTGTGCTCGGGGTGAACAGAGATCTGAGGCCCGAAAAGAGGAACAAACCGTCTGCATTTCACTTCAGTTGCTGGAAATCACATTCAGAGAAGTGGTTCCCTTCAGCTTTCATAGATAGAGAAACCTGCAGAGTTTTTTTTTTTTTTTTTTTTTTTTAAACTTTGTCATAACATAAATACATTTTCATACCATTTCTATGTGAGTAATGTAGCATCATGCCGACCACTCAAAGTGCTTTACACTGGAGCAGCTGTATTCTTGCAAACAAAGCAGCATCCTCATAGCATGATGCTACAACTACCGTGTTTCACCATGGTTTTTGTTCAGAGTGTTTGCAGGGTTAGTTGTTTTGCTCCATATCACATTTTCCATGTAGGTGACAAAGTAACATTTTGATCTCGTCAGATATGTTCTGTGTCACCTTTATAACTTGTGTCTCACTACAAACAGAACTTCTTTTGACTTTCTCTCAACAAGAAATTTATTTTCACTATCTTACATTAAACAGCAGATCTGTTGATTGTGCGACTATTAGTTATCCTTTTGACAGATTTTTCCAGTGGACCTGCGGCATTCTTCAGATGCTTCAGAGTTACCAGGGGCCTCTTGGCTACTCCAGATCAATTTTGATCTATTTGGAATGCTGTTTCATCCCCTAGCTCAACTTTAAGTTTTTCTGCAATATTATCCCTGTCTGCTGTGACCCTTGATATTCATGGTGCTGTTTGTTCATTGTGTTCTTTTAAAAAAAAAACGCTGAGGCCTTCACTCAGCAGCTGTATTCAGACGGAGACTAGATTACTAGCAGATGGACTATGTTCATTAATGAGGTTACTTCTGAGGACAATTGATTGTCCTGGATTTTATTTACAAGTATCAGAATAACAGAGGCTGAGTGCAGTTACTTATTTGTGAAAAAAGAAAGAAAACAAATGCAGGCTATTTTATTCTGTTTTAAGCGTATGCTCTATTTAGTGTAGGCCCATCAAATAAAATCCACACACTCATCTTCAAATTAAATTCAAAACAATCAGGTTATTCAATTCACTGGGGTTCCAAAAAAGCACAGAAAAGGAGAGTTAGAACTTTACCAATTTAGAAATGTACTGCACTTTCCACCAAAGATAGCGGGAAACCAAAGCAAACAATGACAAGACAGTTTCTGCTCTAATCTCAGCTGGAGTCTGCTCTTTCCCCCACAGCTGTGTGAGTTTTGTGCCTGCTTCCTCCAACAGTCCAGATACGTGCATTTCAGAATGACTAACAGTTACGCGGACCAGTGGTGTACGTCTAATTGCAAGTGTGGAACAGTCATGTGACACAAAAGCTGCAACGGAGATTTACAGCTAATCTTGCAGTTAAATGTTGACTCAATTATTAACTATTTAGCTTTTAAGTTTAAGTGTGTCTCTTGATCTCACCATGTTGCCTGAAGTTTGCTTGTCGACAAAGGCAATTGGAATTGCAGGCAGAAGTAGTTGGATGTGAATTGTCACAAGATTGTCATGATTTGTTTTTCTTTAAAACACTTGATTCCACCTTTTGCTTCACCTCTCAGTCGATGAACTTATGGAGATGTTTCTTATAAATGGTCTTGTTGAGGAAAGCAGTTGGATGCTATAACTGTAAGAACAATCCTGAGTGTTTTGAAGTATTCAATGGCTGCACAATTAGAGCTGACAGTGGCACTCAAAAGAAATGCTGACATATTTTGAAGGTAACATTATTTGTGATGTAAAGCTATAGAATGTGTCACTATTTATCCTCACCCTCTTCACATTTGGCTTTGTCAGAAATTTCTTCAATGGATAAAATTTTCCAGTACAGTCTGAAGCAAATGACAATGGACAACAGTTGTTTTTTCCCCCTTTTTGTTGTTAATGTGATATAACACAACAAAGGAAAACTGTCAACCAACTGCTTTTTTAAATAAGGGTCCACATGGTGTTACTTAGAAAATCTCATATTTTCTAAGTAGATATGGTTGTCATAAGAAGCTTAAAAATCACTCATCTGTGTAACTTATTGTGTATTAAGTTGTGATATCCTAATTAATTTCTAGGACACCGTATTTAACACAGACATAGACTTCATTAGTAGAGTTCCTTATATACATTTAGAGAGGTCACAGTGTTACTTTCAGAGCATAGGACAGATTGCTTTTCCAATGTGGAATCTCTTTTGATAGAGTTGTGAACCTCTGGCTGTATGTACTAGGACTGCCCATATTGCCAGTGTTACCTGAATGAAGGAGGGTCTTTACTTGTATTTCTAAATGCACGAAAATTTGGGATATTATAACAATCTCCGCTGGCTCACAAGAATGCTGTTTCTTTGACTATAATCGCGTTTTCCAAGCTTTTCTTGACAAATTTCTCATACTTCAGCTCTTCACGCAATTTTCAAAGCAATTTCTCTAGCTTGTACTTTGGAAAGCTCATCAAATGGTGTTTATTTACTAAAGGGATTTATGCCTACTTTCAGAACTATAATTAAACTACCAGACTGGGATTTTATTCTTTATTCTACATATAATACTCTAACCATTTCTGGAAAAACAATTCAGGTATTTCTGTATTGAAAAGTCATCCTTTTGTTACTCTTGTAAAATTCACATTTCCTGAGATAATGAATTTCTTAAGCTACAATTCAATCATCAAAATTAACAAATAAAATAGATTCCTCTGTGTGGAAAGAAGTAATTTGTGAGTTTTTCTTGTTGAGCTGAAATACTGGACTATATTAACCTTACATTGGTATTCTGATTTACTCGGATGCGCCTGTGCAACAGCTGACATAACTTTCATGATGTTCCTTTGTGTGGAATATCCAGTCGTCTGTCTGTGCCATCAGGCGACTCTCACCTCCACCTTCACTTGACCTTGCAGCCCGTTCCTCTCAGGCATTGCCTTACAGCGGGTCAGCAGTACATCACCTCAGCAACAAACACGCTGTTGTTATGACACGCGCTTTCAGTGCATTCTCTCACTCTCGCACACGGGCGAATCATAAGGAAACTTTCTCTGAGGCCTACCCCCACACACAATACCAATTGCAAAGAGTGCTTTGTGGATCGACTGACTCTCTGGGCAGCTACTGAGAGAGACTGAGAGAGAGAGGGAGGGAGAGAGATTGGTGGGTGGGGGCAGATGGAGGCTGCAAGAGAGAGAAATATTGCAAAGAGGAGCAGTCCCAGACAGATAGAAGAAGAAGAGAGGAGGACTGTAGAGACAGGTCCTGCTTACACTTACCGGTAATGTGAGCAGAGCAGGAAAAGGGATGACAGAAATAGGAAGGGAAGCTAGGCTTGGGCAATTGAAAGGAAGAGAGGAGGAGAGAGATAGAGTTGTTATTAAAGTGGCTGAGGGAAGCTGATGGGATGGCATTGATCTCTGGGAGCTGCCGGCTCTTGGGCCAGATGGCGTCTTGTTGCTGCAGACCGTTCCTCAACTCGTCCTGTTGTCGCCCGCTCATCAAAGTCTGCCTCTCCTCCTTCACAGGTCGGTCCCCGGCCCACTCTCTGTGCTCTGCTGTCATGACACGGACCGCTGCGTTCAGATAGGCAGGGACATAGGTCAATGTGCAGCATGGGTAACACACTTAGCCAAGAAGGTAAAAGGAGAGGGCATGGTGTGATCCTGCACTGCATCAGCATAACTTTGCGTGCGTTTGTGCTAACTCCGTTCCGATGGAAAGAATAGACTGTTGTTCTCTTTGGCATAATGTCATGTTGCATATTGTGTTTGCTCCCCCATTGTCTTGTGAATGCTTTGCATCTGGATGATAAAGTTCTATTGTTCATCTTTTTTCTCTTTTTAATTTCCACTGACAAAGCATGTTGAAAGAGAGAAATTAAATTAATAATAGACGTTTTTGTATTATGTATTTGGTGAAACATTACTCTGAGCCGAAAGTGTCTGAGCAGTCAAGCACAGGGACATCTGAAGGGTTTCCTATCAGTGTAAGTATGTGAGCCAGGCCTGTGTGTGCTCTGTATCCTACTGACAAATCCTCAAACTAACTGGCTGAAACCCCCCCCCCCAACCCCAGCAATGTTTAACACATTCCCCAATCCTGAAACCCTTTTTTTTCCCCAGGAAATTTTGTGAGAAATACTCAGATTTTATCCATGTTCAGATTCGGTGTCTGTTCAGTGAAGCTATATCCAGGAGCTGGCCATAATTGCAAAATAATCCCCTTATTTAACCTTAATATCCCACTTAATATACACACAACCTCATTGTAAATCCCTACTATAAAGGGCATAACATAATTCTAAAATCCCTAAAGGTCGTGTTAAATCTGCTTTCTGTCATAAACTATTCTAACTCCTAGGTTAAAACTCCTATTCAGTGTGTTAATGAGCTTTGGAAGTGCTGATAAGCAGATTTTGCTTAATTTGGCTTAAAGCAGGGGAGCCGTTTCCTTTTCACATTAAGACAAACTGACCTAAGTGACTGCTGGCTGTGGCTTCATATTTACTGTACACATGTAGGCAGAAACCCTAATCCTTACATGCTCAAACTAGTATCTAAAGAGAGATTGGTAAGATATTAGAAACCTTCAGAAATATTTCAAGAGCACCTCGCCTAAAATGAACAATAGAAGGGACTGACTTTTATTCCATTATGTTTTTTTTATTTTTTTATTTGTTTTATTTGGTTTTGCAGACATCTCCCCTGCTGAGCTGGATGCTCTTTGGAGGGAACCGCCATACAGTCTTGGAGGAACACATGAACACTTTTCAGACAATAACATCATGACTCAAGGTATGGCAGTGATGCAACAAAGACAGAAAAGCTTTATTGATTAGAGTCTAGTCCTTTCTTCGCTTGGCGGAGAAACACGCTTCTGAAGTTCATGTGAGCAGGAGCAGCGTTGCTTTACCTCCGGTCACAAACTGAGGAAGTCTTTGGGATATCCTCTCTGCTGCACAATGGAGCGAGCCATGGGAAGCTCGTCACCGCTTTAATGCAAAAAAAAATTATACGCTTCGGCAACCCATGACGTGCACATCCGTCCGGCAGACATTGACGGTGCCTCGCGAGATTATCTACCCCACTTTTCAGCGTGCCAGAAACGATGAAGGACGGTGTTGTGGGTCAAACGAGGCTAACGTTTACACATCAGCTCGCACACATTATTCACACCGTAACACGTGGTGGTGGTGGTGGCAGCGTCATGCTACACGGCTTGTTCTCTTCAGCAGAATCAGAGTTGGTGAGAACTTGGTTGGAATTAAATTGAGGGCATTGCTGGAGGAAAATGTGTTAGAGGCTGCAAACAACATCAGATTGTGCCAGCCTGCATTCGATCTGCCTTGTAAAGTATTGAACTGTAGTTTAACTATTTTGTAAAAATGGATGTAGATGGAAAGTGTTTTCATATGGAGGTTCAAAATAAATACATGCCACATTATTAAGAGTTTTCCAAAGCACTAAATGTTTGAAACATGCAAAAACACAAGTAAAAAGCATTGGATGAATAGATAACAGATTAAGGTTGTTGGAATATGTAGAAATATTAGATGAAGTGAGAAAATGGCAAGACATTAGGTGTTGTATGTCTGTTATAGCACCAACCAGAGATTCTGCTTTTAGTATCATGCAGTGATTATGATCCTGTGTCATTTGAAAATGTTTTGAGTTTAATATCCAAACTGCAGTCAGACACGTGAATTGGGATTAAAACCGAGTTAGAGCCGTCCTCGCAAGTGGAGAAAATGAGTTATCTGTTTTTACATGCAACAAAGATTTCCATCCTACGCAAAACCTGAGGCTGTTTAAGAAACAGCGAACGTTTTTCCTTCCATGTGTTATCCATGTCATCTTGAGCTAGAAAGAGAGAGAGAGAGAGAGAGAGAGAGAGAAAAAAAACAAGGTTTATATTTTAGCCTTTTGTATGAACAGGTGAGGAAGAGGATGGTCCAACTGGAGACTCAGCAGAAGGAGAGGAACATGACAGCTACTGGAAGAAGAAGGAGGCCTTCCTTCGAGGAAGTAAAATTTCAGTCGGGGAGAAATTCTCTTCAGGTAGAGTTCCTCTCCACTTCACCACAAGTCCAACTCTTCACCATGTTCACAGCTAGTAATCATGGTGCAACTATGAAGCTGCTTCCCGTGGATTTAATTTTCATGAATGAAATGAATTCTGATGAATCATATTTGTGTGTCTGCTAATGTTTGCTCAGTCAGCAATTCAGCTTCATCCATCACATCCTCCCAGGTTTGTCAAGAGAAATGGGTATAAATGGAGTCCAGTAAGAGGCCTAATGGCTTCGTTATTACTCCTGGGACCGCTGTATCGCACACCAAGCAAATAATATAAAACTTTCACAAAGCACCTATGATATAGTCTTGAAAAGTGTCATCTCTTTCCAATGTAGAAAATGGTATTGTTTTCAAAGATTGTTTTTTTTTTTATCTTCAGTGACAAAATCAGAAAAAAAAAACCTCTCTCCCATCAATGCTTTTGATCATGCTCTACATGTCTTTCACACAGAAATCGTGCTCCGGTTTACTGGGCGGAGGCGTTCCGGTGACAATTCAGACCAGTCCCTGCAGGAGGCTCTGCGCACACGACTCCGAGTGGTGGAGAGCAACAGCAAAGACATCACTCAGCTCTTTAAAGTGAGGCCAAACGGTGTTTCCTGTGTTTCACTGCACTTTCCCTTCGTTCTGTGAAGATCGTTGGAAATAATCCACCTTCTCGCATGATAAACGATGTACTGTGTATACATAAGGCAAATGGAGATACATCACCTCGTGAATTATTAAAATTTATAATCGACACATGAATGAATGATTGGAAGCTGAAACCTGAAAGCTTCTTTCCTCAGGACCTGTCAGCTCGTCTGGTCTCTGTTCATGCTGAGAAGGACATCTTTGTGCTCACATTTAAGACGGTGGAGGAGATTTGGAAGTTTTCAACTTACCTCTCATTAGGTAGGACTCATATCTGAAAGATATTCAGTTGTACTTTTATTTATATGCTTTTACAAAATTTTGCTTATTTAGATTTCCAGCACTAAACAATGGTTAGACAAGTCCTGTTGACAGTAAGATTTTAGTTTATGTCACTGCACTCCAGTTGTTTGTTGTCTGTTTTTGTGGTTCAGGTTTCGTTGCCCGATGCTTGGAGAACTTCCTGTGTGACCAGTCTTTCTGGCTGGACTCAGAACTGCTTCGTGAGTTAGAGATCAATGTTTCTGTGGACGAGGAGCATCTCGCCACCCTCTACCTGGGGCTTCTGCTTCAAGAAGGTGAGCGGTGCTGATTTCTATTGAATGGATGAAAATACTGCCAATAACATGAAACCAAAATGTCAATAGAAAAGGTAAAAGTGAAGACATAATAAAATGACATTAACTTTAACATGGTTGCCGAACTGAAGTCACTGATTCTCAAACGGTGTTGAAAATGCCAATAGTGGCACTTGGTCTGCCATTTGTGGTCTTCAAAATAATTTTTGGAAACCACACTTGTCTGTAAATGCAGGTGTTGTGATTGTTTTACCTCCTGAGTCAGAACTTGGATTTGGTAATGGTCTGAAATTAAAAACAATCATGTTTCTGTTAAAAGCTTGAAAACTTGTGGGATTTTCTCTGCTGTTAACAATATAAACTAATAGCAATGTGTTTATCTGTATCTTATCAAAATGTCTTAGGAACAAGCTAAGTGACATTGTCTGTAGTTATATGTGGGTAAAAGATTTGGTGAGATATGATTCAGCAAATAAAATACTTGGGTGAGAGTTTAATTTAAGGGAGCCATGTTGGACATTAAAAGTGTGGTTGGTAAGAAACCTTCAGATTTTAGACTAAAAGGGTGATTTTTTATTTTTTTCTTATTTTTATTCTTTTGGAAATAACACAACAAACTGAAAAACTCCAAGGTTTGGTGTACTACTTGTTTAAAATGTCAGCAATGGTGGTGCTTGAAAACTTTGATCTCAATAGAGACTGACTAATTTGACCCAATCGCTCTCTTAGTGATCTTTTTAGCATTCACACAGTCTTGAAAATGAAATATTCTTTATTCCTTTAGAGGTGAAACTGTGTGATGATTATCAGAGCCAGAATGATCCCAGTGCTAGACTCTGCTGGGACATTCCTGTGTGCTGCTTTTCAAGCTTTGAATTGTGAAAACTCTCTGGAAGTGTGGATTTCTTTTCTGATCCAAAAAAGTAGCTTTTGAAATAAACAGTCAAAATTATCCATTAGCCAGTGTAAGCCGATACATAGTTATGCTATGTATGTTTTTTTGTTTTTTACATTTATACAAACTTATATCCATGTACATGGAGACCAGTTCACTGAGAAGATATTACTGTTCTCCAGACCAAAAGCTACACGGACCGTATGAAAATACTGCAGTCCTGGCAAATAGCGATAAAAATTACATTAGCTTAATAGGAGGGTATATACACCATCCATCATTTGTGACTGAATGAGGGCAGAGTTGCTGTTACAGAAAAGCTAATCCATAACCACAATGATTTTTATCCAAACCGAGAACACTGAAAACATCAACATCTGGACCCACGCAGACCTTTGCTTCGCACGTTTGCACAAGCTCTCTTCTCTCCTTTGCAGGATCTTTTTTTGCCAAGGCGCTGTTCACCAGAAGTGAGGAGGATGAAGACAGTGAGGAGCATCTGGCATTTAAAAAGAATGACCTGCTGATCGTGAGGGATACGGGGAAGGACGACATTTGGGAGGGCACTATGCTGGCCACGGGGAGCCACGGCCAGGTACCAGTCCACGCCATGCAGCCACTGCCGTACCCCTTCTACCAGTAAGTTCCACGGATAAGCCATCTCAGTCATGGGTTAATAAATGACACACTTTACAGCATCTCAATATAACATGCTCTTTATTAAACGTTAGTTAAAGGCCAACAAGAAGTAGGAGCATTCGTGCAGGAGTTGGCTTGACTTCAATATTTTTTACTTCCTGTTTGGCCAGGTGGTTCCTCAGGAAGTATCCGGGCCAAGCTGGATACTCACCAGTAGAAAAGGAACTGTTTGAAAGTGCAATCGGTAAAGCTTTTCTGCGTATTCTATGATTTCTCCGATATTCAAATTTAACCTGCATGAATTGACCATTCGATTTAGATTCATATCCCGAATGTTTATGCAAGCTCCAGCAACCTCACCTGTTTTTCCCCTTGGCCTTCTCATCTGATCCCTCAGTGACCGGTTCGTGTGAAGCCATCGTTGACTACAGTCCAGCTGGGCCAGACGAGCTCCAGCTGAGTCAAGGGGACACGGTGGAGATCCAGGGTCTGCTGATGCGGGGACTTTCCGTCTTCATAGGAAGACACACATCCACAGGACGCACTGGATTTGTTCACAGGGCCCACGTCAAGCCTCTGAACACCAAACCCCTGTAAGAAATTACATGTTAACGTCATAAGATCTTTTTACGCAGTTTATCTCATTCTTATTCTGAGATGAGATGTGGCTTTTTTACGGTTTGTGTTTTGTTTTTTAATCATTTGTGGAAGGCATTGCAAGATTCATACAGCTTAAAATTTTGCATTTTGTTTGTGTTTGCATGCTTTATAGATATTTCATGTGACATATTAACACAAAAGTTGCACATATCTGTGAAACAATAAGAATACATAGTTTCAAAATTTTGTTTCAAACTAAAAGTCAGACAGTGGGTCTTGTTTGCATCCAGCATCTTTGGAATAAATATAGAATAAATACTTTGTACAATCATACTTTGACGCAAAAACGTGTGCAAGTCTTTGGGGGTATATTTCTCCCCAGATTGTGCATTAGGACCTGATTTTTGCCCATAATAAAAGTAAATATTCTATTAAACAGCCTAATCAAAGTCTAGAAAAAAATCTTAATTAAGAATCTTCTACAAACTTAAAAATATCTGTGCAAAGATGAGATGCTCTCCTTTCAGTCTGCCTAAAATGAACCATCCCATTGTAGCTTTGGGCATTTTTTTGTGATCATTGTAATTTTGGAAAGTGAGCCTCTTCTCCATCCTCACACGTTTTGCAATCAGTCTCAAGGTTTTCTTCCACCGGTTCCCACCGATTTAGCTTCGGCCCTCCATCAAGTCTCACCAGCTCTTTTGTCCCTGCTTACGGCATCGCGTCCCGACAGCGCGTTCGCTGTTTACCATGCTGGGTCGTAGATGTCTGGGTGGCTTGCAGTGTTTTTGTGACCAGACCACCAACACAATAAATAACAGTTTGTGGTCACCATGAGGCTCACGGGGTGTGCATACATACATTTTAAAGGCATTACAGTGGGTATGCTGGCTTGTCAGTCATAGAGTGGGTGATGATGCTGGGAAGATGCATGCAATCATAATGCCTCCTTTGTTTGCTTCTCACAGAGACAGACAATTGGTCTTTCTCACAGAGGAGGAGAAGGCCAGCCTGGCTCAGGTTAACCCGTATAGCTCAGAGCCAAGCGAAAGCTGCCTTCTGGAAAGACTCTTCTCATCAGATATCAGCTCTGTGTACAGACTAGGTAAAGGAACCACTGGATCAGTTAAGGGATTTTACTATTTTTATTTCTGATAGAACCCAAAGATAGTTGTGCCACAGCACATTTTTGGGATATTTTACTCCTATTTTGTTTGATGCATGGTTTGAGCATGTTTCCAGAACAGTTGTTGTTGTTTCCATGTTTGTTTTTTCTCCATTTTTATTTCTTCATCTGGCAAGAGAAAGCTTAAGCTGATTTACCGTATGTATTTCCAGACAGGCTGGATGAGGCCGACTTCATGTACATACGGAATCGGCCGAAGCACGGTAATATTATAAAGCAGTTATAATATGCAATACAAACTGTTTTTAGCAGCTGATGCACTCGTCTTACTTCTTCGCAGATTTCAAGGGTTTTTCCAGCGCCCGTCAGAGCCTTATGTCCGAAAGAAGCGAAGGGACAATGCAGAACCAATCCTCCCCCCGCGCCTCCATCTCTGTGGCCTCGCCGCGCGCGTCCCTCTATCATTCCCTCAATCCTCTGCCGCGAGAGGGAGAGCGGCTCTCCTTCAATCTAGAGGACACATTTAAAGAGCTCGATGAGTTCCAGGAGGATCCCCCTCTCTTCATGGAAGAGAACAGCTGGGAGGGCGAGAAGTCGGAGCTCAGTGACCCGACACTGACTCTGTTAAACCACGAACACTTCCAGGTGAGCTTATGTCACTGTTCATTCATTGCGTCTCCAACCTGGTTAGAAACACAGACGGGTTTGGCTTGCGCAAGTACAGTCATAAACAAATCTCTAGAACAAAAGCTCTGAATCATGATGATATACAGACTAGACAGACCATTAGTGTACTTATCCACAAACTCATGAGCTCAGCTTCCTGAATTGCCTTAAAGGCTTTCTTAAAGTGTATTGTTACACAACATGTTAGCAAGAATGTGGATGACACTACATTTGGGCCCAAATACTGAGATTTATGCAGAACAAACAATGTCTTGTTACACTGCTAGGAGTTCTTAAAGAACATTTTGAATAACATTTCATGAGACTGAAACAGCATATCTTTATGAGTCAGTAGAAAATGAAACTATAGTTAGTTTCATGCCCTTTTTTTGTGTGTCTTCCAGGATGAATTTCTGCCCTTGTACGACCTACACTGTTCCTTCCTGCGGATGACTTTCGGTGAGAAGACTGAGGACGAACTGTCCGGACATCTTGAGAGTGTCAGGGAGTGCGCCAAGAGACTGGGCATGCACTGGGCACATCGGCGTGCGTGCTTTGTCCTTGGCAGACTTTGCGCCAGAAAGCTAAAGTTCTCCCAGGTACCCGGAACATCAAGAAAACAAGAATCAACATATTTTTTCCAAAATAAAAAGAGCTTTCTCCAGTAACTCTGTCTTATACTACACTGAGAGTGCCTTACAAAAGTGTTGATATGCTTGGAACCTTTTAATGTTTTGTTGAGTAATAACCATAAACTTTGTGTTTTTTCATTGCAATTTTTGCACATATGGTCTTGGGCATAACTCTGAAATGGAAAAAAAAAGTAGTTAAACACTTTTCATTAGTGAAAGTCTGAATTGAGAATGTTTTTTATTCTGTCAACAAATAAGTTTCAATCTAAATGGAATTAATTGCAAAAAATCAACTCCAGACATTTATATTAACTCAATTAAAAATTCTAATTGAGTTCCACCACTAAGACAAATTTGTTGAGAAGTTTGAAGTTTGAAGCTGTATCAAATTATAAGACTTGAAACATTTCACAGAGCATTGATCAACCCACCAATCAGTCATCCAAAATTGGAAAGAGTGTGATACAAATGCAAACTTTTCAAGTTTTAAGTCGTGACCTTAAGATGCAAAGCCCTCTTAACCTGGCTTTGCATCTTAAGGTAGCATGAGGTCTGCTACCTCATCTCCAGCATCAAGAAGTAGCCAAGAGGACCATAGTAGCTCTGGTGGAGCAGCAGAGATCAAAGGTCAGGTTGGAGCCTATTAGAGACTATTAGTTGTGCAGCCCAAAATCCTGACCTTTATGAAAGAGAGGCAAAAAGCAAAAACAAAGCCATATGAAGTTCTTACTGTGTACAGTTTTACATAAACTGTCAGGGAAAAAGAGTGGAAGAAGTTCCTCTTATCAGATGAGACTGAAATTAGATTTTTTGTTTTTGACCTTGGACAAACTGATATGCCTTCAACATGGACAATATTGATGTTAAGAGCTGATAGTAAGACGAATGAAGCAAAATATATTCATCCAGTCTGACAGATCTTAAACTATTCTTCAGAAAAGAAAAGGGAAAAATCTTCAGTTTACCTGTTTCCACAAATATTTGTTTCCTCTTCTTAGATGAACTCAGGAGACTAAATGGCAAATCCCAACCTTTAAACTTTTTGGATTCAGTGTGGAAACATTGTATCCACAATGAAAGGTTTAAGAAGCATGAATACTTTGCAAGGCACTGTAGCAATAGTCTTGGACAATTTATTACAGTGAACACTCATCATGACTGTTTTCTCCTCAGGCGCGAGTATACTACGAGGAAGCTCTGAGTGTCAGCGTCAACAGCTTCTCTGACGTACCGCTCCTCGTGGCTCTCTTCACAAACCTCACTGCCATCTACCTGAAGCAGCGAATGACTGATAAACTGCCCCAGATCCTGGAGAAGGCCAGTGCCTTAATACTCTGTCTTCCCTGCCATGCTTTCATGTCCTCAGACGAAGTTGAACTGCTGAAGCTCCTCTTGAGAAGATCCGTCGTGTTGGGGGACAAACATTTGGAGGCTCGCGTCTGCTACCTCATCTCTAGCCTCTACTTAGTTCTTAAGAAGACAGAAGACACGCTGCCTTTCTTTGAGCGACTTCAGTTTCTTTCAGCCACACTGTCGGCCACCGAAGGCGGACCTATCGAACCTTTGGACCTCAACTGGCTCTTGAGCTGGCTCTATCATCGTAAATACATGCCTTACTTAGCATTGGCCTCCCTAAGCCTGGACTCAAGAGAAGACCATTCACTTTGCGATGCTTTCCAGAGGATTGAGTTGTTTATCAGAAACTCTGTCCGTCTGAATCCGTGCTGGAAGGAAGGAACCTCACTGCTCCCCGCTCAGATAGTAGTTTACCTGCAGCAGACTCTTGCCGTAGCTGAGCAGGGTGATGACATAAAGATGCAGCGGGACCTTTTTTTGGCTTTGGCTTTGACCTACCAGCAGTACGGCGCGCTGGATAAAGCGGTGTGCTGCGCTCAACAAGCTGTGGAGACAGGGAGCCACATCAATGAGGAGGATGGCTTTGAGGCTTCAGTGCTGCTTGGTTGGCTGCTGGTGTTGACGGGTCAGGCTGAGAGGGCTCAGAGTATTTTAGAGCCACTGCTCACATCACTACAGGTGAGGAATCCAGTCAACAATAAGAAACGGAGGAGGCAAAAAAAAAAAAAGTATTTATTTTCCCAAAGCAATGTCTGATTTGCTTCTTTTTGTGGAAACAGAGCACGGACAGTCCCACTCAGCAAGGAGTCATCCATAACCTTTTAGCATTGTGTCTGAGGCATCAGGGTTGGGTCCGAGAGGCAGGTTGGCATCTTCACTCCGCCTTGGAAATCTCCAGAGAGAGTGGCAACCAGAGGAATCAGGCGCTGGCACTGGCTAACCTGGGCTGCCTGGCGCTGGATGCTGGGGCGAACCTCCTTGCGGAGCGCTTTCTGGTTAGGTCAGTGTTTCAGCTCTCCAGGGTCACGCAGTGGTGACGTTTGACTGGAGGGTGGATGGTTCAGAAGCCAAGGCATGAAAAACAAATCACACCTTGAATACCGCACCGATACAGGAACAAATAAATTTTTTTGCTTGCCATGCTTTTTCCCCATTCTAGGTCTCTGTGCCTTTTCCTGGATCTCTGGGAAAGTCCAACCGACGAGGAACACGTTCAGGTGTATCTTTGGCTTGGGCAGAGTTACAAGGACAGAGGGAAGAGTCAGGACATCAGGGCATGCTATGAAATGGGGCTGCTAATTGCACTGCATGCCAGAAATTTGCACAGTAAGCATCAGCACAACCACTGGGTAAAGATATTGTGGGATGCGTGGGGTTTTTGTGATTAGCAGCTTTCTGGGATGTTGATTACAATATGAGCTGAATAAATCTTTATATTTTATGATAGTTATAAAACATTGCAAAACACACACATGCTTGAAATACATTAAGGAAAATAAACATTGTCAGTAGCACAATTGAAAATATACTTACTGAGAAAATCTACGTGGTCAATGTATATTTTCCCTGCTGTATCGTTTTGCTAATATCCCAATTGTTTTGTATTTATTGCAGGTCAGATGGTGGTAGCCAAGCTTCTGAGTGTGCTGTACGCCGAAATGCTGCTCTACTGTCAGAGCATTGTTTACTATGAGCATTGTGTCTCAGTGTCCAGAGAGCTAAAGGACAAGAGACGGGAAGGAGAGTATCTGGAAAAACTCAGCAGCCTCTACCTCTCACTCAACACAGAGAAGTAATTTCCTCTGGCGTCTTTTGCACCAAGTGGTTTCTCTTTCTTCAAGCTTGTAGGTTTTATTCTGTTTTTTTTTTTTTTCCTTTGTTTTTGGAAATTTTTCAGATCGTCTCGTAAGTCTCTTGATTACACCAAGCAGAGTCTGAGGATTTCCATCGATCTGGGCAAGAGAGAGGAAGAGTCAGAGACCTGGCTGCAGGTGGGACGAATCTATTACCTCATTCAGGAGGACGAGCTGGCTGACATGTACCTGCAGGTAGGAAGGAAATGAAGCATTAAAGTGTAGACTGTTTTTTCAGTGACTCGTTTTTCCTGGTTCAGCCCTTTGTTCTGTCATAGCACTGGCATACAGTGAATGTGGACGCTCAACATTCCTGAGCAATCTTTGCCCTGACTGAAAGTGGAGCATATGTGCAAATTCTCATAGTCTTTTGCGTATTTCATAGTCACTTTTGATTCTGCTTTTCTTTTTAATTTCAATAAAATGTAGCAAATGCTCCAAGAAATTCACACATTTACAACTGAAATGACATGTTAAAACGAGGAATGACAAAATATTTGACAGGCAGCAGTGAAGACAGCCTTGAGGATGAACGACCCTCACTTTGCTTTGAGCATCTACGAGGAGGCGGGAGATGTTTACTTTAAAGGCCACAGGAATCGAATGGCTTCAGAGATTTTCTACAGAGTAAGTAGAGATATAAAGCTTTGTTTGTCTCAAGGCAGCTTTATTATGAGCAAGCAATTTCTACAATACCTGCAGAAAGAACGGGCATTCTGTTCTTTTTCCTCTCTCCACGCTGTTTTTAACAAAACAAATTGTTTTGGCCCTCAGGATGGCAGTCTGCCATTTGCACGGAGCATCAAAGATGTCCATTCTGAGTTCCGCTTGTTAAGTAAATTAACAGAGCTACTAATGAATCAAGGAGAGCAGGAGGAAGCGCTGCAGTATGCAACGCTGGCTGTTCAAATAGCTAACCAAACAGGTAAGCGTTGCTTTTTTTGCCTCGCTGCAGCTCCATGTAGTACAGATAGAGATTCAACCGCACAATTATTTTTTTTCTTATGCAGGAGTTCGTGAAAATGAGAGGACTGCATATCATCGATTGGCCACAATTTACTTCAATCTTCAGCAGTACGAGATGGCAGAACACAACTACTTGAAGTCCCTTTCCCTGTGTCCGCTGACTCTGCAGCACCCCACAGAGGCGCGCTACTACACTAAAGTCTACTGCAGGCTAGGAAACATCACATTACACGAATTCAAGGTACTGCAGTCGACGTGACAACGTCAAACAGCGAAACTGTGGTTTATGTTCCTCTTCGATTCCCCGTGTTAGAATTTAGTGACACCTAGTGGGCTAAATCGGAAATTATTTTCTATTGATTTCTATTGCTATTTCTATTGCTTATAAATAATTGCAGTAGGACTTCTTAAGGTAATATTTAAACAGTGGCTTAATTTATATATATATATATATATATATATATATATTATTTTAGTCAGGGGAATTTTAGTTAAGGCGGCTTCCTGTTTCTGTTTCCTTAGTTTGTGTTGATCACATCACATACAGTTCCAATAAGATACATTGAAGTTACAACAGCTGAAGCACTGTGTGTAGGTTAAATTATGTTAATTGACCTTTCCTTTCTCCACCTTTGCAGGATGCCTTTGATGCAGCGGGGTACTTCTATTTAGCACTGGCGGCCGCTCTTGAGGACAAAGCTAACCCTGAAGCTCTGTATGTTGTGTACATGAAGCTGGCGGAGATCCATGGAAGCCACATGCCTGACGCTCAGTTGTGCCAGCTGTACATAGACAGAGCTCAGAGTCTGAAGAGAGTCCTGGCCGGAGTTGAAAGCTTCCCAGACAGTGATTCCAACCTAAAAAGGGAGAACTTATCAAATGTCTGCACTGGATACCGAAAAAGTGCGAATGACACGCACTCTCACTTTGATTCTGTTCTTGGAGATGAAAGGTTTGTTGATAGCACAGCGGCAAGAGCTCATTTGGTCAAGATTGACTCTGGGGAAATATTGACGGACATGAATCTTGAGGGAGATTATGGTCAGAAGGATCACAGTCACTGCCCTGGTGACACAGACAGTCGCTATTTAGATGTTTCAGGCTCTGAGACAGACACCATTGCGAGTCAGTCATATAGTGACAGCGTCATAACTGGATCCTTTGACACGGCTAAGGAGCACATTTCAGACTCCAGCAGCACCTCTGACACTTACCAGAATCCGGCTGAAGGGAAGGATTCGGAATTGGATTCTGACCGCAGCATGCCGAGTCAAATACCTGCAAACCCCACAGGTGATCTCACCAGACACACAGATGCCAGAGACACAGATTCAGATATTCCAGATGAGCAGAGCATCCTGAGTAAAGAACCGGATGCTCTCAGCGATCCGACTCAGACAGACTGTGACGCTGGATGGAAGGGTACTGCCACCACGAACAATGGTAAAGCTGCAAGTGAGGATAATGCCTGGAGACACACGGAGGAATATAAATTTTGTGATGCACGCAGTGAGAGCACAGATGGTGACACATAGCATTCCAGAGTCTCTTCCCTTTCTCTGGCCGCAGGTTTTATAATCAGAAAACCGATCAAAACGTTCCAGCCTATTGGCTATTTTTATTTTTCGTATGTGATGTCTATACTGTAAATCAATCAATGCATAGCCTGTTTCCCTGATGTAATTACTACAACGCACTGTAAATGGAACTTGTTTTCTACATTGCAGTATAATGTACACATTAAAAAAAGTCTTATTTTGTTTGCCGAGTGTTCATTTTATGCACTTTTAAATAGCGTGAGGACATCGTTAACTTGTAGGATCAAAGAAACGCAACACGTTACCATAAGATCCAGTATAAATTTAGGCAAAAACTACCCAAAATCAGAAATGCAAATGTTTTATGTTGTCAGTTTTTTCTAAAATGTAAACCCTATCCTGTAAACTGATTAAAAAATAATAATCTGAATACTACATTAGAGGAGCACTGATTGTATATTAAAATGTACCCAGTTGATTCTAAATATGTATGAATCCATGTATATGTACATACACTGCAAAAAAAAAAAGATGCACTACAATTTTTTTTCCCCCTTTTTGATATTTAATTTAATTAAATGGAAAAGAAAAACTTGTCTTTCCACAACGAATGTACATTTCTGGTTTAAAAGTTACGGAAAATTCTGCTTATAGTGTATGGGTGCAAGATTGGATGACAGATTGTCCAGTAGATTTTTAAAGTAGAAGTTCCTCTAGAGGGCAGCATTGGACTAGCGCTTAATTTAACCAAACAGTGAAGAATCAGCTATCTGCAGCCTGTGAAATTCAATTACATGACTTTCTACTTTTAGCAAATTCTAGGACGAAATACAAATAGTCCAATGATATCTCTGGATGCATTTCATCGAAGGGCCAAAAGTATTTAGGATCTTTGCCATTTAACCATCTTTAGAGTCATATATATTAAAAAAAAAGCTTCATCAGCAGTAGTTGTTGCAGCCTTTTATGAGCCTCCACATAATAACACATGATGTTACAGGTGTAGCTTGTAACTTACAAGGTTGTTATTTGAGAAGGGAACCATGTAGAACTTTTCCAAACTAGTTCAATTTTATTTTTTGCCATTTTGTTGAACAAACAACCAGTGAACCAAGAATATATTCAGAAAAGCAATGGTGCAACTTTGGCGCTAAAGTCCCGTGCGACATATCACAATAAGTTGAGTGAGTTTATCTGATTAGCTGATGCGGTGACCACAGTTCTGGTGATTTTATAATCACAGCAGCGAAATAATTACTGCACTAGCGCTTGCTTTGCAATGAGACAGCGGAAAACAATAGTGCAAGATTAAGAGGCAAGCAAAGACCCTGTTAATGACCGTGATGCTACTGAGCCCAAGGAAAGAAATGTTCGCACACACAATGTCCATGCTGAATTGTGTTGCAAGGCCTCCGAGTTAACCACAAATTCAAAACAACTCCAAGAGAGCCAAGACAAGCACCGAATCGTTCTTCCTTTTAAAGTATTCCCAGCGTTACTTGCAAATATTTGCCTGAGACTTTTGCTGAACAAGTTCACACTCTGAGCTCAAGTGAATGCAATGAGGAAATGTGGAGTCTGATTTACATGAAGGTCAGAGGAAAACAAGGACAGATAATCTCACACAACCCAAACTGTTCCAGGACAAATCGTGTGAAAAGGCAAGAGTACAAAATGTAGGAGTTTTAATCGTCAGGAAGGTTAGAAAATATGAGAAAATAAAATGAACTATGGAGAGTAGTCTGTCCATCGGAGTCGCGGGATGGGTACATTGTGAACAGATTGCCAGTCTGTCACAAGGCAAGACACAGAGACACTTGAGATCAATGAACCTAATAGTTATATGCTTTGGTTTCTAGAAGAGCTCACATCTGGGTAGAGAGAACACACAAATCCCATGGAGAACCACCGCAGGTCCAGATAGGAAATGTGTAGATCCAAACATTGACATTATTTTAAAGGACTAGGAGTAGATCAAAACCTACTGTGATCCACCATGATGTAATGATGACTGATTATGGTCCTTGTTACCTTCTCACAGGAAGATTGGAGGATTATTTCTCCTTCAATTTCACAAACAAGACGTTCTTACTCTGGTCATTTAAAGATTCTGCAGAACCTTTAAATGACATAATTAACTGAGGACCATTATTGTTACCATTATCATCATAACAGCCTTTTCTGTAAAAGTTTTACAGCAACGGCAGCCTTCGGTTTCCATAGAGACAGTTGTTTTTTTGTGTGTGTTTAAGCCTAGCATGTATTGTGTCTTCCTACTGTTTCCATCTGCTAATAGTTCTGCAAAGACCATAACATGTGCAGAAGAAAAGAAAATTTAACCAAAGAGTTATATGCACAGAGCACTGATTGCATAGCATTATATAAAAAACATACTCTTTTTTTTTTTTCTCTCTCTCTTTTTGATAACACTGAATCCTGGAAGGTGTTATCAAAAAGAGACTGGCTCTGGGAGGTTAACAAAATGACAAAAAGATAACATAAATTAAAATCATTTCATGAACAATTTGGGACAATACGTTTTCTCTGAAGCATATTTTTTCCATAACCTGTCAGACTTCAATAGAAATCTTCAATTGGAGGTTTTAATCCACAGTAGACCCTAAACCATGTCTGGAATTTCGCATTTCATCGAACTGAGTCACTTTCTGGTGGATTTTGGAGCTTTGCTTCAGAATATTAGAATGTGTTTATGTTTGCATAAACTATTTTATGCACATTTTAGCAATACCACAATTATATATTAATAATCATAACCTAGCTCAATGTATAAATGTGAATCAAACACTACAACTAGTTTAGTTGAAGCAGTTTCTAAAACATTATTGCAGGATTTATCAACTTCAGTGTCTTAAAGAAGAAAATGTAATATTTCTACCTTCATTTATCCAAGCAAATCTTCACTAGCGATTGGGAACACCTGGATACATTTTCTTCAGTTCCTGGCATATGTGAATATGCGTGTCACATACTGTGTGCCTTGTTAGCACAGTCTAGGAACCGATTCTGACTTCAGAACCACCATCATTCTTAATGGTAAAAGTGTTCCAACAAAAGGAGGATCTTTTGGATTGAGCTATGGTGGTAAAGACTTGAGATTACTTATACATCAACACACATCCATCCATCCATCCATTTTCCGTCACCCTTCTCCCTAACGGGGTCGGGAGTTGCTGGTGTCTATCTCCAGCTGCGTTCCGGGCGAGAGGCGGGGTTCACCCTGGACAGGTCGCCAGTCTGTCGCAGGGCAACACAGAGACAAACAGGACAAACCACCATGCACACACACACTCACACCTAGGGAGAATTTGGGAAAGCCAATTAACCTGACAGTCATGTTTTTGGACTGTGGGAGGAAGCCGGAGAACCCGGAGAGAACCCACGCAGGCACAGGGAGAACATGCAAACTCCGTGCAGAAAGACCCCGGGCCGGGAATCGAACCCAGGACCTTCTTGCTGCAAGGCAACAGCGCTACCTACTGCGCCACTGTGCAGCCCCACATCAACACACATATATGTTGTATATGTCTTTTTTTAATATAAAACAATCTTGAAGAGATGGAGGGAGCTGATCTATCCAAATGCATAGTTTCATGCTTTCCAGAGTTGAATTAGACAATTAAACCGCAGATCTTACTGCTCATAAGGATTTAAATCCTAAGCACAGATAAGGATTTAATTATCTTACTTGTCAAAGCTGAAATGTATCCAGATAATCTTGGCAGGAGGCCTCCTCCCCCTCCTGTTCTGTCCTTGTTGGAACATACTTGATTTGTCACAGTTCAGCCTCAAGATGTAAGCAGGAGTCGTTTCTTGCACACAAACATTGTCGTCAAACTTCTCCGTCCTGCCACGTCCCCTTCCTGTCGCTCCATTCACCTGACCCCATCCAGCACATCTAAAACAAATACACACACAAACCCCACACATGCGTAACGTGATCGTTTTTTTTTACTTTGTCCCGTTCCAGGTTATCGAAGGGTGTAAAATGAATGTGCTGTCTGTGACATTCAGAAACGTTACTGTCTGGCTGGGGTGATCTCTGGAAGCTGACTGGGGCCCTGCTGTAGCCTCAAAGTCGCATGTGATGAAAGCCAAAAGGATTTTAGTCTGTTTTCACTTTATGCAGCTTGCAGTCGTCTTGAACTGGAGGAGTTTTACTCTTGCAGAAACTCTTCTGCACAGAGGGCATCAGCATGTCGACAGCAGACATTTACTTTGCATCCTCATTTCAACTATTTGATTAATTCACTTTTCAAACTATGCATTTCATTTCCGTATGAAATTGGGTTTTATTACAAACTCGTTATCTCACTCGTTTTGGACATTATGTTTTCTATTTTTTATTTAATTTTTTCAGTTTTCAGTTTTGGGTTTTGATGACGCTTGGTTGTCACCTTTCAAAAATAGCAACCTTTAGGTAGGTATTATAGATACTTTTCATTACGCTCATATTTCTGAATTAAAAGTCTTTGTTTTTTTTTTCTGCTCTGATGCGATTTTCTATTTATAGAGTCATGTTTTCTGAATCTCATCATAATTAACAGAAACAAAGAGTTGAAACCTTCCGTGTGCGTGCAATTAATAAATATAACTTGCTCCACTTGGTGAATTGAGCTACAGAACAAAACTTTTCAATTATATTCTGATTTATTGGATAGGAACTCGTCATTGTCCTCTCGGAAATTTACTGGCTGCAATTTCACACACTTATCTGTTGACTGGTGGCCTGCAGTCGAATGCGTCATCACGACTGGACTTATGGGACCACACACATCGCACACGCTGCTGCACAGCATCCATATCTGCAGAGCCATTTCAGGCATCCAGCTATCGAGCGTCTTTGTCTCCCTCCAACAGGTCAGGCAATTCTCTGCTTGAGACGACTGTCGGTGTCAAAAGGGTTAGGAGCAATTGCACCGAGTTCAGCGCCGATGGAGCCCAACGAGTCTGGCTGTGACAGTTCAGGACTCTGCAAATAAAAAAGAAAAAGAAAAAGTCATGTTTGCACATTTTTGCTGCTTTTGCGTATGTATGATCCTTCATATACTTCAATAAGCGACTGTGTGATTTTTGCCAGACTATTCTCTTATGTATATAAATCTCAGCAGATCCATGAGTTAGAATAATACAGAGATCTATGGTTAATGCAAGAGGTCCAATTGACGACTATGCTGTACAACAATAAACGCATTCCTCAGTCGATTCCTGCTGCTTGGATCATTACACCGCCTCATGTTTTTTTTGTTTTTTTTCTCCAGACTTGCGAGAGCCTTGTGTAAAGTCCCAGCTTGACTTCTCAAACCCAATGAAAATGATGCTTTACAAAAGCTATCACCTATTACAATTGCTAACCATTGAGAATACAATACAGTGGAGCTGGCTGGAAGTCACATTGATTGCTTGGAGGCAAATGATGGTGGTTATTTAGTCAGAAAATTGAGGCATTAGCAATAGGAAGGAAAAGAAAGGAGCGAACAGTTAAAGTGGTATCATTACACTGCAACCCCTTTGGTCTGTGACAACGCGCCAGTCGTTATCAGCAGTCACAGAAAGCGAGAGGCTGGCCTTTGAAACGGACCGCAGGAACACTTCCTCCTCTCTGTGAGCACTCACCTTATTTCTTGTGACCCCTTGCAGGACTAATTTCAAGAAAAAACTTCCTCGACCTCTCACAATCACTGCAAAACCACATTTTTCATTTTCAGCAAGCAGCAGATGGGCCGCACATGCTTTCGTGCGGCGCTGCCCACACAATGAGACAAAGCAGCAGCTGAGCTTCTCTCTGTTTATTTTCTTCCTCCACTGAAAGGAAAGTATCAGGAGTCACCAGAGACATTAGCAACTGGCTTCACAGTGGAGGACAAATGTTAGAGCAGCTACTTAATCTGTGTCAAACAGCTGTGCTGTGTAGGTTTGGTAGACAATATTAGTGAGCAAACAAGGGAAGCAGCTCAGGGATGAAGACTTGGGAAACTTTAAAGCAGGGTGAAGTCATGAAACATTACAAAGAGCAGAGTTTAATTCATGGTCAAAAATGAAAAATACATGGAGCAAATTGCAGCCGTCCCAGACATGACCTGCCACCAGCCAGGAAAACAACAAAAAAAGAAGAGAGGATTCATAAAGAACAAAACCAAGAATTCATTTCGGCAAAAACAAAGTAAAAGATTTCTGTCTGATAAGAATTTAAGATTTAAAGGAAACGTCAACACTTATTAAAAGTGTTAAGGACAATCTCCACTATTTGATTGTTGTGTTAACGTAGCTACAGTTTCTGAGGTTGCTCTTTTATTTGTGTTTCAACTTAGTTTGCTCATAAATAGATCTTAACAAATAGTAAGCAATTATCCGTCTTTGCTATCCTCTCCCAGATTACACCAAATCTATGCTGAAACACTGTCAGCTAGTAGAAACAGTTGTATCGAATATATTGTTGTTGTTCCACTCCAGCTATTATTGAATACTCTATGTTGGTCTGTCAAATTTCAACCTGTGAAAACACATTTAGTTTTTTCTTTATAGCTTAACAAAATTTGAAAAAGTTCAGGGAGTGTAAGTACTTTTGCAAGGTCCTGCACAACACGCTCAGATTATTGAAACCCACTTTAGAAAAAGCAGTGCTGTTAGTAAATCGTAAAGGTTTAGCCAACTTGCACCGAAGCTATCCTTATACCTGTGAAATGTTGATGGCTCGAGAGACGACTTGATCAGATGGGACTTTTGCTTCAGTTGCAACAGATAAAAAGCGATTTGTTTATGTCCACATTTTGTGTTTTCTTCCTGGCTGCCTCTCTGCACAGTAAAGGCGCTGAAACAGAGTCACAGCAGCGGACGGACAGTGTTCACCAGATGTTGATTTAATTGTCTGCATCTGCCTCGTGAATTTGTGCCATGGAATTTGAGCGTCGCATTTGCTTGCACCTTTTATCTCCTGCTTCTGGAACAGCTCGCCGGTTCTTCTCTGAGATGTCGAGGGCAAACAACGGCACGAATAAACACGTGTGATTCGTGTGTGCTGAAAGGAAATTCTTATGCATGTCTGTACACGGCGAGAGGAAGTGGGAGTAACGTGAAAAGCCACACGTGCACAAAGGAGAACTTGCAAACTCCACATGGAAAAGCCAGGTAATATTCTTCAGAACTGCTGAATCAATTCCTCGTTTTAAGGGATGCAGACGTACCAACAAACTGTGCAAAAACTCTCATGTGGAGTCACAGTGACCTGCTTTAGAGTGTAAAGAGATTTACTGCAAAGGAAAATTGCGCCTGTCATGTTTTGTCACCACACCAACATGCAGCGACTGAAACATGTTGCAATTTTCTCTGCTAAGAGCACGACTGAGCGGAGACAGGAACCGAAAGTACTTTGCTGTTGTCAGTAATGAAAACATGCAAGTTAGTGAAAAACTACTAAACATATTAAGAACATTTTTTTAAAAAATTTAAGAAACAGAAGGATTTTGTAAAAAAAACAAACAAAAAAAATTATATTTTATTGTAATCACACATGGCCAGAAATTTGATTAAATAAAAGCTTGTTTGTTTTTTGCTTTCATAGCGTTGGATCTTTTTTTTTTTTCTTTTAAAGAAAAATAAATAAGGGGAATATGTTATTTGAAATGTGCTCATATGTTTACATAGTTCAGTGGACATGCACATCGTGGTGCCTATGGGAGGAAAACAGCTGCAAACTGCGGAATGCCTATGATCTCTTTAATGCCAAGGGACGTATCGATCCATCAAAGAATGCTTTCACTCACACACACATACTGTGTATGCAGCATGTACTCAAACTAATTCCTATATATATATATATATATATATATATATATATGTATTTTATTGTCATTTTTCAGAGAATTTGGCTGCATGTACTCATTGATAAACGTTTGTTTGACTGACCTGCAAATGCACGCCCTTCAAGTAACGCGACAGATTTCACCGTGCATGCGCTCAGACGAAGGGCTGCACAAAATCTTGGCAGTAAAAGTTGTGTACGACTGCTCGAAATTTCTCTCTCGGCGCAAAGCGCTGCCTTCCGGGCTCCAGGGAGCAGAAGTTTGATCTCACAGCCTTCCATTTGCACACGCGTCAGCGGATCGGCCTCGGCGCTCGCCTGAACCCGTGGAAGACACGGAACATTTGATATGACTTTAGATGAAACGGCGATGTCATGCTGCACGGAAGGATTTAAGATGAGATTTCAAGGTTAAGGCAGGAGGGGCTTACGGGTGGATCCGTTTACAGAAAAGAAGAAGATGCCATGGAAACAGAAGTATGAGATTTAGGGCAGTGATGACCTTATAAGCTTTTAAAAAGTGTTTTTATAAACCATAGGGTTCAGACTGCCAATTTATACAGTGTTCATGTTTTAAATTGTGAAAAAAAAACAAGAAAAAGAACCAGGGTTAGGGTTAGCCAGGCTATCAGGAAGAGGACAGTGGAGCTCCAGGACCAGGAGGCTGATTTTGGTACAAACCTTTAGGTGGCGTCTTCATCTGCTCAGCAGTTTCATTTTTGTATGAACAGCCTGCGACTGATAAGGGAACATATCATTCAGGAAGGAGATGGGTTACGCGTGTCAGAGATGAACATATTTTCGGTGCAAGATAAACATCAGAACTAAAGCAAAGCAACCAGTGAAGAAGCCGGCTGAAGCCAGAACGAATCCAGCGCCACCATGGACTGACAGACCACCAGGAGAGGAAGAAGCAACATATTAGTGCTTTTTTTTATTTTTAATTTTTTTTACATCTCCAATGATAATTTCTCCTATAATTCTGGAATATTGGTGATACTAGCCAAATGTTAAACAGAAAATCTAAATTCTGTGTTTTTGTTTTAACATCATCTTTGATGATTTAGCCAGATTGCTCCATTTAGTGACTGGAAATAAATCTTGCTTAATATTTTAAAATTTCAGTTGAAATTTTGAGCATATTTATAATTTTTTTTTTCTTCATTTTTATTTTTATTTTTTTGTAATTTTCCTGATTGCATGCACCTTTACATAAAGGCACGCAATCTTTCAAATAGAGGTTTTGTTCTATATTTTTCTCAGTTGTTGTTTCTCAGCTCAGCCATGTTTTGTGTGTCGCTGCTTTATTGTAGTTTCATGCTGTCGTCTTTAGATGTCCTCAGTTGCACTTATATTTTTGCTGCTTCACTTGTTTTCTGCTTCCAAATAGTTCACCTGCGTTTATTTTCCCCAGGCTAAATTTCCTTAGTTACCTTAGATTATGACTGGAATCTGATTATGTTTCACAGCACATGCATGCCTCTCCTCTTTTGTTTTCACTCACATGTAAACATTTCTTGTTTTTAATTAGCATCAGGCTTTGGATCACCTGCTTTTAAGCAGCTTTTGTTTGTTGTTTTGTTTGTTAAAGGCTCCTGATCCTGTGTTTTTTTTTTTTTTTGTTTTTTTTCCTGCCATCCAACGCAAGTCTGCATTTCATTCCTCTGCCCACATTCAACTACCCGGACATATTTGTTGTAAAGACAAAACCCAGTTATTTGTGGCTGTGAGATTAGGCTTTCTTTTGACTTCCTGATCCCTTTTTTGGCCCTCTGAGTACCAGGTTGAAATATTATTTAATGGCCTTTTTTTTATTACATTTACGTTCTAGACATTTTGCTCCTCTTACTCTATTTCTTCGCACGTAGTTATGTCTTAAAAGTAAAGCGGCTGTTCTGTTCCACAACAAAAGATTAAACGTTGATTTGTCTCAGGGAAGAAACGTGAAATATCAACACACACAAAGCAAATCTAAGAGCCACTTTTACTTTGGATTTAACTCTTGTTGTAAAGTGAATATTTTACTCTTGATTCAGTCAACTCATTAGTGGCTTGGTTTCTTTTTCCTCAATGGTGCAGACTGCTCCGAGGCAGGACTTTGAACTCAACATTCCTCCCCAGTGTGCGTGTGTGTGTGTGTGTGAATAAGAAACATATTGCAAATATGCTTTGAAGAAAGCATCAAAATATATTAAGTGCTGATTTATGACTTTAAACAGATTTTTATCGTTTGCAGAACTTTAAACGGCACTGATGGAATTCCTTGTGCTGTAAATCCATTTTGACCCTTTGTACCGCTGAGAATATTTGTGTATATACCACCAGACGAGACAGACGGGAATCAGTTGCAGTAAAACAGACTGTGCTGTACAGTAGGCGATTTGATAAGGCGGTTATTTATTTATTTATTTATTTTTTATCACATTGAATGTTGTCACAAGCTCATTCATGTAAAGTAGGGATGACTATCACTGTGTTCTGTTGACCGTGTTTATAAAAACATCATTTAGTCATAAATTATGTGGTGTTTGGTACACAACTCCACAGGGGTCCATTTGGTGTACAGCCTTCCATCAAACGTCATCTGGAGTCATGGCAACCACTTAGGAATCCCGTTTTTGTTTTTTTTATGTTCACTCACAATTACTTGTAGAAAAAAACTGAAACACATTTTGAACAATAACTTTGTGCCAGATTCTGAGACCTGTTTGGCTCCACTCTCTCTATCTTATATCTAAGAAGCTACTAGTTTAACTGTGCAGCTCAGTTTGATTAGATCCAGGACTTCTGTACGATCTCTGATCGCTTAGTCATGTACTCCTGCTTTAACTTTTGTCATCTCTTTATCATTTGGCCCGAATTACTGGCTCAGTAAAACGGGTAACACTTTATTTGAAGGCATAGGACAGACATGAGACTTTGATATATAACACCTGTTATGAACATGAAGGAGTCTTTGCGAATGTTTACAACTGTTGCAATGAAGTTAAATGCGGTAGATAATGACACTTTTATTTCAAAGTTGCTTCAAAAGTTGCATTGAAAGTCCATTAAATGTGCCAATTTTGCATTAAAGTGCGATGATTTGCAAAATAAAGTGTCAGCGTAAAATGTGGCTGCTGATATTGTCTTGCTAAAGTCATTAACTTAAACCTCCTAAGATTTGGTCACGCAGCAATAATAAATGTCAAAGGATTTTTTGCTGTTTTTATGAGGCAGATCAACGCAGATTACAGGATAATTCTGGAGTGGAAGAAAAACAACAAATGATTCAATTTCCACCCCTTTTTTTTTCACAAACAAAAATCTGAAAAGGGAGGCATGCATGTTTTATTCTGATTCCTGAATGAAGTCGAGTGCAACTATTTGCTTTTAACAGTCAACTAATGAAATAGATTGTGCACCTGTGCTCCGTGAAGGCATCATGAGTTTGTGAGAGAACATCGGTAAAGAAGCAATAAGGTGAGCAGTGAAAAGAGTGGTTGGACAAAACCCAGTTATTTGAAACCCAGCAGCTTTGAAGAGCCAACTCTTCAAAGCCACAAAGAAAGAGTTGACACTAAACCGCAGGCTTCAATTTGCAACCAGAGCTACAGAAACAGTGGCTTAGATTAAAGCATATTTATGACAGATTGAATTGGAAAGTGAAAGTTCAGAAACAAACCCAAAAGAGACTCGGAGACATAGCCCAAAGGACCTGCAATCTCTGAGGCTTTAACAGAACAGCTGCATTAATACTGAAATTAAACGAGACGCAAGCAAATGCTTTCGGTTGCACTGGATATTCCTGCTGCATGGCACACATTTTAGATATTTACTTGCAGAATATTTTGCTTTTGTTTTTGTCCCACTTCAGGATCGTATGTGTCGGTCTGTCGCTGGAACATTTACGTTTATGGACGTCGCATGATAGAGTGACAAGGTTCAATGGGATTTGAAGACGTTTTACGAGGTACTGTAAGTGCTGTATGAAACCCAAAGAGCAAATAACAAAAAAGCGGTCAGAAAAAAAACAACAAAAAAAAAAACACATCACAGAACATCACATGAAACATGTACATAATTTATTTCGATAAAAATGTTACATCACAAACTTATCTTTTCTTTTTAAATAAATACCACAGGGAACCACATACTGTAACAAGCTCCAAGACCTGAACAAACAATGACAAGAAAATTGTGCGAAAATACCTTGCAAACATTTAGTAAACATTCCACTGAGTGATTATATTCTCACTCTGACCACTTTAAAAAAAAAAATGTAAAAAGTTCACATGTAACAGGTTTGCTCTTATATAGAAGTTTTTTTTCTATATATATATATATATTTTTTTTTTTTTTTTATTTCAAAGTAGAAACATTATAGTACATGCCAATGGGAACACTTTGAAAACATGTTTTAACTGAAAGTGCTACACAGTGCTGCTTTGGACTGGGAAATGACTTTTTCTGAAATCATAATTGTTGAACAAAGGGACTTATTCACAGAGAATAAACATGATTCCTGGAGGACAACATCTGAGTTACCCCACCTACACTTGGACCACTTTAAGATGTCAATCTATCATAGACACTGTAGTCTATTACACTGAAATACGCGGGACATTAACTCCCGAGGCCAAATGGTAATACAAACTGTAAGACTGGTCTGACTTGTAACCCGTAATCCTTTCAAAACAAAATCTTTTTGTCTCGGTTGAGCCGGTGTTGGTGCATCGGTGGGTAATTGGAGACAGGTCACTGGCAGGGGGGGGGGGCGGTGAATGTGCGTCGTTAGCATGATATAAAACAACAGCTGTGCTTGGAATGTTGTAGTGTTAGCTCATTATTCAAGACTCATTGCACATAACAGTGTCGCATCCTCAAGCACCGAGGATGTGAAGGCATGAATTACATTCCTTATTATAAGGGAGTATCGACAAAACAGTAACCATTTATAACTGAGGAACGGCGGCGGTGCAAAGAGAGGCCACTGCCAGGAGGGAGCAGTGTGGAATTTTAGCTGAAAGCCCACAGAGAAACAGGTTCGCTTGCAAAGCGAGCAAGCGGGAATCCACAAATATGACACCACGAATATATAACAGACATGCAAACAATCACTTCCAAAGATTGCATGTCTAAGACAATAAGAAAGCAGGACTCTCTAATAGCTGAGCGCCAGCCCACGATCAAACTATCGAGACTTAAAAAACAAGAACAACAACAACAATAACAACAACGAAAAGAATCATCTTTAAGACTTGGTCTAATACTTTGAGCAGATTTGTGATTTCAGCATGTCTTACAGTGAAATGCTGGGAAAGTTTTCCTCAAGAACCTGTGTTCTGACATTCAACCCCTGCATTTATTTAGCTGTAAATCTGCACAGAAAAAAAATTAAATAAATAAAAGGAGACCAAGAAAAGGATCCACGTGCTGGAAAGCTTGTTTTTCACACGGCACACGCTGACGTACGACTGCCTGGTTATGTCTTCGACCAGGGGGTCGGTGATAAGAGCCTCGCGAAACAGTACATAAAGATTTCCTCTGAAGGAACAAAGTTCAATGTGTTTGGCAGTGTCAGCTGATCCAACTCCACGCAGAGGCTCTGGACTACATGCTCTAAAAGATAGGCCGCTAGCACTGATTTAGACTGGCTGAGAATCCCGGCTCCTCTTCCCCATCTTCAGAAGCTAACTTTAGCCTAACTGACCTGGGAAAAGATTTTAGATAGACCTCTGCTGTCTCCATCTAGCCTAATGATCTGTGAAGCGATCTAATCTGAAGGAAAGAAGATGAATTCCTAAATGAAGATCCTTTTTTCTAAGTGCTTAACGTCCCTTGAACCTAACATAAGTCAAGAGGAAACACATAAGAAAGCAGTTTTAAGACATATATTATTTGAGGATGGCATTTTGGGTATAATCCTAACCTGCAGACTAGAATCTCCAACAGTTTTCTATTCATCTGGGTGGGTGGGGGTCACAGAATCATCTAATTGTCAAACTAAGCAACAAAGCTAATGTGTTTATTCATGTCTGCTGGTGCCAGGCTCAGCTGGATTCAGGCATTTCCTGGGGACCGCACATCTAGAGAGAAGACTGACAGGAACTGACCGAAACAACCGGAGCAGCCGAGACGCGGCTCTGTGGACTCCCTGAATGCCTGTTCCAACCGTCCCTTTGATTTCAGACGTAAACACACGTCCTTACACACTGAGAACAATCTGGGAGATGTCACAAGGCTGAGGCAAAGATGCGCTATGCAGGAGCAGGAGCTGCTTTTCCAATCCTATGTTGATTTGAATACAGTGACTAACACTGGGTCTCGGCCCTGGAACTGTTGTCGCCCTGTTTATTACCATTATCATGTGTGGTTTGTACCCTTGCACGACGAGGAAATGGCCTCTGTGGTTGCAATAAACACTGCATGTACTGAAACACAGCAACCACTAATTTGTAAGAAAATTTGCTTTGTTGAAGCCTATTTCAACAAAGCTTCTGTTTCACAGAGAGGATAGAAAGTGCTGATAGTTTTTACGACTTTTATGCCAAGGTGTGCTGTACATTGAAGCCAGCTGAGAGAATGAACAATATCACTTTCGACTGTCCACAAGAAAACGTTGAAATCAGTTATAAAAAATAAATAAAATATGTCTCTCTCTCTATATATATATATATTTTTAAAATTGCTGAATTTTAAAAACCTATCTGCATTTGAGGGCAGCCCAAAGTATTGCGAAAATACAAACTACTCTCCCCCTGAAAGATATCAGATATCTTTAGGATTCCAAAACGCTCGCTTTCAAGTTTTATCACAGCATTCGCAGAGCGTAACTACAGGCGTTGTTCTCCTAAACAGGAAGATCTAAATCTCCGAGCGTTAGAGCATATCTCTGAAGCGTTCTGCTGACAGCAGGCTCTAATGCAACAGCACGTCAAATGCAAGAGCAGGAGACGTGCGTCTACGGCTTCCCGTGGTGCCGATCTCTAGCGCTAGCACAATCAGATACTAATAAAGACAGAAATGTGTCAGATTGCCATCTCAGCACATCGGAATGTACTTGCAACGCCAATGCAGTGCAACCCATCAGCCTGCGAACCGTCGACGGGAGTATGTTCCTTGTTTGTTTTGTTTTTTTCTGCAGGCATGTTCAAATGAAACTGACTTGATTTTGAAAGAAAGTCATCTTTCCCTTGGAGCTTGAAGCAGAAAATGCAAAGACGACGAGCTGTAATTATGAGTTTCACAAAGCATGTCACATGGTCAAAAATAAAAAGTAATAACAAAAACTAAAAACATCTGAGATACCGCCATAGTTTAACAAAAGCGGGCGCAATGTCAAAGACAGTTAACACAAAAATATCGTAAAGCAGGTCTGAGGTAGCTTAAAGAAACATTGTGTGTTTAAAAAAATAAAAATGAAATCCTCTTACAGTATTAAATGTGGAAATGATTGGGGAAATAAATATGTTCCTCAGCTCAAAAGGGATCATTGCAGTCAGCCGGCCACCTTGGCCGGCCTTACCTTCAATAGACCATTGAGGAAAACAGTTCATGAAGGCAGTGACAATCATTTGGGGGTGAAGTCTCACAGTTCCAAGTCTACAGGCTTGTCGTCGTAGCCGACAGGCTTTTGTCGCAGTTTCCATTGGAGTCCGTGGTTTTGTCCTCTCCTCCACAGACCTCTGACACCTTCCCCAGACACCTTTCATTGGCATCGCTATCGTCTGAGCTGCCCTTGCTGCGTCCCTGTCGTTCACTCTGCCAGCTGTTGCGGCTTTGGAAGTATCCATTGGCTGGTCCCGGGTTGCTGAGGTGGTTCCTCTTCAGGCAGAGGATATCCTGGAACGCGTACCTGAACTCAGGACTCCTGCAGTAAATCATTGGATTGAAGGCAGAGTTTGAGTAACCTATCCAGTTGAGTACTTTAAAGGGGATTTTGAGGTCGTAGTTCATTACGGTCACCACCACGTTGAGCAAAAAGAACGGCAGCCAACAAAGGGTGAACACCCCCATGATTATACCCAGAGTCTTTAAGGCTTTATGTTCTCGAAGGCAAAACTTTGCCTTTTTCAGTCCCCATCCGTTGTTAGACTCTAGAGACTTCAAGTCACTGCTGTTGGTGTTATGAAAGCGTCCAACACTTTGGTCAATCTTTTTCAGCTGCCGCCTGGCTTCCTGGAAAACACGGCTGTACACAAAAATCATGATGACCAAAGGAATGTAGAACGAGATGATAGAGGAGGTGATGGCATACACCAGAGAGACATTGAACTCACAAGAGTCGTCATTATGTGTGCCGTTCTTCTCTGTCTCATTATTTCTTACATATGCAAACCCCGTGTGGATAGGAACGTAGGATATCAAAGCAGCAATCGCCCACACAAGGACAATCAAAACTCGAGCTCTGCACTTTGTCAACATTGACTGGTAACGAAAGGGTGAAGTAATGGCCAAGTATCGGTCTAGGGCAATGACACACAGTGTCTCGATGCTGGCAGTCACACAGAGGATATCGGTAGCAGTCCAGAATCTACACCAAAATCCACCAAAGTGCCATTTGTTGAAAATGATGTTACAGGCACCAAAAGGGACGACAATAAGACCCATAACCAGGTCAGCGGAGGCCAGGGACGTGATGAAGCAGTTGGTCACGTTCTGCAGTCGTTGGTAGCGTGCAATGGCAGTGATGACAAGGATGTTTCCAAAGACGATTAAGAAAACAAGTAGAGACATGATGATTCCCAGGAAGATCTTGACTGTTTCACTGGGTTCCACATTCTTGCCTGGTGAGATTGCTGTCGTGGAGGCGTTTGCTTTGCTTGAGAGCGTCGTATTTTCCATCTGAAGACACCATCGGTGGACAGGCACACACACACACACACACACACACACACACACACACACACACACACACACCACAAAGACACACATACACACAAGAAAAAGATAAAATTACTTGAATTGAAAAGAAAACAAAACTTTCACAAAGATTGTGAATGTGTAATTTCTATCAACAAAAAAAGAAAAGAATATTTCAGTGCACACTTATAGAACACAAATGTCAACATCTGTGCCAGGAAGCTTCAATGACATGTTGCAAGAAAGCATAAAAAAAACAACAAAACACACTACGAACCTCAACAGGTAGTTGTTGCGAGTCCTGCTTGCCTTGCACTGTAAAGATGCCAGAGCGCAGATAACTCCTGCAGAGTATCACATACCCGCTGCACTTCTTAATCTTAGCTTGTCTCACTCCTGACTCCGGCAGTTGAGCAGTGTTTCCTCTAATGTGTCTCCCAGGCTATTTGTCAGAGCCCTTATAGCATGCTGAGATGACATCATGGTCAGCTCTCAGCCAATCAGGCAGCTGGGCTGCGCAGAGTGCTGAGAGCTCTCAGGAGTTTGAACACACTGTCCCTGCGGTTGCAGTTGCAGGGCTGCAAACGAGAGAGAGACAGAAGTAAAGCAGCAATGCGGTCAAAGGGTAAAATTTTTTTACATATTTAAAGAGGTTGCAAATGTGTTCCAGAATGATCGTTGTGTTTACAGTAGTGTCAAAAATGTTCAGTTGTGTGGTACACTCCAGGACCATGGAGAGATTTTATACGTCTTTGTTAGTTTGGATCCCATTAAAAACAGGTGACCCTCTTTAGAGGACCGTTTGCGCAATCATGGTAGATTTACAGCAGAGTTACCTGAAAAATCAAACTAGAAGTGACTGGATCTACGTTTGTTATGATTCATCGACTGTTGACTTTCCTCAGACTTCTTGTCGCGACAACACCTGGGAATGTTGTTGAGTGAGTGTGTGTTTGGCAAGGCGCTCAACTTTTTCAATTTAGAAATACTTCTTTGAAAAGGTTTCAGCCTCAACCAATGAAATTACACCTGGTATTATTAATAGTCACAGTCTGCAAACTGTAGTTAGCTCAGTACTAACTCTCACGCAATGCTTTCCTAGTAAAAAAAAAACAAAAAAACATTTTGAAGTCACCCGAAATTTGCATTCCATCCTGACAAGTCTAAAAAGAGGACTATGCAAAGACTCACGCGCAGTTATTCAAAAACTGATCGATTATGAATTGCGCCTCTTTATTAAACGAGAAAACAGAGTTTTTGTGATTGAACCAAAAGGCTTTTGAGTTCAACCAAAAAACGAACAGAATTATTATTATTATTATTATTATTATTATTATTATTATTATTATTATTATTAGTATTATTTCAGGTAGGAATAGTGGGGCAATTTGTAGCGCTCTTGACATCGCAACAAGAAGGTTTGAGGTTCAAATCCCAGCCTGGGGAGTTTCTGACTTGTGTTTGCATAATTCAAACTCCAGTCAGAGTGTCATGGCTTCCTGTGTGGCTAATTCGTCTCTCTCAATTGTTCTTAGGTATGACTGTTTCTCTGTGTTGTCCTGAGGTTGGCTGCCAACCTGTCCAGGTGGCTCTCTCCTAATAATTGTTGTTGATGGTCAAACATAGATGAATTTTAGTGGGTCCATTTTCTTTTGTACAATGCACACTTTGAAAATACTAACAATAGGACAAATAGTTGAATGCAGGCATGACCAAGAACAGACCCTCCAAAGCTGCTGTACTGCAGCTGTTAGCTGCATCCTTCAGACTAGCCAGCAGCAATTAGCAAACACCTGCAATTAGAAAGAAGATGTAACCGTGCATCTGCTCCTCTGCGTAACCCTGGTAAAAATGTTGTTCAAGGGTTAACAGAGGAGCGATGTTGTGACGACTTCCTAAAGGTGGAGTTTCTTAAAGAGACAGAGGCCCAATTTCAAGGCATTAAATTACAAAGTTCTTTCAAGTCATATTTGACATGTACAGCTTTTCTCTGACAACTGAAAGTAACATTGTTACTTGATTGTGCTATAAAATGCCTGCAGAATAAATAACTCTGTATCTTGAAAAGACATTCACTAAAGTTCACAAGTTTAGAGGCCATATCAGCAGATATTATCTTAGACACTCAACAAGAATAGGCACATATATTCAGGCATCTTCTGTTATCTTGGACGTTCTGCTGATTTAACCATAAAAAATAAATAAAAATACGGCAAGTCAGTGAAATGCATGCAGAGTCTGAGAATTTTTTTTTTTTTTTTTTTCAGTTGCACAACCATCATGCAGGAACATGAATTACAAGCAGGTATTCAGGCTTAGTGTTCTCCATGCTTGCTTGAAATTGTGTTTGTCGGAGCAGGATTTTGCTAATCTCACTAAGGGACGGATTGACGATTTCCAGATTTCTGACTTTTGATGAATGCAGACACTACAGGCTGTGGCCCTCATCTCTGTGCTCAACAATGAGCTCTCTCAAAACTCCATGCGACTGATGACGCGGGAGCAAACTGTATCATCAAATTCAAGTGTTTGGATCCAATGCTCGTCACTCGGAACAGATGCAACAAATTACATTCTGAGATTTTGCTTAAACAGAGAAGTATCAGGGGGGCCGTGCGTGGCCTCCCCGTTGTACTTTTTACTGCTGCTTTTAACTGTTGGATCTTTTGTCGTGTTGCACTTGCACTGGCAATTTTCCAAGAACATCATTACACATCATGTACCCAGAATGTTTGGACGACCCGACCCGCAGGATTCACTCACTGCCGTTTTGTTGAAATTTCCACTTGCATCCAAGAAAAATCCCAGATTTATACACATAACTGCTCTGAGGTTTGCATTGAACTCTTTTGCTTTTTCATCTCGAGTAAAAGAGGTAAAATTGAGAATCATTTTATAAATGCTGAGGTTTCTCTCTGGGTGTTGGTAACCCAGAGAGAAACTGGGTTACCAACACCCAGTTTTTGGTAACTTCTTTGAGCTTATCTTGTACACAACATGCACAGCAAGCCCCTCACGCTAAGCCTCACTGCTGATAAGTCCGAGTTTAATCACCAACTCCCACATGCGACCGGCAGAAAGATGTTGTTTTCTTTTGACATTTCAGTCTAACTCAAGAAACTTTTGATTATTTATCTCTATCAACTATGTACAGCTACATACTAAATATGCAGATATACTAGTTTGACTCTTATATCTGCAGAATATGCATTACATAGTGTATATATGTTGTAGGAGAATGTAGGTGTTCCAGATTTAGTTTAGTTACAACCACAAACCTCCATTTACAAATTTAAATGTACCAAATTTAGCTAGAAGGGTATTTTCATGTACACTACCCCAAATACCCAAGAGAAGCTTAATGCAATAAAGCCACGTTTCAAGCATCTTTAGCGTCTCACAGAGCACTCTAATGCTAACACATGGCCACCAATGCAGAAGCAGGCTTCATTACTAGAAAAAGAGTAATGAAAATTCAAAAAATGTTTACTTTTACACTTTTTCTTTTGAGTTTTGCCCATTTTATTTTTTTATTTTTTATTTTTTTTAACAAATTAGAGGATATCTGTCATTTGTGATTGTTTTAAATAATGCAGAGACCAGCCACACACTGACCGAGACCTTAGAGGGAAATTCAACAGTCCATGAATGCCTGAATAAAAATGCAGAAGTGGTTAACAACTGGGACCAGGACTCAAATCTGATCTACTGGTACATGTCAGACAGAGACCCAGAGCTACACAAATAAAGTTAGTGTGGCTGGTAAATAATACATCAGAAGATACTCATAAAAACAGAATAAAATTAATCACTATAAAATAAAGAGCTCTAATTAAACACAGGAATGATGAGAAACACAAAGCAAGAGAGAATTCACAGAAATAGGAGGTATAAAGTGACAATGCAAACTTCAACAGATCATGTCATTGTCCTTTGTTTTACTTAAATTGCTTAACTCCAATACTGCATGGTCTGATTTTCACATCCGATCATATTCTCTGAAGTCAAATAAGAAAATGTTTGAAGGCTTGAGAAATATTACTTCAAAAAAAGCTGAGCGTATACAAATGTTTGAGGTTCATACAAATGACACACACTGGAATTGATGTGACGTAAACATAAATTCCAGTATGTTTATGACACACGAAGATAGTATATTTATCCATATTTTACAAGCAAAAGAAATCAAGTAAAGGCAAATTTTAATTCAGAGGTGTTTTGATGAGGCCAACATTTAAATGCAAGAGCTTGATCTTCTTGTACATCAAGAAGATGTCCACACCGGACTCTTCAGGTGTGGAAATGTCGAGTTCACTTCAGTCCTAAGCCTGAGGATTGGTGTGAGTAAAAAAGTAAAAAAAATAAAAATAAAAAAAAAAGTTAAAAAAAATATAAAAAAAAATATGAAATATATATATATATATATATATATATATATATATACATATATATACATATATATATACAGCTGACTGGATAGCTCAATAGATAAGGCATCACTATATCACCCGAGAGGGCGGGGTTCGAATCCAGTCTGGGTCCTTAGGCAAGATCTAAACCCCCTTTGGGAACTATAGGCGTGCTCCAGCCAACAACACACGGGCGTATATCCAAAAAGCAAGACATTTCAAATATGTTTGCACTTCCAAGTAAATATAGTAGCAAAGTTTTTTGGGGTTTTTTTTTGTTGGTGCTGGAAGGAATCCAAGACCGCTCTGAAAAACAAAGGCAGAAGGACGAAAACTGCTTTGTATGTCTTGAGTGGAGCAGACCATATAAAGGCTCGGGAGCCACTGCCTCGGTTTACAAGTCATTGTTTAGTAATATGATAAAGCATGGACAGAAGAAAAGGTTGTAAAAAAACACTTCACTGAATCATTCAAGAAATGTTGACCTGTGACGTAAAGATAGAGCTCCAAGCATAAACAACAACGTCCTTATGGGAGTCTGAATGTCGTGATACATACATCACAAGTTACTGCCGGGCTTCGCATATAAAACATTCAGCTGGGGTTTGATTGTATGCATGTAAGTGGGCTGAGTTTGTTTCATCCACACAAGATGCTCCAAGTGGCATTTCTGAAAATCTCACCCATCATGATGTGTAGCAGTGATCATAATATCCTAACTCAACAAGAAACTCTACTGTAGTCGATGCTGAAAGGAAAGTTGTTCCCCTTTCTATGCTGGGTAGAAAAACAGAAAAAAAAAAAAAAAAAAGACCAGTCTCATGGGAACCACCGTGTTTGACCGTCTTATTGACCTGGACACACAAAAGGAAATACCCACAATGCATATCCGACCCTTTGTCAAAGAGGGTCAAGGGCTTAATGATGGGGAACACCTGGTGACCTGTTACTCTGGGTCTGCACTTCTGCTGTAAGCTTTAAATTTGGAGTTATTGAGCAGTAAATGCTTCGCGGGTCCTTATTTTATAGATTCTTTGAACAACAAATGATGAATAGTTTGCATTATTTGAGATGGTTTACATGCAAACCATCTCAAGAAAATACAAACCTGCAAATAGCAGCAAGAATTCACCTTTTTACCATTCTGTGCAAAAATAGAAGTTCTATTGGGAACCCTAATGGAGTCCCAGTGTTTGGGCCTTGTCATACAAAGGAACCGATGGACTGAACTGCACAAAAAGAACAAAAGAGATTGGTAAAAACTCTGAATCACGGAATGGAAAGTACAATTTCTCTGCATAGCTCCCAGGAAACAGGAGTCACAAGTGCAATCCATGAAGTCACAGAGCAGCAAAACTACATAAAGTATGTCCTTATAGTCTCTCTGCATGTGCTAAATTGTCTCTCCATTATCCCAGTTACTAAAGCCTAAGCTCACAGGTACTGAATATACTCACACTGTATTATTTTATCCTACTTAGTTGCATTGTAAAGTGTGAAAAAATTTATCGTTCCTAACTCACAGTGACAAACGCCGTTCAGATATTCTGCTGGAAGCATCTGATTATTTGCTGCATGGAGAGCAATAAGTGCACATTATGTCCAGCTCTGTTCAAACCCAAACAAGAGAGACAACCGAGAATGGGCCGGACCCACGGAATACCAATCTTTTGTTCTTCCCATGTCGGGAATGATTAATGTGCTGATAAACAAGCTGCTGGTGAACGTTTGTTTTTTTTTTTCTTCTTCCCCAAAAGGAAGCAGCTTGATCCTCCAATAACTCTTTGTGTTTTTTGTTTTTTTTTGTGCCATCCTCAAAGCTTCACTTCAGCAAGGATGTGAGAATGTGGCAGAGCAATTATGGTTAAACGACAACGCTTCCTTTTTTCGCAGCAGTCTCTAAAATTTCACATGGTCACATAGAATGAGGAAATACAAGCAATGCTGCAGATTCACCAGGCTTATATTTTTAATTTGATTTTTGTGGATTAAAGTGCCTCGAGACGACATTTTTGTGAATTGATGCGACGTAAATAACCTGAAATTATTCATATGAATTCAGTTGAATTTTAATAAACCTTTATTTGGACCAGCAGGTTTGTTTCCAATACTGGTTTTGGTGAGCACAAAGTTAAATAAAAAAAAAACTATGCCATATTTCAGCTATGTGTGAAGTGTTTTATGTTTGAAGTAACTCTATAAATATTGATAATAAATGTTATAAAGCAAATATTTATAGAGTGCATGCATTCGCTGTTTTCATATTCTTAACAACAACTTCGGAAAAGTGGAATCTCATTTTTTTCCAAGAAGGTCAAACTGGAAAAGGAGGAATTTCTTTGCATCAGCATTAAGGAATGAAGCAGTGGACTAAAAATAAACTCTAACAGAGAGATCCCCCTTGGTTGCATATTTCAGGGAACTTTAAAATACGATTGTGTGCAATTACATTTAAAAATGATCAATCCCTATGATTTTTTTTTTGGAGTTCATTTCAGTGAAGCATGAAATTGAGCAGAGACTGCAGGCTCCTCTATTTTCATTCAAATGAAGAATAATTCATGACTTTAATGGGAAGATGGGGAAGTGTTGCACTAAAGCATATATAGTCATTTAGTTGATCTGATTTCATCCTCTGACAGTTTTGTCTTTGAGATTGTTATGCTAGTGCTAAAGCTGTTTATAAAGGAAACAGCATCACAGCAGAAGATCAGGTCAGCGGATAGATCAATGTACTCTTAGCATTAAACACACTTGCATATCCCGAGGCGTTCGAGTTGCCAAGGTGGGTCTTAGAGACAGACGACCTTTCAACTTCAGATTCACAGTTTAAGCCAAACACTTAACCTGAAGCTTCGTGGCTTTGAAGTGCGAGAGGAATCTGCAGAGCCCAGCGACCGAACATTCAGCCTTCACTGACAGGCAGGTTCAAAATCAACACAGTTTTACACTTTTACTTTGATATGCTAAACAGCGGTCACTGAGCGGTCGCTCGGTGGGTTCCTGGCTGGCGGACTGCGGTTCACTGGGTTGTTTTGGACCAGCAGCCGCCGGGTTCTGGAGGGGATCCCTTCCTGTCGGCCTCTCTGGAATCAGACACATATTCACAAGAAGTTTCAATTTACTTTCATTTGTTTTCTGCAGCCGGAGCCTGACCTTTATCCGAGAAACAGCATTCCTTCAACAGCATCACAGTATTTGTTCGGCCAGAAATACTAAAATACACACTCAAAACATAATCGGAAAGTCATTTAAATGTGGACCTGATGTGTCACGTCGACCTTGACCTCTGATCTAGTCTCGATTGAAGAGCGTCAAGTACAACATTAGGATATAATCTTAAACATCCACTTTTTATAGAGCAGAATGTAAAGGTTGAACATTTAAATCTGTACTGATTATGGTTACTTTCAGAACATTTCAATTTCTTCATGAAAATGTGTAATATTTTGAATTAGTTAGAATTGTATTAGTTTGAAAAGTTTAACATGAAATAAAAATGAGAGGTTGTTTTCTATTTAAACGTTGAATTTATGCGTTATTGCTTCAACAAGAGCTCTCATTTTGAAGAACGGAAAACGTTTCTAATGATGCAGTTTTAGCAGAAAGGGAATAAGTTTGTTCAGCTCAGCCAGTCAGAAAGTCATTATGGGCGCCAAACTGCGGATGCAAACACACAGCATCATTAATAACGAACAAAGAAAAGCTCAAAATAATATTTTTAAAAATCATAAACAGAACTCAGTGAAGTAAACAGCCACTGACGTTTGAATTTTAATATGTTACTTAAAACTACTTTTTATTTGGTTTTCAGATTTTATCCTTTTTGTTTGATTGCTGAAGAGATTCAAAGACCTTTCAGGTTTTAATATCGACAGAGATGAAGGGATTCGTGGATCAATTGATCGATCGATGAATCTGTTGTCTTGGTCTGATGTTCTGGATGCTTTGGGTTTTTCTCTGTTTCACAAACTATTTTTGTGCCAGTGGACCATGCTGACACAACAACTCAAAATGTAATGGTGTTAAAAAACTATACAGAATATTTTGAGCTACTTTTTAAGACAAAACATATAAATTTCAGAAAGGTGCAACCTCAGTACCTAAAAGATTATAAAGACAGAACAGAAAATGTTCTTTAGTCTAACTTTCCCTAATTGCCCTTAAACATTGTGCTTTTGGGTCTGTTTTACAAAAACACTCCAAAAAATTGACTTTTGCCAATTTAACCATTCTTCTGATGATGAATTAATTGCTAAATACTGAAAATATTGTACTTTAAAAAAAAAAAACAAACAAACAAAAAAACATCAGCACCACCTCTGGCTGCCAGTTTTATTGAAAGACGAAACAACATCATGAACTTTTACATGCAGGAAGTAATGTGAAAGCTGAGTGTGTTTTTATTTGACTCCGAGAAACTCAAAGGTTGGAGTTAAGAGGTCAAACTCATCGCCCAGCTTTGAATTATCTGAAGCAGAGGAAGAAGGAAAAAAAAAAAAAAAAAAAGAATCTTGTATTCTGTTTAAAATCAATAAGGACAGAAAGGAACCAGGGATCAGATACAGAAAACCAGACAAGGAATAAAAAAAAAAAAAAAGAGACACATCAACATGATCTATAAAAAAAACCCACATATATACATCAATTTAAACAACAACAGCAGAAATTATTACCGTAAACTCAACGGCACACATCGGTTGTAACGCAGAAAGCAGAGTTGGGAGGTAAAGTTCGCCGCTCAGTGACATCATGAAGCATTTGGCTTACTGTCATGTGAAGCAAAAGATCTGCCACCAGACGTCCTCTCCTCTGGCTTACATGGCTCAAGCTGTGTTTATTTTGCGATTTAACAGAGGATGATGTCTTGTTATTGTTTTTGTTTTTTTTTTGCCTTGTTGATTGCCTGTGCGTTTTGCTGACGGCATCCATGTACGCTCACGCTCAAAGTGCATTAGGCATGAGAATCAACAGAGCCTGAGCGAGCACCACGACCCTATCTCCGGGGGTCATCAACCTCCCATTGGCTTTAAGAAAATTGTTAAGCGGCTGATAAAAGTTGGAGGATCTGTCTTAGCGACTCTGTGGAGATAAATGCATGTAATCTGCTCTTCCAGTGATGAGCCATTGTTATCTTGGCTTCCAGTAGGAAAAGATACATCTACAGGATGATGCTAATTACAGGCAATTCTCACAATAATGACTTCACGGCACATTGAGAGCAATTGTAATAAAAAAAAAGAAAAAAAGAAGAAGAGGGACGAAAAAACGTAACAGAAAAATCATGAGTGAGCTTAACTCTTCTGGTAAATGTATGCTAATGTCCCGTGCCTGACTAAGAAAACTATTTTATTTCCAGATCATGACTATTCATTCAAAACAGAGCAGCATGTTCTCCTCCGTGATCAATTCATCCTTGGCCCGTTTCCTCAAATCTGACAAATACACGTAAAAAAATGTGCCACACACGCTCGATTGCGTTTTTGAGCCGAAGTCTCCGAGTCCGGTCCTCAAGAGCTGCCGACCTCCAAAGTTTAGATGAATCCCTTCTTCTGCACACCTGAATCGATTGAACTGCTCCCTACCGAGTCTCTGCACAGCCGAATGAACGGAGGGAAGTCAGCCGTCTTATTTAGGTGTGTCTGTCGAGGACTGGACTTGGACGACTTCGTATTTCTTAAAAGTTGACGTTTTTTTTTCCTGAAATCTTTCTGGTGCTGATGATAGGTATTCTTCACATACAGGAGTCAAACTATTACGTTGACCACACACTGAAACATCTTATAAACAAAGCTCATGATGAACGGATTACCTTTGGTTACGGTTCAATTCATCGAGCTCAACTGCTGCTGCTCCTCCACTGAAGAATCTGTCCAGATCTCAACACAAATAAATAAAACTTTCAGGTTTTTTTTTTTTTTTTTTTCTTAAAATCTTAGAAAACCATGTGCCGTTTTCTTTCTGCTTTGCAGTCATCTACCAGTTTATGTTGACCTGTCATGTAACATCCTGGTCAGTTCTTGTGGGTCTTGTTCTAACATCTCTCCTGGTCATTCTGATGTAATGGATACTGTTGGTATTTTCTCTGTGGTTCACATGATGGATTTATTTTCTGTAAATGCAGCTGATGGCCATCAGTGGAAAAAAAAACAAACATTCTGTTAGATTATATTCGGTCAGAGTTTTTATTGTGGTGGCTGAAAGTTTGATTTTTCTGTAAAGATGCCAAGCAAAAGACAACGGGAGTAAATCTTGTGGCTCGGCTCAATACAGGAGAACGGCCAGAGATCGATGGAAGAAGCAGGGAGTTTGAATGAAGTTGGAGAAAAGAGCGGCGCAGCAACAACATCGGTGTCAGAAACAGTGCAAGTCATGGTGACTGAAAAATGTTCAGCTGCTGCAGGTTGATTATGCTGACACACGGTAGCATATATTATTATATATATATATTATATTATTATATTATTATTATATATATTATTATATTTTCATTTTGCATATTACTTTTAGTCAGCCATGTTTCACAGTGTGTTGGTCAGCCTCTAAGGCTGCATATGAGGGTTGAGTGACAGTGCAGCTTCAGTAAGAACACTGTGTTAGCCTCTCTTGTTTTGCGTGTCTAGTAAGTTAGACAAAGTAGTGGAAAGTGGAAGTACTGGATGCTAATTTTAACCTGCCAAATAATGCAATTTGAAGGTACTGCCTTGTCCTCACTTCTGCTTCCCCTTTTCTTCCAGGATACACTGTGTACTTCTTCTTGTCATGCATGAGGTCAAAAAACTCAGCTGGGTTTCAGTAACCCTTGTTTATGTTTTTTTTTTTTTTTTTATAGGAGGTTCATGCACCACAAGCCTCTGGAGGATCCTCCACCTTGAGGTTCCAGAGGCTCCAGCATAGTTTTACTCAGGATTTCACAAGGTGATGAAAATGAAAATCATTCTTCCATTAATAAATGAAATTATCCTTTTAAAACCTCTTTTTATATTTCTATGGAAAGAACAGATGGAGGTCGCAAGTGAGCGGAAAAGAGACCCATCAGCTTTGGGTCACAGGTCATCTGTACATTGATTCCTCTAAACCCCCTCTGAGTCTCTGGGCCCCGACAGGAAGTGGGCTCTCTGCTATCTTCCTGAGGAGGCTAGGCAAGGGAGCTTCTGGTTCTGGTTAAGAGGGAAGAGAAAGGAGTGGAGAAAAGAAGAAACCTGGACATTTAGCAAAACATCAAGGAAAGGCGACCTCTGGCTGATGACCTTGGAGTCCGTACAGTGGCGCCGCCAGAGGTGCGTCAGGCAGAAATGCCAAGCAAATACCTGTGGTTACATCTCCATTAACGTCGTCATTACAGCTCGGTGTCATGAGACATTTTCTGTTTACATGTTACGATATCCTTATTGCTCCGAATCATTGAATGTGCAAATCTAATTTAAATTGTGTGAGTAAAAACTGAACAGCACTGAACCTTTAAGGAAATGATTTATACTTTTATCACAATCAAAACGTGCAAATAGATTCTCACATTTCAAAGGGCCGTGGATGTTTAACTCGAACGCGTTCAGAGTTAAACCAGCTTTCTTTACTCACTATTATGAATAAGTTCTTATAATTCACATCACCTGGATATTCAAATCTAAACATCTGAGAGCGAGGGATGAGTCCACTCAGCTGAAAATCCTTAATTAGATGAACCGAACTGAATTATTTATGACATCTTGATAAAAATCTCTGGCTGTCTCAAAGGAAGAAATTCACTACTGTCATCCCAACTCATCTAATTTGTCTGACTGCATCTAATTATTAAGCTCATAGATGTTTTTCAAACATTTTTGGATGTTTTTTTGTCCTCTAATATGTCAACAGGTCTGTACAACAGACTGGCGACCTGTGCAGGGTGACCTCACCTCTCGCCCGGAACGTTAGCTGGAGATAGGAACCAGCAACCCTCCTGACCCGCTAGGGACAAGCATAGAAAATGTATGGATGGATGAAGTCGACGAGTGAAACAAAAAATCTGACATCTGTCTAAAAGTGGAAACCCACAGAGGGCAAATATGCAACCTCTGCAAAAACAAACTTCTATAAATTCGTGGTTGTAACATGCAAATAATTTGGTCTGTAACAGCTCCAAATACTTTTTATTTTAATAAAAAAAATACAGCCAAAGAAGAAAAGATTGAAATCATGTCAGATTTCAGTACTAAGATGGACGGACCTGGGTTTGTGTTTGCTCGTTTCTCCGCTGGGAAAAGGATGAAATGCTAATGGCAGGCTGGACATGGGAACTCGTTAAACTGTGTTTCAGGCTTCTGCTGCGAGTTTCTGCAACGAAATCCCCTTCAGTTTTCATTGAATTCAACATTCAGTTCATCACCTGCTTTATGTGGATGGAATAGTTTCAGAGATACACACTGATCTTAAGGAGCTGCGATGCATTTTACTGCAACAAACCGAGACAAAGTATTGCATAAGTGTGAAGAGTAAAAACCTATGAATGGTTGTCAACACAATAAATAAACTAAAAAAAAAACCAACATTGCCATTTATATGCATTTTGCGTCCTTTCTTGTTTGTCCCTAAATAAAATCCGGGGAAATCAATTTTCTGCAAAAAAAATCACATGCAAATAAGAGTCTCCTTGTTTGTAATTTGTTAGGGAACGTTAGTCAACAAACAACACTTTAAAGACCCAGGAACAAACCCGGCCAGTGAAGAATATATTTAGGGTTAAATGAGGGTAAAAGAGTATTCCAAGCTTAGGCCATTTCAAAGAGCACAGCTCAGTCCTTCACAGAGCCGTACATACAGTGAGTATCATGACACAACCACGGATCAAAACTGAGAGATCGGAGAACAGCATTTTTCAAGGATGCAGCCAAGAGGCACATGGTAACTCTAGGAGAATCTACTGAAGAGAAGAAGCCAAAATTAAAGACCCTTAGACCTCCGCTGCAGTTTGGTACAAGTCATGTATATGGAGGACACGGCAAAGAAAGAGATCTGGTCAGAGGACTTGAAAAGGCAGCTTTTTGTCCTGTACGAACATCCCGACTCCACTGCTAAGCTGTGTGGCAGCATCATGTCATCAGCAGGAACAGGGAAGCATTTGAGACTCAATGAGAAGACAGACGAACCCAAATATTGGGCAGATCTTGGAATATCTTACAATCAAAGTGAAAGACTTTAGATTGTTTCACCTTCCGGAAGAATAACAAAGATACAGCCAAAGATGTAATTGTTCAGATCACAGCAAATTGATTCAAATTTATAAGTGACAGCATGTAAGGGGTCCTGCTAAAACATTTAATAAATGGTCCTTACAACACTCAGTTGGTTCTACATGGTAACTATTCTGTAATAGTTGGATTGACATGGCTTTCCCAGTATCATGTCAATGACTTTAGAGGCATTTAATAGTGACTGTAACTTGAACTATAAATTTCAATGAGTTGAGAAAAACAAAAACACACTTTGAGCTCGCCTGATGAACTCACTCTGTGTCACAAGCAGACTTAAAATGTTTAAAATGTAGATGACACTCTGTGCAGTAGAGTTAGTGTGATTAAACTGCAGAACTGCAATAAGAAGCCATATTGCTGCATTCGCTGGTTCCTTTTGAGCAATTCAGCAAAACACCATTTAAATAAGTAGGCCGTTAAGTTTAGATGTTTCTGTTGGAAGGCACTATTTGTTTTCCTTTGAGCTGTTCTCCTCTCTGCTCTTTCTAAATATCCTGCGGTGCCAGGAGACTACGCTATGATATGTGGCTCCCCAATGATTTGGGATTACAAGAATCTAATTTGCACAAAGAGAAATCACTCCGCAGTCTCTGCAGACCAAGGCCAAACAAACTGAAGTCTAATTACACAAAAACTTGCTGCGGCCTTCTGTTTGCAGGCTTCTTTTTTCTTAATTTTTTTTTTTTATTTGGTCCCTCTGACCAAAAAAAAAAAAAAATCTCATAAGGAACAGTGGAAGCCCTTTGGTTATGTGCTGAGATGATCAATACGGCTCCGTGAGACAAAGGTTTAGCACAAATCCAGCTCATGCATCAGATACCTTGGCCTTTTATCCCACCTATATCTATCACACAAATCATCTCTCCTCATTACAAGCAGCACAAACATGAGTTGGGCCTTTTTAGCAATCGGCGAGATCATCGATCCTAATCATAACTGAATATCTTACAAATTCGCTGCTTGTTAAAGAGAAAAGTCTGGAAAGATAGCTTTGTGATTTTATGTGGGGTTTTTTTATATATTTAATGCAATTTGTTAGTGGTGTAAGACTGATACGGTGTCTGTGTGGGCAGTTTATAGCTATAGATAAGTTAAAAGGTAATAAAAAAGAACATTTGGCAAAAGAAAGGCCTTGTGGTTAAACACCTTAAAGGCTCCCACATATACATGGGTTTACTGGTCATATTCTGTGAGCCATGTGAACTCTGCATGCATCGTCTGCAGGCGGTTGAGATTTCATAGTCAAGCTTACAGATTGCATACATTTTCCATGACAAAAATTCTTTCGTTTTCCCTGATCCTGATGGATAGCAGCACATTTCTCCACCAGCGCATCTCCTGGCTGATGCGCTACTGGTTGCACCGACTCTCAACCTTATTCAGCTTGGTGTCACATACAAAGCAGCGCAGTGTGAGCACCATTTCCCACAGTGCAGTTTATTATGCAATTATCTGTCATTTTTACTCGGTCGTAAAAATGCACCTTTGTGTGCACGCATCCGGGGAACGTCTGCTTTCAGTCTTCTTCAAGCACATGTGGACCTCCGTGGAATCAAGCCCGAGTAACTGGGGACCTTACAACCACCTCCAGTGAACAAAACTGGTTTTGCTGTAATCTTTGCACTGATTAGTGCAAATATTAGAAATACAGTACAAAGCAGCAAGTGAACATTGTGTCCTCAAAGTTGATGTACTGGATATTGAAAATGTCATGACTTGATGGGTGAGTCAGAACACCTACAAAACTCCGATGCAGGTTGGCCGGTATCGAGCCAAAGTGCTTATTAGACTAACTGAGGTTTCTTTATCCAAGAAAGGTAAAGAAACTTGCCAATGCAAGAGCCAGTTCTTATCCACTTCTAAAAAGAAATGAAAAGATGTCATTGAATAGCTATAATGCTTCATCCGGTAAATGTTCCTGTTTCACTTTGTGGAGGATCAGAGTGTCAACAGGTAGCTTAACGTAGCAAATTATATCGTTAACGTCAGTGGTCCTGCAGAGTACCATCATCCTGCAGATGGAATCCCATCATCTTGGAAATGATGATGGAAGTCCATCATCGTTCCTCTACAACTCTGTGTAGAGGAACGACACAAAGTTGGGAGTTTCAGCAGTGAGTGCAGCTGTATGTAGTGCACTGACCTACTTAAACTGTGAGATGGATGACATAAAAAACTGAAGGAAAGCAAAAAGTAGTGACTCCATGTTATTCCACTGCTATTCACGCATGCACCAGTTTGTTGGAAAACCCCCTTTTGAATTATGTAAAAACTGGCTCAGAAGGAAAAGTTTCAAAATACAAATTATATCACAATAACCCTGTGTGGCCAGTACTGTAACTCGTATTTATTTATGCCACACAAAATGACAACAACATCCGAACACGTTGGCCATTGTCTGCGTCGTATGCTAATAGCGCTTACAGCTGTCGTCACCATCCTGTGAAACTCCCAGTTTACTAATAATATTTTCCTGTTTCTTGCAGACTGGTAGCATGTTCCCTGACCCACCCTTTTCTCCTGTATGGTGACCCTTGCCCTCTGCACACCCAAACCCGACAATTCCTGTCTGCTCAAACACAGACAGGATCTGCTGTGATACGCATGGGAACTAAACGTTGCACTCACTCTGTCTACCACGTGTCGCTGGGTCAAAGCAGGAAAAAGACGTTTGGTTGCACAAAGCGCATGATGTATTTGTAATTTGAAAGGAAAGGACTAATCAGTTTTCCGAATGTTCTAAAATGAAATTAATAAAAGTTTTTTTCCTGTATTTGTCTTCAGACCTTTGAGTCTCATCCCTGTAAATAAAGTCCCGTCGCAACAGGTCGCCGTAAGCTGTTCTTTGGAAGATATGTAATAGACCTAACAGCATGCATATGTTATAAATTAAATTTCCATCTGTGCGTATGTAACCAGTTGAGTTAGACATATTTCGTCCAAATGAGACAGTGCTAACTCCTCTGGGATTTCACTGCTGCTTCAGGCTTCATACACTCTGACTGACTAATTAAGATCATTTTATGCCTCAACATGACCGAGAACAACCAAGCTTTCAGAAGTACAAACAAGCTGAAGGAATCAAATACCCACTGGCTGTAACATCTGTGCATAACATCTTCCCATCAGACATATTCATGAATCAAATCGGGGCCTGTGCCGTTTCCAACGCGGGGAAGATCACTCAAAGCCACAAGATTCATCCTTAGCAATTTGTATTTTGAAATGAGTGGTTTGGTGGGACTTAGGAGACAAATTAAGCTTCTCGACACAGTAGAAAGCTGAAGCTGTGGGATTTCTGAAGCCAGAGCGGGGGTTGCATCTTGAGCTAGAACAAATAGCTCATCAGCTGTTGTAATAAGGCCCTGCTGGTGAACACAGCGAGTCTGTAATTCATTTTAAACACAGTATTGACTGAGATCCTACTTGTCTCCTGTGTTGTGAAACCCTGAAATGACCCTGGACATATAAAATGTGTTCAGCACAATCATTTGGAACGCGGTGTAGAAGGATACAAATATTTATCAATGCCCTCTCTGTTGTCTATGAGTTGTAAGGACGTTCATTTACAAATGTAAATCAGAGCTTTGGCCAGTAACACTGCAGTTTACTCTTTATCTGAAATATGTTCCAGGGAAGCGTCACAGTGTCACAGTAGGCAGCACTTACAGCCAGGAGTTCCTGAGTTTGAATTGTCAAATTAGCATTAAAATATAACTTTTTTCAAACAACAATCTCAATCTTTGTCATTCCCACGTCTGCGGCGAACCTTAAACAGTCGCAAAGTTCTCTCATATCTGAGGCTGACTGTGTTAATTATCTGTTCAGTGTGTTGGTTCATATAAAAGTTTCGGTCAGTTGGTGGCTTTTTATCAAAACAGGTGAATAAAGTTCCTCCTTTGGTGGTAAAGTAACACTGGTTCCTCTTGGGGCCTTACTGGTTACAGTTCCAGTCGTTTCTGAGTATTAAATGTGGTTTTTGGAGCAAGTTTAGGTGAAACATGAAGGCTGACATACATCATCAGTCTTTACTGAATGTCACCTTTTCTGACTGTTTCGTCTCACATCATTAAAACAAAGAAACAGAACATTTTGCATCGCTTTTTCAACTAAAGGAGACCGGACCACCAGTGAGTTTGTAAAGAAGATTTATTTCTCAGATGTTTATTCACCGGTTGATAAAACCACATAAATTAAGGTTAGGTTTACGGAATAAACATTTGTTGGGGCTTCCTGCCGCTGCAGTGGAGGATTAATTTCTCACAGCATCACCAGAGGTACAAATAAATGTGTAGGGGTTTGTGTCTATTCATTATATAGAGTATCAAATTAATGGCTGTGCATGTTTAACGGCCGGGCATTCCTCAGTAGGGACAGCTTTACTAATCTACCATTAGCAACCACTCTGCATTGCCGCAGTTATTTCTGTAGTCTGAGTCGAGCCAAGCAGGAAGAAAACAGAAGTTTGCTTGAATTTTATGTTCTTTGATTTTTAAATTAAAATGCAGTTCTTTAATGTTCTAAAGGCGACATGAAAGGAAGCGTTTCTTCGTCTCCGTATTGAAATTGGACATCTAAAACTGGAAAAACTGCAGAGGCACTCATCATCAAAAGTCAGAATTTACCCACTGCAGGCCATAAAAGAAAAAACAAAAACGAACAAAAAAAAAAAAACATGAAAAGAGGATAGAGCGGTATGAGAAAACAACAAAAAAAAAAACTCCCAACAAACCAAAACTTAAAACTTGTGGTTTTAGTTAGGAGAAATTGGGCGCCGCATCCCTTCCAGTAAGTAATTACCTCGGACAAAGTGTTTTTTCTTATGTGTCAATTGAAAAATTGTTCCTCATATCCCGGCTGCGGCTCGACACATTTCTGGTCTTTTTGTGCTCGTTCACGTCTCATGATCATCAACTCACCTTTCAGAAGCCGGCCTACTAATTGCGTTTGTCCATCAGAGAAACAAAAGATCACCCTCTCACCTCATTGAGAACAGTACAATTTGTTTTATATATCATTAACCTTTTCAATAGTTACACAGCAAATGTCACAGAAATGCAGTCAATACTGAACTCCCCATTAACTGCTGTATCAACTTGGAGCACTCAGAAACTGTTAAACTATAAAAGTATTGCATGACTTTTGTTTTTGTAACTCTGCCCAAAATCTACATCAAAATATGAGACATGAACACATTTGGTTCAACACTCTTGAATCAAAAGCGTTTATGTGACAAGAACACATTCAGTTGCATTCAAACTGCGCTCCAGTCATGCACAACACGGACAAATGATTTTTTTTTTTTTTTTGTCATGGATGTATTTCCATATTGTCAAACCGAGCAGGCACAGCTCCAATTGGAAGAATGCCCAAGCAATCAATGATTGAAATGTCCAAAGTTTGCTAAGCCCAAAATCATACATACTCATGCTAAAATGTACCCCGGGGTAAACTCAGGGGTATTATGGTCTACCCTTTCTCAGTAATCTGTAATTATTAACGAGCTCTGTTGTTTGTCTCCAGTAGCATTTTCAGCCTCTCTTCTTCTGCGACAAACTTCTATTTTTTTTTTCTTTTTGGTTGTTTTTCTGTGAACCGTTTTGTGAGAACTTTGGTTGTGTGTTTCTGATAATTGTCCAGTTGGAAGAGCCAAGGCTCCCCAAGGCGAATAAAATCTGCTAACTGCCTGATGTTTTCCACCGAGATCTTAATGTACTCCAGATCTGATTCCCAAAGAGAATCCGTGGATGAAACTAAACAGCAGTGATGCCAAGGAAGCTTTCTGACCGCAGGAAAAAAAAACAAAAAAAAAAACAAAGTACGCATTTGAATCCCAAATGGGGGCAGATAAAAGCTGCCCCTTTGACAGCGATGAGAAATGTTTGACTGATATTGATGTGACTATTTCATGTTGTTACGAACATGTGAAATAAAGACGAAACTGCTGCTATATCAGCTGCATACATTTAATTTGTATCATACAGTAAAAGAAAAGCTTCGGATGCCTCCGTGAAACAATTTTTTTCTGGATTTGCTGTGTTTTAACTATGTTTTTATAAAACCTGTCCACTCTGTAACTTTCTGTCCCTGAACCATTTCTCGACGACAGCCAAGAGGAAGCCCACCCACTCGTCTTTCAGCAGATGGAAATAACCTTTCCAGCTTGTTCCCCCCCCCACCACTGGATATTCAATTACCAAAGCAGCCCTGGCTGTTAGTGGAAGTGTTCATCTGACCTCTGAAAACCCTGCCAGGTCCCTCTGTGACGTGGGTTTCACATCGCAACAGCTACACAAACTTTGAACAGGAAGGGGGAAAAAAAATTAAAAAATAAAAAATAACGTGGCTCCCACTCATATCTGTAGCATAAGTGACCCAGACCTAGGATAATATTCATCCCACAATGCAGTGGCAAAAAAAAAAAATTGCTGCTGCTTGGGGTCTGCTGAAATGAGCAAATCATGCCGCTTTAAGTTTTCAACTTTTTTATCTGATAGTTTTTATGCTGATTTATTCTTTCTTTATTTTTTTGAATTGTCTTCAAGACATGCGGGTTTCTGATCAAAGTTATTGAAACACATGTATCCTGTCAGCATGATGCGATACGACACATTTAAAGTTAAATAGCCATGGCTTTTTTTTTACTCATGGTCAGAGAAAGTGTTTGGCCACGACAAAAGCGTCACGGAAGATTAGAAAGAGATTGTTTTGAACAACAGTTTGTCGCCAAAACCTTGATTTGTGCATGGACGGCGGCGCAGTCGCAGTGGGAAGTCATGAAACAGCCTTTTCTCTGAACTCAAGTCGCTCTAGATGTTGATACGAGTTTTAAAGATGTGCTATTTTAGTAATGCCAGCTGCACAAGTAAAGTCATGCTTTGCATCGATTCCTTCCTCACACATGTAATATCCATTCTGCTCCTTATATAAGTAATCACAACGCCTCACAAAAAGAAAGCTAACAACCAAAATTCATGGAAATATTTAGAACAACATTGGTTTTAGCTGTCAAGTTGTCAACATAATGTGCTGAATCTTAAATGTGTGCGTGATTTATAAAAAAAAATAAATAAATAAAAGGACGCAGTGCGTCGCTGCTAATTGTCAACACTGCAACAACTAAATAAGGTCCAAAAGTTTCACATTTGAAAGGTGACTAAAAGGTTTTAATTAACGTAGGTTTGATTAAAACTTTGTCAAAGTCTCGCTAGTCATGCTTCCCACACACCAACACTCTGATATATCATCATTTTAACCGATGTTTAAATTAGCTAATCAACCACCACCGTGTTCAGACGATCACTTGTTAATATAAACCAAAATGAACGTCAAGCCTGAAAACATAATACTGTGACAAACTGAATGTTATGCTCTTTGTGTGGGAAATGTTTTTGGTGTTGAATGTTGACAGTGGAGCTGCTGTCAAGTTAGTTGCCATCGACAACGCAGAGGGCGTCAAAAATGAAGAACATGAATGATCTGAGTTGTTCTTTAACTGTTTGGCATTATTTTCCCTTTGCTGAGGGGCAATGCACTAAATTAATGACACCAACATCTCCATGTTTCATTTTGCTAATTGAATTGCTACACCGTGGCGCCACGGCTATTGATGGCATTCATCTATTTGCCGTCCAGCAATGTGTGCATCCACTAAATTTCTGGATGCAAACGGTAACGTGCTACGTGACTGTAAAGATTTTTTTTTTTTTTCTCATGACATTTTTAAATGCCATGTTGAGAGTTTATGGATGACCTACGATCATGAATTGCTTCTGTTTTAATAAATAGGAATTGAACTAAACTAGTGAAGTATTATGTCTGGGACAATAATGATAACTGTGTGTTTGTTACTGGTCTGATACACATAAGTAATACAAAAAAGGAACATTCAGGTTGTTTGGCACCTGATATTTTGATATTCGGTGGTTGGAACATGAATTTGGTTCTGCAATTCACAAATTGTGAGATTTAATTGGACCTCGACTAATGTGAAAAAGCACTGTAGCAAAGCAGTGAAAGAAAACAGTTGAGCGAAAAAAAAAAAGGAAATCGATGCAAGGACATTCATTTCCTGAAGGCAAACAGAAAAGGACATGCTATCTGACTGTTGAGAAGGAAGCTTGTAATTATGTGTTCCTCCTCCCTTTTTTTTTAAAAACAGAACCTGCATGACTTGTTACTGGAGATATAAAGAAGTTCACAGAAATACATTTCTTTGTGTTCAGTAATAAAGGTGTCACAGATTTCAAACCGTGTTTGAGAAGCAGTCGAAAAGGCTCATGGAGTTGAGGTTTAAAACATCTGAACCCGCTTCGTGACGTTTAGTAACCATGAACGGTTTTATCCACTTCAAGTTTCATCAGACTATTTCGGATTATTTATTTTAGTGTTTCAGATTCCAAGCTACAAACAGCCAAACAACATAGTCCATAAAAGACTGAAACTCTTTAAGTTTGTCCCCAATATGTAGGTACAAAATCAATGCTGACCTTAGCTGCTAAGTGTCAGTAATGGCTTTCTTGATGTGTTTACGGTCATGTTAACTTAACAAAATGCTTTGAATCACCATGCACAAAACACATTGCCCTTCACTGGGAGGCGATAATTAATTTCAACATGTACGAACCGATGCCTGCAAAGCTTTCCTCTCTCAAAGTCCCACCTGTGAGAGCTTTCCTGCAACCCTGACTAACGGATCGACACGCTTGATGCTTCTGAACGCTTCAGAGTGCTGCACAAAAAGAGAAAGTGACTGTCTCTCATCACACGGGACTGCTTATTGGAGGCTTTGAAACATGCGGCGAGGCTGGAGGCAGATGCAACCCACTTCTGTTGCATCTGAATCGCCAGTAGAAGTGGGCGTGCTTTTCATTTGCACTTACGAATCTACAGGTGTGCCATCGTACACCTGCGGATGGGAGGTGGTGGTGTGTTTCTGTCGCCTTGCGTTTGCGTGCCGGGTCGTGAGTTATCTCACTCTTCCCTCAGCACACAATAGTAGATACTTCCAGGCAGACGCCATGTGTGTTTCCACTGAATGAAACCTTGTAACGCTGAGAGCCTATGATTGCTGGCAGCTCAGAGCGGGGACAGGACGGGGCCAACATTACTGTGAGACAGACATACTATTTATACCAAGGACTTTTCCTTATCACATGACGCTACTTGAGAAAATACAGTCACCGAGTTTAAAGTCTGGACGTAGCCTGGTAGAGGAGGATCCTGTTTTACAGCGCAAGGACTGACCCGGTAATATTTATGCAGAGGGAAATGTCATTTTCTGACATTACTTCGAAATTCACCTTGTGAGACGCAGTCACTCTTTTGAAGGTTAAGTCCATCAGGACAAGACAGAAACAAACTGTCAAGCATCTGTTAATAAATGTGAATTTTCTTTACTGAGAATTCAGACACCTTCTTTCTAATTCGAAATGTGCATTGAAATTGAAAATGGACAGGCCCTGGAACGCAGAATCAAACAGACTAAAAGACACCGCGTTTCCTTCCCGTTTGAGGTCGGGAAGGTTATTTCCACATTGGTCCCGGCTCTCGAAAGCAAAATTCTGTGCCACATTTACGCGGCTCCCAAATGAAATGTTTTTTTTTTCTCAGCCTCTAATCTATGCTACGGAGACAAGAATATAACCGTCAGTCACCACCTCCTTAAATATTTTTGACCAGGAACACTATGTGATTATCCGGCTGGCAAGAATAGAAAGATATGAGACAGGTCTGACTGGTCCGCGACGTTTCTGTGAAGCACCGCTACAAAAAGCTTTCAGGTGCCTCTGAGACGCCCGACTGTGAAAACATGTGGCTGATCTGATGAAGGGCACTGCATCCATCCACAGATTTAAAATCCATAACATTTGCAAAAAAAAAAAACAAAAAAAAAAACAAATGGCAATCAACAAAAACAGCACAACTGGAAACAGCCGCAGCTCCTCCTTAGAGGAAATGTGAGCATAGAAAAAGCTGGCTGTAATGAAGCCTGCAGATACTTGTGCCTGAGCGAGGCTCCTGATTTGGAGAGCGCTCCGGTAATTGCCTTGGAGAGATGTTCTTTTTATCTTACTTCCTGCAGGTGTTGAGCAAGGTATCTGAAAAGTTCCTAAAATTCAACAACTTGTCTTTCATAACAAGCAGCACTAAGAAGGCTTCAGAATGAGAAGAGGGAAATGAAAGCAGGCACTACGACTTTGTCAATGAAAGATGCCTTGATGGATGTCATATTTACACATAGCATGATTTTTCATAATTCTGTGAACTTTCCTCCTGAGCGATGTGCCCTGAAGCACACGTGCGAACATTTGGAAATAATGTCTCATCTGCTGTAAGGAAGCGCCCAGAGCTGAACTTTAACTGTCGCAACTCGTTTTTCATCTCTCACTCCAAATGGTCTGGTTGGATAATAGGCCTAATCAAAGCAAACTCATGGCACCTCACACCACTTACCGTAAAACAAAACGTAACTAGTTTAGTGTCCTTCCTGGTTCTCCACACGGTTATCTTTTAGATGAGACTCATCAGTTTCATTATTCAGAAGATTCTGGAATCTCCATGACATCCAAAGGAAATTTGCCTTTACTTACGAGCATCTCTCGACAGTTTTCCCTGGCAATGTCTAACTGGTTGAACAGATGCTACCGGACAGAATGGAAACTTCACCCAGCATACGCGACATGTAATCTGCTCCTGCCTGGACCAATTTCACCAAGTTTACTGTCAGCAGATGTTTCATTTGACTGCATCATAGTTTGTTTACTTTGTACAAAGTTTAAACAAAGTTGATCAAAGGCTGTGTTGCAAGATTCAGTCACCATGAATACACACATATATATATATATATATATATATATATATATATATATATATATATATATATATATATATATATATTTTTTATTTTATTTTTTATTTTTTTTCTTTTAAGCTCCAAAGTGTGGGGAGTTTGCTTTCTTTGTGCTAGAAGAAACAGCTTTCACTCTTAAAGTGACCTCAGTGCCATCTGACAACTGAATGTTAATCAACAAGCTGAGAGACGAGGTCCAAAATCTCAGCATGAAAGCAGAAAAAGCAGAAACGAGTTGGACCTTGAGTAAGGAACTTCATTCATCCAGTGTCTGGTGCAAGAACAGCTGGCTCATCATGAGACTTTGAGCTCTTCCCCCTTCACCAGACACTTATTTATTTATTTATTTAAATAAATTTTATGTATTTATTTTTATTTATTTCTATTTATTTATGTATTTGTTTAAATACATAAATAAATATGTATTTTGATCAGCTGTAATCATTGTGGTTATGTTTCTTCCCTGAGTTATCAAATATTTATTCACTAGCATGTAGATCAGAATTACCGCTTTTTTTGTTTGTTTGTTTGTTTGTTTGTTTGTTTGTTTGTTTGTTTGTTTGTTTGTGGTATATTGGCCAGACTGATTATTGAGTAGAAATTGGTTGATTTATAATACATTTAATACCTGGTTGTTTTAAATATTAATTTCTCTGTTGATGTTGCATACTTAGATATTTTTTAAATAAAATTAGACTGATTAATGTACAACGATCATAATCATAAACCTTTTCAGTCACAAGTCATATGAAATAAATTTCAGTTGCGCTATGAAAGAGCCCCTTTATTATTATTATTAGTGCTAATAATAATAATAATAATAATAATAATAATAATAATAATAATAATAATAATAATAATCACACCACAATTATTGGCTACATGGGTTTTAGAGCAGGAGCAAATCCACTTTCTGTGGCTTCAGATAAAACCTGTTCCAAAGATTTTTTTGGTTCTTTGAATTGATTCGGACATTTTCTTTTAGATGGCGATGACTCACCGATTTTTTTTTCTCTTTCTCCCATCTTCATTGCGGTGCCGCCTGGTTGCCATGCCCACGTGGAAACGCAGAGAGCAGAGGGTTATGTGAAGGCAAGCTCAGCTCTTTTCGTCGTTTTACTTGAGACGAGCCGAATGACAAAAGGGCAACAATTAAAGACTCCCCGGACAGAGCAGAGCGAAGCCTGAAAACAAGCACAGATCTCCTGACTGCCTTTTAAAAAGGAGATAATCTTTTAAATACCGCCATTAGCGGGGTAAAGGCCACAACGTTGTTCCTCGTTCTGCCCTCTAATTGTCCCCAAAAAGCATCGAACAGCAGCCGAAACAAACCACTGTGAAGAAAGCACAATAAATTAGAAACTGATTTTTTTATTTTTTCACCCAAAATATGACTAAGACAAAGACTGATTTACAAGTAATATCCCAGGATGGCTGCAATTAACAGACGCTCTATTCCAGGAGCAGACAGAACATTGGCTACCTTGTGAGAACATGTGGTGCCGACTCTGCATTAAAGACAATCAGACCCACATAGAGCCGGAGGCTATTAACTTGTTAAGGCTACCAGATGAGCGCCACAGATAAACTACATTAATACTTTCAAGAGAATAAAGACAAAGAAGTCCAGTTTTTAATGTTTAGAAGAGCCTTTTACTATTCTAAGGACCCAATTTTTAAAAAAAACAAAACATTTATTTTAGTGCTAAACTGTTTTTTTTTTCCACAGTTTGTTCTTACATTTCTTGTTAAAACAAGTCAGCCTATGGAAAATATTGATTGAAGCTGCTTGGAAAAATCTTTCATTTCTGAGATTTTTGTGTCCACATTTCCATTGCAGCTGTTTTTTCTATGCTTTTTGCAGCATTTTGTGAAAAGTTGCCACTGGCACATGGAAATCATCAAAACTCTCACTTCCATGCTAATCAGCCAAGCTGTCAAACATGACAAAAAATAACATGACACGTATATTTAAAAGCATAAAAAGAATAGCTTCAGCATAGTAATATTTGGTCACATTGTAGCAAAGACTGTTTATTGTCAGCAACACGTCAACACACGTTTCAGCAGGAGACGAATCGGGACCGTTTGAAATTCCACCCTGGAAATCCAACTGAATGGGAGAAAGTCCAGACGGAGCAGGGAGGAGAGATGAGAACCGAGCAGAGATTCTGCTAATGCAACGAAAGCAATCGAAATTATTCCCAAAAGTAAAATAAATTAAAAACATCAATATGAGCTTTTGTTTCCAAGTTTAACTTAATATAGTTCAAACCAAATGTTTAAATACACAGTGATTTTTTTATTTTTTCTCACTGCGTTTGGATTGATAAAAATTGCCAAATTTGATTTGCTTTGCAAAATGCCACAACAATTAGATAAAGAAAACTTCAGGGGTTTATCTATTAATAGCTTCAAAATCAGAAGAGAATGATGACTGTCTCTTTCACGAGGGAAAGCCCTGATGATGATGTCATGACTTTGCAAACTTCCGATAGGTCAACTGACACATTTGAATGAATACCTGTGCGTATTCTACAGTCACACCTGAAACACTTTACATTCCCACGTGATGGGGTAAAAAGAAAAGAAACAAGCCAAGATATCATGAACACTGTTATGGTTGGCTCACTTCACCGCAGTTTATATTCTCTGAGAGCAACGAGCCAAAACCGTAACCACGACTTCTGCAAGCCACCAAAACGAAATCCATGATTCGAAAAGACAGAGAAAAGATTGAGAAGCTGCACACAGAATAAACGACATTTTAAGACATCAAATTTTATTTGGAGACCTGGCAGCCCCCCAGCTCTGCGTCATGCTGTTTGAGTTCAGCTACTAAATGTTTTCTCAGGTCGTGATGTTCTTCACTTCTTCTCCCATGGACTCATTAGGGAAGGATTTGTTGCCTCGTTGAGATCTTCTGAGCCCATTGCATGTTGTCAAGCAGGTTCTGAAATTATTATTTGATTCTCTGGGCTTGGCCCCTCCAGGCTGGTTGAGGTTCTTGAGACAGAACCAAAGAAATTTGGTCGATCGTTGTTAATTTCCGATCTGGTGAGGGGGTTGGATTGGTTGTGGTTTGGCTTTTTTCCTTTAGTAAATGAAATGATCATTTAAAGAGCTTTTTTTAAAAAAAAATTATTTAAAGTTACCTTTGTTATATAGTAAAAAATGTCTTATTTGAAATGTGTAAATGTGATAGAAAAAAAAAAAAAAAAAAAAAGTCTTATTTTTATGGCACTTTAAATGAGTCACGGCCTGAAGACCTCAGTGTGTTCACTTCCAGTAATTAGAACCCTTTGGGCAACCACAGGCCCGGCTCAGATGCAAACAGAGTATTCATCTAATCATGTTCGGTCTGTTGATCATCTGATTTCCTCATCTCTAATAGGACTTCTTTGTTTTGTCAATAGAAAAGAAAATAGATTTATGGCTGGATGTGCTCTTCTCATGGAGGAGAAAACAGCTTTCAGAAATCTCTCTGGTAACCTGCTTGTCTGGTTGTGTACTATCTGTGTCCTGAGGGCCAGTCACACCAGTAGGTACTGCAAACCTTAAAACACGAGAACCACCAAAGGGAGGGGGTAAAAAAAAAGATTATATCTGGCATGACCTCGGATCATGGGGTCTGATCAAGCCCTAGAAAACAATAAAAACAACTATTAGGCGCAAAACCACATCAGGCTAATTGTATTCTTTAATGTTTGCCGAAACGGGAGGGTTCTGTTTGAAAATGTCCTTCTGAGAAAATATTGATGTTACGGGTTTTTTTTAAATGTGTATTTTGGAAGTAAATTTGGCTAATAAATACACTTACAAAAAAATAATAAAATCGTGTTTCTTTCACATGTGAAAACCATGCCCGATCAGCAAAGAGAGGCGAGTCACATGAAAATCCATAAGTACGTGTGAATGTTGAATGTTTTATGGTAAATAAATAAATGCATTTCCCAGGTTTTCCCACATCTATCACGTACTTCCAGAAGTGATCCACATATTTTTAGGATCAACAATCAGACAATTGTACTAATTTGTTGAAGAAGAAGAAAAAAATTGCAGAAAAGTTGTGTGCACTGTATTATAATCTTCTATAATATATAAACAGAATCTCAAGGACGAATCATTTCAGGCCTGGGGGTACCAAAAACGTGAAAGCAAGCATTTATTTATTTTTTTTTATTAAAACAATATGTGCTTTTTGTTTTGTTTCTGCAGATTCGTTGGGACTCAGTTGAGTACGGTCGCTGTAAAAACGTGCATGCCACAACCGAAGCAAAAGCTCGGGAGAACAACATGAGAAGCAGATGGAGGTTTTATTCTAATGGTCCGATGAAGAGACACGGGGGCTGGAAACAACTGGCAGCTCTTCCCTGTAGCTCCTGTTGTGTTTTATCAGGATGATCGATGTGACCTCAATTGTCAGTCCATGTCAAAGCTCTGAAAGGCCCCATGGTTCCCGGCGTAATGAAAATGCACTTAAAGATTTTTTTGTTTCACTTTGGAGTCGTGCCACTCTTCGGAGAGAAAGAAACCGAGACATTTATAATGAAAAGAACTGAGCCACTTAAAGAGAACAGAAAACGAAAAACTGAAAACGCTAAATCAGAGAACAAGATATAATGCGGGGCAGAGGCGGAAATGCATGATAAAGAAAGTCAGGACGTACAGAAATTAGCGGAACGATCTCTAAAAAAGCGTCCTGCAGCGAAAAGAGCAGGAACCAAATTCTCTGATCACTAATGAGATGCGGTGGTCTTACAGCTGCACAGATGTGTGTTTTAACCTGGGCAGGTCATCACGGTCAGTAACGCTGATTTGCTGCTCCATGGGAGATTGTGATCAGAGTTTGCCATGAAATTGGCTGCAAAGAGCAACACCTGTCATCAAAATGTTCAGATTGTGTACTTGGGGGTTTGCTTTCTGCAGACAAACCTTTTCACAGGAAAAACATGAAGGTGTCCATTTATAAATCCCTCCCAATGCTCTGAAGCTCAGGCATCAGCCTCCCAGTTTACGCCATATTTTGGTCCGGAGACGGCATCAGATAATGAGCCACAAGCGATCGGCCCCAAGACACTGAAAGCTAAAAGGAGGAATATGTGTATGATGCACAGACAGAGGCCTGACCAGTTTCCCAAGCTAAGATCCAGTATGATATGACCAGCAGTGTGTGTGACACGCTCTAGTACGTTTTGAATTGAAATGCAGTGAATGCACTTTCCAAGTGTCTCCCATTTGCTGCTACCATTCAGCGACAAGCAGCAGCAAATAATCAAGATAATCTGTTTTATATTGCCTGTAATATTGTTAGTTCAAGTCTAATATAATTCAAAAAGGGCTTCAACATAATGAAATGCTTAGTTTGAGATAATCACGAGCTGTTGAAACATTTGCACTCCTATACATCATTTATCTTGAGATAAGTTTAAATTCCAGCTCATTAAAGCACTTTGAACCACTTTTTCTCAGCAAGTTACCACATCTTCTACAATTCTGCTTCAGATAAATACCTCTACATTTATTACATCATTTACTTACATGGCAGTATAGACACTGATAGAAACTGTGGTCAAAACTGTGGTTACAGCAAAGACAAAACATTAGATGCGCCAGCGCAACCAATGCAAAAATGTTAACATGGTGTCTTGCTACCGATATGATTATAATCTCTAAGTTAACGTAGCTGGATTTTCCCGAAAGCTTCATGGGACAAAGTGTAAACGCTTTTGTTTTGCACGCTGATGTAAATCATGGCTCACTGTTTCGAGCCGTGGAAATGAAATCTTAAACATGACGAGTTTCCTGGGTAAATTACGATACAAGCTGAGTACGCAGGGACTCTGAACGAAATGAAACCGTGTTGCCTTTTCTTGAGTGAGTGAGTGTGATTATCCTGGTGCTTATTTAAGTATTGTTTACGGTTCGTACACTCAGATGAAGTTTCTCATCTTCTCGGCTGTTTTTAAAGTCATAAAGTCCTCCGGTATGTGGTTTGAAACCTAATTTGTGGCTTCAACAAGTTTAAGAAAAATACAAACTTGTGAAGTGATGATAATAATCTTTTATTATCAAGCTGCTGAAGGCATCGAAATACAATTCTAATACTAATGTAGTCCACGTGATAATATATCAGCATCTCATCAAAAAAGCTTGTATGCACTGCAACGTTTTCCATTGGTAAGCTTTTTTTTTCTTTTTTTTATAATACCCACATACTAACATCCGTAGGGCGACTGCAGGCCACAGAGTGAAAGAACAAAGTGGGTCTCATGTGGTCGGTTTTGACGTCTTTGCTGCTGCAGGTAACGAGTAGACCGAATCTGTCAGAGGTTCCCAAAATGTAAAACTTAATAGCAATCCGATCCTGCTGGGTCGTTTTCTTGTGGACGACATGCAAACGAATCCTTGCAGCGGATTTTTTAAAGTTCTGATATTTGTTCTGTCTCTACAACAGGAAACACAACGCGAGAGCAGTGTGTTCTTCCTTGTTGTGCTGTTCATCAAAAATCGACACGCGAGACAAAATCCCCCTCCAGCTGCGGCGCCTGCCACAGAGTTGACCTCGATGCTGACTGGAACTGGCATGCAAATAAGCTGCTGCCATGCAAAAAATTTTCTCATGACAAAACAAAACCTGCAACCTTTTCAGGCCGTTTTATGCAAAGTTGGCACCCATGGCATTGCTGTGCATTAATTCATTCAATGCAATTCGTGTTGCAAGTATATGAATTTAAAATGTAGATTAAGCATTCCTAAACTGGACTGAAGTGCAGCGTAAGTGGAAAGTTTACCACTTATATTTGTGGTTTGTCTTGTGACATGACCTGTAATATTAACCTCTATTGTTTTCTGACATCGCTGTTGAATGACTGACCCTTTAAAATTGCTCTTTGGTGACATGTTAATGATGCTTTTAGCTTTTTCTCCAGGTTGGAACAGATCTTGCGAATTTTTGTGGTACTTTCCACTTCATGAGGAATGCACTTATGCGACTTCTTTAAAAGCTTACATAGTTTGTAGCTCACAAAGGTCATTTGTAGAAGTTTACAGAGACAGTTGTTTCCAGAAACAAACTAATGCAAGAGAGCACACTTTGGTGTTAACGCTCATTATTTCCCATCCATGCTCTACCCAAGACTATCTTTGGACAGAAACAATTGTCTTTGTTTCTACTGTCTGCTCATAAACTATCAATGTATTGAATATAAAGAAAGTTTGTTTTTGTTCTGCTGTAAAACTGAAGTCAGTTGTGACAGGATGCGTAGCGTTTTTTTGTTTTTTTTTTCAGATGGAGAAACGGTTGCTTGAGGTCACAACGAGACGTCCGTGACATTCTTTCGTTCTAATGCCACAGACCACAACACCTCTTCCAGGCGTGAGTAACAGCTCTTTTCATGAGCGGTTGGTCTAATAATGTCGAAAAGCGACTCGACTTCATTCCAGTCCTGTCTCATGCAGGGTGCGCCGTTGTTTTGGATTAGAGGCCAATTTGTACACCTATTCCTAATGTAAGGCATTTTCCTTATATTCCTTATAGAAGACTTTTTTTCTTCTCATGGCAAAAAGAAGATGTTGAAGGAATTTCACTATTTCACATAATTAAATATAGATGGTTCTGCGAGGAAGAACTCAACATTAAGGCATGAAATTGTTTTGAGGCAGGACAGCTGAGAAGCACGCATCATGAGAAATTTGGGTCAGATCGGCGATACCTATGAGAATTGCAGTCATTTCCTCTCTAGTGGCAATGCATTGGCAAAGACAGCATGTTAACATCTTGATGTGTTTAGTGGGGGACTTCCATCATGTGTGAATGGTGACGGAGAGTCAGCGTTGTACTGCATGCAATTCGTTTAAGTAATTCTGTTTCGTGAAAGTCAGAGTTTCGTCCACAGTCCCCGGGTTTAAAGCAGGATTCACCTTTTGCTGCCTTTCATTTCTATGAAAGGAATGAAAGGCATTCCTTTTATTCCTTTTTTGTCAAGTTGACAACTTTAGATCTGTAAGAAGAGCTTGTTACAACGGAGATCTGGAGCAATGCCAGACTATTGAGATGTGGATGTGTTGAGCATCAAGCTTGTGTGTATTATAATAATTTTAGCACGTGTTTTGGTAGAAAATGATGCAATATTTATCTTCTAAAAGACACAACATTCTCCTTTGCTCTTTTCTTCGCTTGCTGCAGCACAGTCTTTTTGAATGTTCGTTTCTAGAACATGTTCTGAGGGGATATTGCTGCCGTAGAAATGGTAAACAGCCTGCGCTTGTGCAGAACTTTAATCAAGTCCAGAGCATTTCCCATTGCATTCAGGTATTCTCCCATCCACACGCACAGATGGTGGAGAGCTGCTGGACTGCATCCACAGCCTCCCTGAGACACAACGACAGAGGAGAGGCTTCCATGACCGGACGCCACCAGACCCGCTGACCACCACCATCAGGCCAGGCGGGTGAAGTGCTTTGCCCCAGGACACAACAGAGGGATCAAGGATCGAACCGGCAACCCACCGATTATGAGACAAACTCCGACCAGCTACCAGAAGAAATCTGAAAGGGGAAGTGTTTACGTTAAGTTTTGCTTACATGTAAATGTTCAGTGACAGCTTTCAAGATCAGTGCACACTTGCGTATTTGAGAGTGAGCTGGACATGTTCTGGGCTGCGAATGCAAGTTCTGCTGACAGAACGTCTCTCATTTGCACAAATCCAACAAAAACAAAAGCTAACTTTGACTTCCACTTCAACCTGTTGGGTTTTCTATCTTTGTGAATTCAGAGTCAGAATATGTTATCTCTTGAAATGTGTCAAAACCTGTCACGGTTGTGCATGACATTTTTCCTGCTCTTCGTTTGAACCTTTAGAAGTGAGGTGGGTTCTCTATTTATGCACGCACCATTAGCAAAATCAAAGCTGACGTCTTTTTTGACTAATTGCTTTAATATTAGACATTTCTTCGACGTTTTTCTCATCAATGACAAACCTTTCTGAAGAATTTTTAAGCTAATTTAGTTACACTTTCACTCTTCTGTACTTAAAAAGGGGCATTAAGTCCACTTCACTTAAGACAAATGGCTCCTATTAAGCAGAACATGATAGGTTTGGGGGTTTTTTCCCCCACACAGGTTTTGTGCCAAGATTGCAGGTGATGAATAATGAAGCTTTTTAATTCAGAATTTAATGGAAAGATGCATTAGCAGAGTCTCTAATATTAGCTTTGTGTTCCAGTAGAGGGGGGATTTAATTATAACATATGATTGCTCCCCGTCTCCACCATCATCTCTGACGTGTTGTTTAGGAAATAGGAATCAAAAGGATAATTGACAGACATCCAGCTGTTCGCTCACCTGCATATAAATGGGAATATTCAGCATCCGGGAGAATTTGAGAAAACTCAAGATAAGTAGAATGTTCCAGGGAGGCAGGTTTCGTTTTTGGTTTTTTTGGGGGGGGTTTTTTCTCGCAAGATTTCATTCAAAAGGAATACCCTGTGTCATGATATCTAACCACCTGTATAATCACAGAGGCAATTTAGAAAATGGAACCCTAGGATTTGTTTTTGCAACACCTTAAATCTTTTCTTTTTTTTTTTTTTTATAGAACTTGGCAAAACGGGGAAAAAAAGTCACCATTCTCTTTTATTTCTCTCAGCAGTTGCTATAGCAGCAAAAAAAAAAATCCCAATATACAATCGAAGATCACATATTGGGCAGAGTCATATTATTAATTAACTAACCTATAAACGCCTATTCAGTGAAAGAATAAGATTGGCATGTTTTGATCTATATTAATTCATAAGAAAGTAATATTTTTGGTCACAAAAATAACACATTAATCTAAAGATATATTTCGTAAAGACAAATAAGGCAGACAGCAGAAGTGGAAAAAAAGGCATCATTTTGATTAAGACGCCTTTTGCACTTACACTTACCCTGGAGTAGGTGTGTAAAATAAATTATATGACAAAACTCCCATGTTGGGAAATGTTGTATTTCGCTTTTGCAAATCTGCAGTGAAAGCACACAGTGCATGCTCCACACTTTGGGAGGGAGAGAGGTAATTAGTAATTGGAAACAGGACCGTAATGAGCCTTGAACTGGTAGTGCGGCATAGCGGGACGGGATCTGGTGATTCTCCCGTCAGTGTCTGTCATTCTTTCCAGCCATTGGAGGGCTTTGCGGTCAGGTTGAAGGAGGAACTCTTTTTCCAAACAAGTGATCCATGAATGAGTCAAGTATCCCAAAAAAGCCAAAGCTTCCTTTTTCCACATTTACCCCTCCCATGGTAACAACTTACGGCCGATGGAGGCAACAGGACGGGGGTCTTTTGGTGGTCCCTCCAGCCACAAGACACCTTGCAAAAACACCAGTTTGCAAAGTTAAGTTTTTATGCTTTAGAACTGCTAAAGCATGTGAACTGACCAACCAATGGATGCTTGTTTAAATTAACACAACTGGAATTGCTTCAAAATAATATTGCCTATTCATTTTGAATTTATTTTTGATTGAATTCATTCAGCGTTGTTCGCACATCAGGAATATCAATGCACAGTGAAGGATGAATCAGTATCAAATTGACTTAAAACAAAGTCAATTTGTCAAGTCAAGTATTTCTTCGGGGCCTGACAATGACAAATAAATTGGCTCAAGTAATATTGATTTGAAACAGGTTTTCTTTTTTTTCTCTTCTTCTTTTTTCTTCTCCTTGTAAAAATGCTTGAAACTGATTCAGTCTTTGCAAAGAAAAGCATTCTATAAAATACCTCATGTGCTGTCTTGAAGCCAGAATACACACTTGTCCGGCTCTGATGGAGCGTTTGAGGCCAACACCTGCCTGGAGAACGTGTGTTCTGGAAATAACAGGGCTGGAGGAGCCAAAATGGAGATCTTGGGCCAGGAAACACAAATAAATAATAAATCCGAGTGAGGTGAGCTCAGATCAAGCTGTTACCGATTAAATAATGGACTGAATTCTCCAAACATGCGCATGGACTGGTACAATTCGAAAAGTCACCGACCAATTGATTTAACGATGCGCCGCATTCAGAACTTTACAGGATGTCACAGAGTCAATTCACTGCCCAGCCTAGTGGTGAGCAAACAGAAAAGAAAAAGAAAAAAACATATATTTATCAAGGGTCAGAGAAAACAAATATCAAGATGGAAATTAGCTGAATCAGCAAATAAACTTATGTAAGACAAGAAAATATGTCCACCAGACCCAGCAAGAGTTAAGGCCATGAGAACATTGTTTGTATTTGGTATCATTTGACATCAACATGTTATTCATGGAAAACCTATTGCATAAGTTTGTGTGTGAGTGTTTGTGTTTTGGCATTTATCACTTTGTGGGGCTCATTTCATTCCCACAAATACTTAATGTTGTGAAGAGCCACTGCTCCTTCCCATAAGAAGAAGTGCAGCTTTTGTGTTGTGGGTAAGGTTTAGGTCTGGAGTGTGCATTGAGTTTAGGTAAGGTTTCAGGCTTAAGCACATAGTAGTAATGGTTGGGTTTAAAAGTAAGGGTTATGGCGAGGCTAAAGAAACAAATGAAAAATGAATGGAAGTCAATGCAAAGTCCTTGTGACGATAGAAAGATGTATTATGGGTGTGTGTGTGTCCATGTGTTTCTTGGTGAACAATGTGCCACTTGTCCTTGTGACAAAAAACCATCTGTTTAGTTTGCATAGAACTTCTGTGTAAAGCTCTAAAACATGAGATTACATAAACAGACCTTACGACCAGCATCTGCACAGGATAGTAGAAACTCATTTACATTGAGCCAAAGATAACATTTGAGGGGTTTTTTTTTGTTAGTTTGTTTTCTTTTTCTATACTCTATAATTATGCATTTGGATAAACTTTTGTTGGATTTTTTTAAAAAACTTTATTCATTAATATTTTCTGCACCTGGAGTCTATCACAGAAACACGATGTTACAAATCCATTGGATGGCGACACTAACACTCGCTCAAACTGACTTAAAATATGTCAAACTGCCAATTGACACATTTTTTTTTTCATATGGAAAAAAACAGAGGAAAAAGTAGAAAACCAAATTATGCACATAAAGAACAAGCAAAATCTGCAAAAAGTGGCAAAAAGACACAACAGATGAAATATGAACCACTGGCCTGAAAGGAAATAGTGATAACCATAATTTAATTTTTCATTTCAGTAAAGTTTATTTATCCAGTGACATTTAAAAAATTGAATTTTAAGGCACCTGGCAAGAAAACAAAAGAGGTACAAACTCAGTCTGAATCAGTTCAGGTCATTCAAATCATTAAGTCAAATTCAAGTGTTAATTATTATAACACAACAAAATGCAATTCAGTTTGTCACATTTTGTAAGAGTCACAGAAATTTAAATGAGTCTCCTGAGCAAATATGAGGAGACAGTGGAGAGGAAAGACTCCATTTTAGCAGGTCTTCTTGCAACAGTGATCTAGATGTTTCAAGATTTACATTGAGAACCTCGTCTGACCCTGAGGTTTAGTTTCGACTTGCCAAAGCAGAAAAGATAACGCTTTCAACAGTAGGCAGGAGCAAGCTGTACAGGTTGCTGTTCATTTGATATTTCCCGGTGGCATTAGTCACCTATATACTGGCCATTTTAATTTCCTGGAAAGCAGCCTGGCGTTTCAGGCACCATCCACCAACACTCCTCTGTTTTCTGTCTGTCCACTCAGGCTGCGGCCGAAGAAGAAAGGAAGTACAATGCTGTGGAATGAGCGTGACTTTAAATGAGCCTCGCTGAACCTTTGACATACCACTGGCGCTGCAACACACGTCTGCTTCTTCACATATGAGCCGTTTCAGCTCAGATAATACTGTCGCCACACCAAGATAGTCCGTTACGCTCACTGCAGCCGTGCACGTCGCCGCTAGTAACGCAGCCGTCTTTGATCCAAGATTACGCCGGATGCATTGGATAAGGATCACTCGCCTGGACGAAATATGTAAACTACTGAGTCCTTTTGCGTTGCGCGATTCTCTCAATCGTACTTTAACAACCACGCTGGTCAGCATCATTCAACAGGTCTGACTGACAGGAATGACATCCAGAAGTTCATCGAGATCTCAGCTAGTGCCTGCTGACGTAATCACTCCAAAATCCTTGGACGCATAAAAAACATGTCTTAAAAGGTCTAAACTTTATGATAGAAATAAATGAATTAATTAATAAATAACTAAACCTCTTGCATGTACAGTGCCTGGCAAAAGCAAAATTATTCACAGATAAAATCTCAAATCTGTGTCATGCATCTGTCTGAATTCCTCTTCACTTTACTTATAATAAAATAATCTACCTTCAGAAATCCTCCAATTAGTAAATAGCTTCCACCTGTGTCCAGTTTTGCCTCTTTATAGAGGCAACCCCTCTGTGAAGGAATCGTTTGTTCGCTCTCCAACTTGTTTAAGTGAGCTTGAGTTGTTTTGCCAAAAGGAATGAGCAAAAATAACAGTATCTAGATGGACAATGTTGGTAGAGACATACACCAGAAACCTACCGAGCGTTTGTTTTGGTTTCTCTACAGTGAAAGAAAAATCTTGCAACTTGACGAAGTGTGGGAGAAAAGCTCAAAGAGAATAAATACTTTACGCCAGGGGTCCTCTGGAGACTTTTTGATGTGATCTGGCTTCGACACACCTGCGTCAAATAATGAGGTCATTCGCAGGACTCCGGTAAAACCTGACTGCACACCCGGGAGGACATTCAGACATTTGACTCGGGGTTGTTGTACCAGGGACACGTTTAAAGCTGTTGGACTCCAGCCCTCGAGGCCTAAATGTGAGTTGGAGTCAAACTTAAGGTAAAAATGAATGCAAACTTACCGATTGAACAATTATTTAGCAAAAACAATTTGAAGACAAAACAGTTTCATGCGTATTTTGAGACAAATTACCGTTACATTTAACCACTGATCCGTTGCACTTTTTGTACAAATGAGATGCAAAAACTGAAAACAGACGTGCTGCAACATTTGGCTTGCTTAAAGTTTTCTGTTAAAACAAACAAACAAAACAAAACAACAGAGCTGCCTTGACAGAGCTGACAGGACCGCCATGTCATTTTTGACATGGCCTTTCATTATCCCACCCATGCATGCACTGAAAATGTTTGATGTTGTTATGCTAAGGTTGTCATGCGCTGTGGGCTACTTGCACACGGATTGATTAGTCCATCTTGTCCCACAGTTTACACTTCCCACTCAAGAGGCTCTTAAGCGCTTCAGTAAAACCCTCCTGAAAAAAGAAGTTCAGATATTTGTCAGCCGTGAACACGCAAGTCCTGCAGGACGAGCGGATAGTGAAGACGGGAGAAGCGAAATCAGTGCGAGGCTTAGCACCGCTTTAGAGATAAACTGCGAGACCAAAGGTTCAATGGTTCAGAGCAAACCCAGTATATCCATTTGGATGCATGAGGTTTCTGCCACAGGTAGGTGCTTGAAAAATAACACTTATCAGGAAGTAATCAGTGAGTCACTTAGCGTATTTGTCCTCATTTGCCGTAAACGCTGGTACTTTATGCACGCACACAAACTGAGCCAACGACGTCACTGACCTCATGGGACCTCATGAGACAGACTGATAAAGTTGTCAGACAGAAACAACATCATCTTATGCATTAACCAGCTCTCATTTATTTCCTTGTGTACCACCCACAGATTCAGGGGGAAATGGTTAAAGCTTCATGTAATGTGTTTATAAAGGAAAAAGAAAAAACAATAAACAAACCAAAAAAAAAAAACTCTTTCACTGGAAAAAAGCCTTGCAATATTTTAATGAGTTTTACGGCACTCTGACAATTATCTATACCACATTTTCTTTGGAAAAGTATTGAAGTTACTCATTGCACTGTGTCGAAATGGAGGAAAGAAGAGAATACATGATTTTTATTCCACCTCCCACTAGTCTATGTTCTGCCACCGTATAAAACACTGAAGATAAAGACTATAAAAGATAAAACTTGAAAAAGTTCAAAGGATATGAAAACTTGTTTAAGCAACTGTAAAACAAAGCAAATTGGAATATTCAAATTTCATCTTCCTTTCTCGAGTTTTTAGGATCGTGACGCTCGCGGCGGCAGAAGGTCAGAGCAGCTCTGAGTTTAGTTCTGATCGACAACAATTCATTTGTATTTTTGAATTGAATTTAACTGAATTAACCTGAACAACACAACCTAGTTTTAAGGAGCTGACTGACATCTTTGGCAATGTTGTATATATGTCTTAAAACTGGATGTGAAACGATAAAGTGTTCTGGAAATAATGCAGTTTAGAAAAGGAGTATCCCAAACATTTAGTCGAAAGTCCCTTCATTCTCGTTCCTCTTGATAAATTTAAGTCGCCAGGCAGGTTAATTCTTACCTCCTACTCTAACAAAATTTATTATTCGGCTGAACGAGAAATGCCAGAAACTTAAAGTAATTTGTCTGAGGAAAAACTTTACAGGCAGTCTGGAGAAATGCGATACAACTCCAGGGGAAACTTTTTGTACCTACCCTTTCTCTCCAGCAGGCTACGCCTCACTGACCCTGGTTTTTTCTGAGCAAGGATGATAAACTGCATGACACCTGCCTGCTTTCCCACTGAGAGGGCCCGATAGGGACTGCGTCTCTGGGAGGAATGATTTTCATTTTTAAAATCCTCATCCGCAGTAAGTCCTGTTTGAAAACTTGCTGAACTCAATGAATTCTTCAAATGTGAAACAGTTTGGCACCTACTTTGCCTACGCCACGGAAGTCCAGCCCTAACGGGCCTGGTAACTTTGCAACTTTACAATAATTATCAATCAAATTCATGTATGTTTTTGTTGGATATTACATTATTTATGTTCATTTTTTACATTTTGTTACATTACAGCCATATATTCAATGTATTGTGATTTTATGTGATCTAAGCACAGTTTTAGTGAGCTCCACGTTTTCAAAGCTGCTTAATTCACAGGCCTAAACAGTGGCACTCGTGGTCAGAGTGACACGTTTTCATTTGGAAAAGGAAATTAAATATGAAACAAAACAAGCATTCCCTTTTAAACCATCGTTGTGTAATGCTTTTTTTGTCTGCGCCATTTATCTTTCTACATGGCCTCCGTCATGTTTTCACTCTTGCAAAGAAATGTATCAAGGATCAGAAATGTTTTGATGCAAACTGTGTTTCTTCCATGACACCTTTTTTATTTTTTCAAAACTTTAGCTAAAAATGTAACTACTGGGAATATTAAAGAGGTGGTAAATTAGTTAATAACAATGGCACATTTTTGTGAAAATAAACAAAAAACGGCAAAGAAAGCAATCTGCTGGAAAAGACTATCGTTGTGCAGTAGGCGGTTGGCCTATCTTCGAAGCTATTCGAGCCTAAAATACGATCTCGAAGCAGAACGTGTTGCAGCAAGCACAGACGTCCCCAACGCAAACAAAAGCATCCACAGTTCCATGGAGGAGGCTCTCACCTAGCTTTCTGCTAGGTGAACGCAAGCGTTTATGCATCCCCAAATTGCTGTCAGAGGATATGCAAGGATTTCTGAAAGAATCAAAGCAACGCTCCAGGTATGTTTTTGACGAGGGAATAACGTCTAACACGATGTAAAGCTCTTCAAAGTTGACTTTACATTAAAACACCTCCTTTAAACAAGAAGAGTATAACCTCAGGTTCTTCTCTACATATTATTTCCACATGCAGCACCTTGTTAAAGATTTTTTCTCATGTTAAAACCAAACATGTCTGCCTGCCTGGACCGACAAGCTGCTTTAAGAGAACATCCACTGAAGAACTGCAGCGTGGGCATCGTAAAAACTTGAATGAAAATGTCAAAAAGGCTCACGAAGCAAATGGATCTCGGTGAAGCTCTGTGGGTTACTGGACTGGAGATCTGACATCTGAGATTTTCAAAGAGAGTCATCAAAACCAGAGCACGGGTGGCCAATTTTAACACTTACGCACATGCGACTTTCTTCTGTCCACTCTTTTGTGTGTCACACATGTATTCCTCTAGCATGTGTGTGTGTGCGCGCGCTCCTTGAAACATTACGTCACCACAGCAATCTCATTTCCCTTTGTTTTTCTGCCTTCCAGTCCATAAAATGAGATCACTTCACTGGTTTCATTCCAGTTGTTGTGCTTCAAGGGCATGTGGGAGGCATTCCAGTGCACAGACACAGATCACAAGTCTCTACACAGCCTCTCATCCAGCTGTGCATTTCCTACCAGCTGCATAACAATGAGTTATGACACTTGAGAAAGAACACCAGGCCCGCTCAATTAAATTTTAACTCATGTTGTCGGGGAGCGCTCTCGTGCAGCAGCAAGAGTGATTTAGTGTTATTGCTTGAACTGTGCTGATGGCATAACTAGCCCAACTACAACCACTTAATTAGGAGCACTGATGAATATGGCTTCAAATTACTAAGTGGCTTTTCATCTCACAAGGAAGCTGTTAATGTGATGCAAAAGATTTGTTACCATCTGAGGCCCTCTAGTGGTAAACTTGGAACGCTGCATAAAGGCTAATTTGTCACGATCAAAAAAACCGTATCGTGTTAGGTTGTGTAAAAGCCACATATATTTTTACATTGTTTTTATTTATGAACAAAAAATGTTTAAAATATGGTATACTTTTCAATTCTGAAATCTTTCATTCATTTTCTTTTGCAAACGTCTCCATTACTGTTTTCCTCCAATTCAGTCCAAAAACCTTAGTGACCTCTGACCAGAGCCCCTTTTCCACATGTCTACTGTCTGCTGCATGACTCTCTGCTCAATTGCTTGTTGTCATGTCAACAACCTTGGCTGTCGATCCCTGCAGCTTACTACGGGCCTATTGGGTACTTTTTGATTAAAAAAAAACTTGTCGTGTCTACAGGTTTAGCTTAGTTGGACAGCGGCGTCTATGAGAGTTTTGAATTGTGCCGTCCTCATAACGTCAATTGACGGACTGAACAGAGGTCGATCAGACGCCCCAAACTTTGGAATACTGTTCTGTAAACTCTCTCTTGAGCTCCTCCCTGCCTGCTGTATTCACATAGCAACTGTATTTACACTGACATTCAATTACTGACAGGTGAACTCCTCCAATAAATATTGTAAATATTGAGTAGTGAAGAAATATTCAGGGTCTTGCCATGCTTTTTGTTCAGACGCTGAGAAAGAGCGGAGCGTAATGACAGAAAAAGGTTTGCAAACCACAAAGAACACAGTGCAACCAGGAGAAACAAAGAACAGCTTTATTCCATAAAGTCAAACTAACCACAAACGTTAGATATCACGAAACTGAGAACAAATGTTTTTTTTTTCCCCCTTGTCGTCATCTGCCAGTTTTTATGACAACAAACTGTGATTACTTTATTATGGCTTTATGGGGAAGAAAGGTGCTGTATGTGTCGCTCTGCATGCTGACTTTTGGTAATGATTGCTTTCCCCATTTACTTTCACATTGATTTGTTGTTGTTTTTTTTGTTTTTTTTTTTGTGGATTTGCCTGGTTTTTCTTTTCCACCTGTAATAGTTTCATTTTACTTCTCTGAACCTGTTTGTCCAAATTTTAGTCCTTCCTGTTTCCTCAAAATTCAGGTATGACTGTCGGGGAGTCATCAAAGGAAACTCCACTGCAAATTTTGTGACAAAACTATTTACCAATATGTATTTCTAATGTGAGTCAAATCTGTGGCATAGAAAAAAATGTGTATCCACCCGTTGTCTGTTTTACAAGCTAATCTTTACATGGTCAGAGAAAGTCCATCTTCCTGATAATTATCATTTTTAGTTCTTCAATGACCCTGAATTGAATGCATCTCTTGCATCCTTTCCATTTTGTGATGTCATAACCTTTTCCAGTGGATGTTTGTTACCAGATGAATCATTGTGCCAGAATTTCCTGAGACTACATCCAGTTTGACGGACAGCTGGACTGTAATGACGTGTCTGGATGAAGTTATCATTATGCAATTTTAAGTCCTATAACAGTGCTTTTAAATGCACCTTTGAATATAATGATTTAAAATGGATTTTTGTTCTTTTTCTGTACATTTATAGGATACAGCATGTCATGATGTTGCTGATGTCATGTCATCAGCAAGCTGGGCGAAAGAGGATCCGACTCAAAATATAATGAAACACCCGATTCCTCTGGCTGACCACAGAGATGAGAAACCATTTCCATTTGTTGTTTGTTATTGTTGAACAGGGGGGAAAAAATGCAGCTGTTGTTTTGTTGGTTTTCCAGCCTTGAAAATCTGATTATAACAACGTTCATGTACGTATATTAATACAGCATATTAATGCGCAACAATTCTGTAGACAATTAGCATTATTATGGTGACTGCATAAAAAAGAGCAGGGAACAAACAACGGGCCAAACAAACAGCTCTGAGTTCATTCAGAAGTGGACAATATGACATCAATGGCATGGCTGATATAAATGGAGGTGTAACAATACATCCAACTCATGAAAAAAAAAAAAAAAAAAAAAAAGCTAATTGGACTCAGAAGAATAAAACAGAAGACTCTGGCCCACTGTGCCCCTCCCCAACTCCTATTTTATTTCATTTATTTCTAAATAGGCTTAATTTATCAATCACAAAATTTCTAATCTAATCCAGTCAAGGTCCAAATAAGGCAGTTTTTATCCCTGTCTCTTCCCACCCCGGTCATGGTGCAAAGGAATATTTGGTATTTTTCTGTTTTCACATGTAGAATAGGCCAGTGGTCTCCAAATCAAGTGTCCTGCATCTAATGTATGAATTACATTTTCAGGGACATTTTTTGACAGAAAATGTAATTTTTTAAAAATATTTTTCAAATAATGAGAACACAGATTCAGTAAAATAGTTATCATAACTTTTGAAATGTAAATCACTGTCTACTGTTACACACATTTTGTGCTTTGTTTCTAAATTTCTTGAAAGCATCTTGACTTCGCTTACTGAGCAGAATTTATAAGTGATGAGATGCTAAATGGGAGACTGTGCACTTGTCGGGTGTGATTGTTTTCAAGCTTCTAGAGAGGCTAAATAATCAAAAATATTACCACGATTCACCATCATTTACCATGGTTTGTGTTGGATTATTAACACAACATTCCTGTAACTTATATGTAAGTATTTGTAGTTGGGAAACGTCATCGGTTGAAGTTGCATACCTTCCTTCGACTGCCTTTCGGTTGAACACATTTGGATTTTTGCCCATAGCTTGAGGCAAAATAGCTCACGCATTTTCCACCAGGCTATGCTCTACTGACTCACAAACACATTTTGTCATGTGAAAGAATGACAAGAACATTAACTTTGACGAGAAATAAAAATGTTTAACTTAAATGTTTTGCTCAAGACAATGTGTCAATTCAGCGTTATTCTTACTCCCCCCCCCCCATTGCTAACTTCCCTGTCCTTACTGGGAAGAAAGAAAACCCCTACGGCATAATGCTGCTTTTTCTTAAAGACTTCTTTTTTTTTTTTTTTTTTTTTTTTTTTCTGACCAAACATTCATAAAGCCCAGCTTTGTTCATGATCCAGAACAGGGTATTCGTTCTGTAATGTGTAGCTTTGCAGCACCGTCTGCATGCATGAGCTGCTCCTGAAGACCTTTTGGTGACGGAGTTAACCATCTTCTGCATGTTGTTGTCTGTTAGTTTATCTTTAGATTAGAGGGATGGTTAGATAAGCCCATCAGGAAGTTCAGCTTTGTTCTAGGACAACGCCTTTGACCTCCGTCAGACAATGTCTCTCACCTCATGCATGAATATGTTACAAAACCAGAAAGCCTGATTCTCCACAGTCCTTAGACGTAAAACCTCTGGTAAAGACACAGACGTGAGAGGGAAGACGTAAATCCCAGGCTGAACAATGTTAGAGAGGATAAACACGGGGCGGATCAAGACGGGGGCCAACAGGGAACAGAGGAAATTATACTAAATAAATGTCTCATACTCAGAGATGCATTTTTTTTAACCTTCACTATTTTACCTTAACAATGAATTAAACATTCTAGTGCTGCACTTTTCAGTGGCGCAGTGGGTAGCGCTGTTGCCTTGCAGCAAGAAGGTCCTGGGTTCGATTCCCGGCCCGGGGTCTTTCTGCACGGAGTTTGCATGTTCTCCCTGTGCATGCGTGGGTTCTCTCCGGGTTCTCCGGCTTCCTCCCACAGTCCAAAAACATGACTGTCAGGTTAATTGGCCTTCCCAAATTCTCCCTAGGTGTGAGTGTGTGTGTGCATGGTTGTTTGTCCTGTTTGTCTCTGTGTTGCCCTGCGACAGACTGGCGACCTGTCCAGGGTGAACCCCGCCTCTCGCCCGGAACGCAGCTGGAGATAGGCACCAGCAACTCCCGACCCCGTTAGGGAGAAGGGTGACGGAAAATGGATGGATGGATAGTGCTGCACTTTTAGCAGCTGTATAAACACCCTTTCCATCTGCTAGGGATCTGCAACCCGTATCTCTGGAGACACAAGTGGCTCTTTAGCTCACTTAATATATCAAATGATGAAATATTGCTCTGTTTTTTTGGTTTCATTCTTTTTCAAGTGTTGCCATGGAAAAATGCTGACTACCTTGGCCCCTGTGCTAAATTTGGTCTAGAATCAGCCTCCAAATCTAACTAATTTTTTGTAAATATTCTGGTAATACTCTTAAAATACCAGAATGTTCACATAACTTTTGGCTTTTTCTGAGGACACAATTTCACACACATAAAATCAAGCATCTACTTTTACTCCTTAATCTTTGACTTGACTATCAATAAATGTTGATATGACTTACCTGTCAATTCGCTGAGTTTCCCCACTTGGGAAAAAATTTGATTTCTGTTTCATTCCTTAAACAATGGTCGGTATTATTGATGATAAACTTAATTAAAGAAGCAAAAAATAAAAGTGTCAGGTTGTAATCATAGATCTTAATTCAATAACTTTGCTTGGTAAAACCTAACCTTCAAAGTCAATTTTTCCTAATCTCTTACAGTATTGTATTTTATATCTGGAGGCACACCTTCATAAGCTAATTGTTCTTTTAAAATTAATTGATTGAATATCTCATAAAATGTCTTACTTGTGACGTTTTATTAGGAGAAGGTTTAGGTAATCCGAAGAAGACTGGCATTTTCTTTATGTCCATACCTTCACAGATGTAATGCACCGTTTGTAGTTTTACTGAGCTGATTTAGGTCAAGGAGTTCCTGCTTTCCTGTGAGAAAAATGAGCCCTGGGTTTATCTGGGACTATTTGAATAGTCTCAGAAATGTCAGAAGACAGACAGGCTAGCCAAACCGGTGCGGTATCCTTGCACCAGTTTGGCTGCGAACTAAACAAAATGGTCCTTTTTTTTCCCATTTTGAACAAAATGAAAATGGAAGAAAAAATTAACATCCTTGCAACCTGACAGTAAATAAGGAGGGACTGCACCAAGCGGAGTTGCTGTGGCAATCGTCCGTCGGGTCACATGAAAACTGGAGGGTACAAAAACCCGAGAATGCCGCTCTTTAAAGAGTCACCCTGTGGAACACTTTAGTGGAAGTGAGTAATATAATCGTCTTCCTAATCCAGAGGCATAGAAAGTGATGTTGGACTTTTTCTATTCCTGGCAAAAAGGGAAATGAAAGAAGTCCATAAAACGAGAGAACCCTATAAAACAGAGAGGAAGGCAGGAGAGCCATCAAACCTGAGGCTTGAAAATAAGGTAAGCAGACTTCAGACTGTCTTATAATAATAGTCTTATAAAAATGTGTGTAATTATGTGTAAGAATTATGTTTAACATATTCATCTGGATTTGTATGTTTTAAAAAATAAATAAAAAGTAAGAAACAGATAATACTAAATATCAGTTTGTTGACTTAAACTCTTCTACTTCTAAATCTTGGCATCAGTTTTATGGAAGGTACATTGTATTCTATGATTTTTTTGATTTTGTAATTGTTTTTTTTTTTTATTCACGTTGTCTCTATGTGCTTTTTATTCTTCCTTTTTGTGATTCAGATGAAGCTGCTTGTTGTCAGCATCCTGTGTGCATTTTTACTGGTCAGAAGCCAAAATCCAACAAGTCACTGGACTCTCCAGCCAAACGGTAGAGTTCACATTTAGAAAAATATATGAATTATTTATTGAAAACACAATTTCCTAGAAATGCAATTACGAAACATAATAACAATTTTGACAACTGACTCTCTCGTCTCTTGAAAATCTATTATTTAGATAATTATTCATACAGACGACAGAAAGGATGTCATAAGGCTTGTGTGAAAATGGCAACTTCAATAAATGTGATAATGATAATAGAGTTGTTTGTTTTTCTAATATTTTATTAGCATCTTATATTGGGGATTAGTGTCTGTAAAGCAGCAGAATTTAGATTCTTATTTTAAATTTGAGACTTTGAAAGCGATGCAACAATTTTCAGTATGTTACATTGCCAGTGGATTAAAAGAATGCATTAACCGCACTCCACTTGTCCTTTGGTGTGTTTTTAGTCTTAATCTCTCTTATCTTGATCTACAGCTAATTCATAACATGTAGAAAATGTTCATTTTCTTACATTTCTTACATTAACACGTTCCTCAAAAATAGCTAACTTTTAAAAAATTGTTTTAGTTTCTTACAACCTGGTTGATAATTTGGGGTGATCAAGCTCAAACCCCTTCTATTCCTTTCAAGTATGATCTTGTATTTTTTTTTTAGTGTATCTCTCACGTTTTTCTTTTTCGGAATATGCGTGGGATTGCCTCCTCGTAGTTCTGGTGCTGGAAGTCGATGGCAGTCCGGGACGACACTCCATCAGTTGCCTGGAGATGCCAAAGAATGTCGTGACGAGCGACAACCACAACCAGGATGTCATTTGGAAGAAAAACGGAGTAGAGGAGGCGCAGAGAGGAAACTGGTACGTGGTGCGCTTGGTGGAAAGCTTGGGAGGAGGCAACTACACGTGCCACAGCCCGGATGGAGCGCTCCTGAATTACACCGAGGTCCTGATCCAGCATAACGAAACCAAGAGAAGGAGGATTCTTGTCAAAAACCAGCAAGGTACGGTCTTGCTCAGTTCTAGCCCTAAACCAGTGGGATGGTGCCCCGAAACTTTTACATGTGTCCCTTGTCCTACACACTTCAATTAAATGGCTAAACTACTAGCAGTGGAGTAGTTTCTAATAAACTACTTGTCAGAACCCTTTAGAGCTCTAACAAGTTAATACTGAAGTAGAGAGACATCTAAAAGCTGCAGTGGTCAGAAGTTTGAGACCACTGCCCTGAACCGTCTCCCGTCATCTTTTTTTGTTTCATTAGAGGACTATTTGAAGTGTTCCACTCAGAACTACAACGGGGAGTTTCGTTGTTCTTGGACATGGCACAGCAATCGTGTTGGCAAAGCTGCATTCATCAAAGCTGAACGGTAAGCTCTCATCACTGCAGGGCTGTCTTTGGCTCTCAGATTTGACACTTTGTTTACCGTAGACAATAAGATCTTCTATTAACCCCTGTCCTTGGTGTTCTCTGCATCGTCTGAACAAACTCACTTAACCGTTTCAGCACGTCTGATAGCCAGAACAGCCACTGCTCTGTGGAGCCCAGTCGCCACCAGTGGATGTGCTCGTCGGCTCAGAGCAACTTCAGCTGCTCTGTGGACGACAGCGGGTCTGGCATTTCCTGCCTGGACTGGCAGCACTGCCCGTACGCCGAGGAGAGACAGCAGGTCCAGGTCACTGTCTTTGTTAGGACCGATCAGTTTCTGCTGGAGAGCTACTCTAAGCGGTTTTACTTGTCGGAAATTGGTGAGACGTTTGTCGCTTTGCCTTGCTTATGAATGTGATTTCTGATCTCTGTGTGTTTGCATGCTCTGAATTTATTTTGTTTTTGTTTGTGCGTCCACCCCTGGTCAGTGAAACCAGACAAGGTGAGGATTAGCAAGGTCAACACAACGTTGGTAGAGTGGAGTTACCCGAGCTCCTGGAACACGCCGTACTCCTACTTCCCGCTGACATTCCAGATCTCACAGTCCAGCCGTCAATGCAGAAACTGTGAAAACCCATGCACAGAGCTGAAGCATCCAAAGGTAAAAAAAATAATAATTTCTACAGTGGATGAGTTAAAAACCAAATTTATAACGGATCAAATGATAATAGAAACAATACATAGCCTTTATTATTTTGTGTGCATTTTTCTAGGCCTCGACATTGTCTTCCTCCGACATCTGCCAATTTAAAGTGAAGCAAAAGATTAAGGTCGTGTGTGTCCGAGCGAAGGACGCGCTCTGTGACTCAGAGTGGAGCGAATGGACCCACATCAAGTCAGTGCCTCTCAGTGGTGACATATGAGAGTGTCGTATTCATCCCCCTACACCCCTTATGAAACTGACACATTCTGACATCACCGTTTCTCCACATGTCACACTTTTCCCTTCCTCCCAGTAAAACTGCACACATCTTCATATTAGCTGTGATTCTCTGCAAAAACTGCTGCGGACGTCTTACTTCTGCTTTTTGTACCTGGGTACCTGCCAACATGTGTCCCTTGGTGGTTTTCACACTGTTGTTTTTAGTTTCTGCAGAAACTTCGGTGAGCTGAAGCTGAAGTTGAGTGAGTAATTTATTGTGTCTTTCTGTTACAGATTGAAAATGGGTGAGAGAAACAGAAAGAGGAAACAGCAGCAATGAATGATATGACTTGAGGAGAGAGGATCCTAGTGGACGTCTCACACTGTTTGTCTCGCTTTTAACTTATTGAATAGTGCATCGTTTGTAAGCTATAAGTTATTAATACACAATTTAATAAAACAAGGTGGCAAAGTTGCTTGATTTTCTTCCAATTGCGTGACTTTACTGCTTTTGATGTGTTGCATTTCTTTCCATGTGACAGTTGCCATAACTGTTTTCTTTAACTGAATTTAAAAAATTTTATTTGCACAATTCTTGTATTTTAGAAAACAAGAATATTTTCAGCTAGACAATTGGTGCACATGACTTCAGCTGCTTCAGGTTTTACAGCCAGACTTTTTTTTTTTATTTATTATTGAAACTCCACTCCCTATTTTTTTTATGACAAACTGAAAAAAAAACAAAAAAACAATCAGTGCACTTTGAACTGTTAATTGTTGAACATTTACCAGCATCAGATATTTCCAGCTTCATATATACATGGCACCAAATCACGTTTATGAGAAATGCCGTTTGTTCTGTCGTAAAAAGAGCTTTGAGGGAAACGGCAAATAGGGCAGTGACGTTATAGAGCAGACTTCACACTCCCTCTATCAGTAGTAACGTAATATAAAAACTGGGCTCAGACGTGGTTCCTCAAATATTCCGTGAGAGGAAGCTCTCACACCACAACACAATAGTAGCTTTGATGATCTAACTGCAGCACTTTGGCCTTTAAAGAAATGAAAGCACTCAAATGTTTCAGGGTCCATCACTGCTGACGACTTTTTTCGGTAACACTCTTTGAGTGACCGCAAATTTTTGGTTGTTGATATTTTATCAGAGGTCACCAGTAACATGACCGCTTAGGTCGGAGTTCATTGAGTCATTGCAGTGTAAGTGTGTGAGCCGTGACCAAGACAGCCTCGTTGTGACGACTCTTTGCCATGAACAGTGCAGATGTCAGTCATGCTTGACTTTTGCCACAGCAAATACAGAGTTTGTCAAGATACAAAGCAGATGTCAGGTTTCTTTTTTTTTTTCTAAGATACCACAATACATCTAGAAGTTTGTCGTTTGTTCACTCACCTTGCCTGACGGTGTTGTTCAGCTGTAGATGGAGCTAAATGCAGGGAGGCCCTTGAAAAACAAAAAGAAAAAGATACGGACAAACACAAAGAAAGCTGGAACTGCTGGATGACGTCTGAGACGTCACCGGTCTTCAAGCTGGAGTTGCGGTTTCATTGTTAGTGGGAGGCAGGCAGAGTGAAAGATTTAAATAACTTTCACAGCTTGCTGTGATCCTGGATCTGTCGTCCAACTAGAGCATCCCCACACACTTTAAATCACATCAGGATTTTTTTTAATTTTTTTTTTATTTTTATCTATATTCTTCTTGTTCTGAGTTTCCCAAGCTTTATTAACGTTTCAGTTCTTCAAACATAAGGCGAAATCTACATTTATTCATGGCAGTCTTCAAAAAATCGCAGCAATATAGTTTCCTTTCCACATTTCTAGCTTTCCAACTACATACACAATGATCCTATGTCGTCTAAACCTTAGTTCTAAACATCATTATGATATCTTGTTTTCTCTTATGAAACAGAAAATTGCTTAAATTTGAATCTTTCATTTTACAGATGTCATAAGTTTGGAGAAGTGGAGCTAATTTGTGATTTTTAAGCCTCCTTCCTAAGTACACGGGGACTTTTTGTTATGGATGAACACAGCAGGACGTTACACCAATATGTATGTTTGTTGTTCTGCAATAAAATCAGATCTAGATGGGGAGAAATTCCTGATCAGGCAGTCACATTGACACGACCTGCGCCGACTTTCCACCTCACATGGAAGGAAAGCCCAAACACACAACCTCGCACCTGCGACCTTCTTTTTTTTTTTTTTTTTTTTAATGACTCTGTGGGTCAGGAGGTTGTGGTGAACGCACTCCTCACTTCCCCATCTGTAAACAGAAAGGCCTTGTGATCTAACCCCTTTAAGGCCAGATGACAAAAAAGAGCAGCTAATTCTGACTCCCCTTGGCCTTTTCATGTTTAACGACTCACCCTTGACATATTAATGGGGAAATATCCCTGCCTTTATTCCTCCAGTCTTCTTAACATAAATAAATATCTTGTTCAATGATGGGGAGTTTTTCTTTTTTTTCTCATTTTCAAGTAATAAAAAAAAGGATCTTAAGATGTGTGTTCATGTTCAGGAAAATTTGGCAGATGAAAGAGTTATTTTCTCAAAACAGCTACTGATAATGTTGCTTAAATTGTGTTCAATCACACTGTAAAGACACTGTGGATGGTTTTTCCGTAGCGTAACAACAAAAGTCACATGATTTCTCTGACGGCTGTTGTTGCTGTCTGATGTCGGTTAAGTGATGAACATCAAGCAGAGCTGAAAAAATGTACAGACAGCAATTTGGGGAAAAAGAAAAAAAGTCCATGATGATTTCTTTCGTTTTTAAAGAGACAAAATGTGAAAAGTTCCAGGAGTATTTATATATAATTGTTGTAAGGCACTGAGACAGCTGTATGGATGAAAACCTGATTCATCTCTTTAATTAAAAAGGTTTAGCATTTAGTGGAGCATGGAGAAGATTTCAACCAAACAAAAAATATTAAACTGATGTTTTCTTTTTCCTCTTGCTACTTCAACAGAATCTTTTTTTTTTTTTTTTCTTTTTGCTGTTTTTGGCATGAAAAGGTTTTTAAAAACCCTCTAATTGTGATTCAGTTATATTGTATTGAATATAAATAAGTCAGTGACACAAGAATAAACTTTGGTTAGACTGTCTAAAAAAAAATTGCATGATATTCAGGGTCAAGCTTGATATAACTGATTTTCATGAAAGCCTGACAAAATGATCTGGTATTGAGATATATGTCTGAGAACAGGAATTAATTCTTCATTTTAAATATCGTAGAGAAGATGAGGTCAGGGTTTGCGCAGAGTCTCACAAATGGCGCCCTTTCAATCCCCCTGACTGAAACTAGTGTTTTAGTCATTATGAAAACCAATTGACAATGAACAGTCCTTCTGTCCCTGCGATCAAGGAAAACGCAGCGTTTTTGCTCAGGCACAGAAAGCCGACTCAAAAAGAAGACGGGGATTCATTCACAGCACAAATAACAAAACCAAGTCAGCCTGAAATTTTCTGGCAAGTTCCTTTGATTCTCAAAGTCTGGCCTCTTCTTTATAATCGACCATTTCATAATGTTTAAATCAATCCACAATATATACTTTGTCTTACAAAATTCTCAAAAAAGATAACAAAAACAAAAACAGCATAGTATTTTATTTATTCATTTTTTTTCTGGCATAACTTGAAGAACCACTGGTTCCATTTTAGATGTGTCTGCTCAAACGGAATTATTCCAGAAATCCTGACTCGTGCCTGCATCTCTTTGGCTTTTATGCCAAGGTTTCTCTCCCGTCGGAGTTAAACCTCTGCTGCCTCTTTCTCATTCGACAGGCTCGCACTTTCACATCGACACAACCGCCAGTTATAGGACCTGAGAGAACATTTTACTGTGCTTTGCCTTCAATGTCTGCTTAGGAGGCCAGACACTGGGATCATCTCTGTTCTGAAAATCCTCCAGTTTTGCACACTTTCTTCCTTGTGTCTGAATGTCTGATTTGAATTATTTTGGATCTATTTAAGTCTAGTTAAAAGCTACTACAGTCTTTTTTCTGAACATCCCTAGACAGCTCTTTTTTTAATCTTATTATGGTGTTCACTCTCAATTCAACAGGAGGCAGATTAAATCTCGAAAGTTTAATTAAGGCAAACCTAAATCAAAATGCTGTTTTCGTTATGTGTTGAGCCTACGTCCAATTTAGGCAGATTAAAAGGAAAGATATGTGCATTTGTCCTAATTTCCTCAGATTAGGCTGATGTTGATTAAAGTGTCTGTTTTTTTGTCAGTCAACTGATTCACATGTGTAAAGTTCTGCCTCTAGCTTTGTAGTGTTTTATTTTCTGGTTGACTTCTGGAGCAAAAGCACATTGAAACTGATGTTTGTGAGCAAACAGCCCAGCTTGTTGCCAACAGGACCGGTTCTGTTATCGTTCTGTAATGAACCCACATGAACCCAAACTGACCTTGTGAGCTGGTCATGACAGCTGGTCCCGGAAGTCTCACTCTGCGCAGGTGAAGGCTTTCTGCACTGTCTTTAACCGATTATGCTTTTAAGTTAATAACGCAGGCTGTTGTAATTCCCTGTTTTACCCACGAGGTGGCAGCATCGCATCGGTTACTGGAGAGCTGGCGCGCTTGACCTGAAGGAAAGGTTGAAAACTTCACCTTGTCTTGGTGAGTTCTGCTTGTAAAATCACTCGATTTTTTTTTTTTCTGCTTATATTTCTGACATTTCTCCTAGATATTTAGGTTCTATTGAAGCCCTGATTTCTTTCTGCAGTCCTGCAGATTTGCGATTATAAATATATATATATATTTTTTTTTTTTCTCACATCCTTTCTGCCTAATATAGTTAAACATAAAAACTTGATATAATCCACCTTATTTATGTAGTCACTTAGGGAGCATATTGTTCGACATAAGGACGGTGCTTGACTGTTGTTGTTTTTTTTTTTATCAATTACTATTTTTCGAGGTTTCAATTCGGTCAGAGCATAATATGAACCGAGGCAACTTGATTTACGACGTCATCTGGCTGTACAGAAGGAAGAAGGGGGGGAAATGGGGGAAGGGGGACAGAAGCTCGCAATCCTTTTCTCATAAATTGCTGTAAACACGTTCAAGTTTTTAACGCTCTTTAAAAAAAAAAAAACAACAACAACAACAACAACAACGCCGCGTTCCATTTACGCACAGGCGCGCGAGCGCATGGTTAAAATGATGCGCACATATCTGCGTGGAGCTAATGACCAGATCCATATTCTGCGAGGCTCGCGTGCGGCTCACCGTGCAGCGAGCGGATCGCCGCATTAACGTGGCTGAAACGTCGGGCCCGGCTTCTGACCTCTCCGCTTTTGGACACCGAGACGGCGATGTTTGGACTAACGGTGTCCGTGTCGATGTGCGTGTGTGTTGATGTTGGGGGATCTAAATATAAAGCCCTCCACCCCCAGGGGCCTGCAGTGTCCATGTCGACCCAGGCGGACAGATCCTGGCGAAGGCCGGGGCCCCAATCAAACAAATGTGCTGAAGGATGGCTCTGGACTTGTGTAGCGCGTGTGTGTGTGTGTGTGTGTGTGTGTGTGTGTGTGTGTGTGTGTGTGTGTGTGTGTGTGTGTGTGTGTGCGAGCGTCGGAATGGGTGTGTGTGTGTGCGCGAGAGAGACATTTTATCCCCCCGTTGCTTTTATTTATCACTATTTATTGTATCGTGTAATGGCAGGGTGCTCACATTTCTCCTCCCACAGCAGGAGACATAAATAAACAGCTCCAGACGAGACAATGATGGGATGATTGCCGGGGTTTGGTGTCTAACCTTGACCGTTTATGGCGTTTATTTGTCGGACTCCGCAGAGAATACAGCGGAGTCTGGAGAAAGGCGCAACGTCGCCGCGCGTCGCTCGAGTTGCGAGCGAAAAATCAATTTGATTTCATTTGAACTTTTTTTTTTTTTTTTTTTTCTCTTCTTAGTCTGTTATCGCCAGCGTCGATTCTGCCAGGAGTTTGCCTTTAGATTTCCATCTGATGCAACAGAAACTGACCTCATTGTTTTGATTGTTTCCTCCAGAATATTTCATTTGATAATTTAGAAACGACTTTAATGAGCTAATAAAACAAACTGTTGAGACTATCAATGGTGACGTTTTCATATGGCTGTCCTGACTTTTTGTGCAAGATATCCATCATTCTATCAACTAAATTATACCTAAATAAATCCCAAGCTAACCACTAAAACGATAATGAAACTAGTTAAAGCCTAAACATAATGTATAATGGTCATGCCGTCCTGTGAAGAAACAAAGCCGGTTAGTGAAATTTCAAAGATTTTAATCAATTTATATTAGTAAATAACTCATAATCCGGGCTAATTTATTCAAAACAATTGTCTCAGGGTTAAGAAGCCAAAACCGCTAAGTTTGCCGATCTTGCTAGCTACTTTGGGCCTAGCATTAGCTGTGCTGTTAAAGTAGCCAATGCTAACGAAGGAGTCTCAAAACTTTTCACGTCACTAAACTGCACTGTTGTTCGTGAATGTATTGCTGACATCCGCAGCTAGAATATCCCATTATTTCATCCAGGACTGCCTCAGAGTCCGGAAGTTCAGCTTTACGTTAGCATTAGCACTGCTGCTAAACTAGCTAAAACGCGAGCCGCTGCTCCAACACAGACATTTCATGAACCACAAGGGCTTTTATTATTAGTTCTTAATGTTCATTATGTTGACATTGGTTCTTATTAACACTCATAGAAGTGTTATTAGCCTCAATGGACACATCATAAAAAACCGTGGATCATATTGTGTAGCTAAACTAAGCAAAAAAAAATATTTGTGCAGCATTTACCACAACAAAGAGTTTCAACCATTATTGCGAATTACATTTACAAGCTAAAATTGTAATAATTACTTAATTAAATTTGAAATGACAAGAAAAATCATTTTTACAGTGCAACAGCGAGAAATGTTGACAGAGAACACACTCTCTCTCTCTCTCTCTCTGCGCTCTGATTTTTACTGTGGAAAAATAAAAAAGATGTCAACCACTGTACAGTTTTACGCTTCTATGAGCATGCAAATATAGTTATTTTTTTGGAGGGGTGGGGATTTTGTTCAGCACATATTTTTTGAACACGGCCTAGCACAGTTTAGCGGGTAATCCTCGTATTTATTCTGGATTTATAGCATGCAGTCCCTCAAGAATTGAAGTGCATCTAGTAAGAGCTCATTTCAAACCAACCGAAGGGAGAAAACAACTAAACTGTGCGCAGCGTTTGGCACGACGGAAACTCTCTTAAGCTCCTAATCTGCCAGAGTTGACAACTTGGACTGCTCAGCACAGCTTGCTGAAGCTCTAGTGGCAAAATCCAACATTGAGTTTGAAATGTTTCTGGGTTTTTGCAAAGAACAAGCATGCATGATGTCAGCTTCTCGTCCTGCTCTGATCTAGTATAACCCGCCACTGAATCTCTCGTTAACGCATGCGCTTCGCTCTCCTTAGAAAACAACGAGAGAGGGGAATTTTTTTAATTATTTTTTTCTAATACTCAGTTAAACATTTGTTCAATTATTATTATTATTATTATTATTATTATTATTATTATTATTATCTTTTGTCTATCCCTATGTGAGCTGAAGTGAAATCGCGGCAGGGAAAAGATGTCCCAACAAGCTCCCCGGGTCTTCTCCTTGCTTCAGACTCAGCGTGGGAGCTGCAGGGAGTAAATTGATGTCCTCCCCGCGAGTTGGCGTTTGATTTTTGTCGTCAACAGCCACATTAATTGCAAAGCGCAGAGGTGCACTCAAAAAAAAAAACACCGCATGCATGCATGCGCACCCACCGAGGCGCACGCACTAGCCGCGGGAGGGGCGTGCGCGGACGGCGTCGAGATTTAAGTGGCTGGGGCGGGACGTCGCGCCGGAGCGAGGCGGGGACAGGGCGCACTCCGGTCGGGTTGGTGGACAGCTGATTGTCCGTGTCATTTGCCGGAGCTCGGGAGGGAGAGAGGCGTTCCCAGAGACCACGCCTCCTTCGCCTTACTATAGTTTCTCCTGTCTGGCATCCCAGAGATGGTCCGAAGTGATTCCTCAGGGGAAGCGAAAAGAGCGCAAAAATCACCCGGGCAGGAGCGGGCGCAGCCGAGCGGCGGATATAGCCAGGACTGCCTCCTTAATTGCGCTAATCTTCCGTTTTATCCATCTGAGCCGGAAGGAGGACTTTTGCTTTGAAAGCAACGGAGCAAAGAGAGAGAAATCTGTTTCATCATTCATCTTTGGCCTGTCTATTGCAAAAACTGACACTTTTTGCTTGTCTCTTTCTCTTTTTTGTTTTTTTTGTTTGCTTTGTTTTTGTTTTTATCAGCTGTACCTTGATCCGAGGAGGAGAGGCGGCTGGGGGGTGGGGGGGGGACCGTCGCCGGCTCAGCGCGCACTCTCATCCTGCGCTTCCCCCCTTTCATCGCTCTCACGTCGCTCCTCTTCACAGCTGCTGCCTCCCCGTTCTTCCCCGACATGAGGAGCAGCTAACCCTGGATGCTGACAGCTCCCCTTTTTTCTTCCCCACATGTCGCGTCTTTTGTTTACTTTGAGTGGAACGCGCGCCTCTAAACACCGAGTGGAACAGACCCACGCCACTTTGCTCCTGTGACAGCGCTATCAAAGGGAGACGCCGAGAGGCGAGGAGGGGAGGAAGAGAAGAGAGGGAAAAGGAGGATAGAGACAGAGGGGAGAGAGAGAGAGAGAGCGAGAGAGAGAGAGAGAGAGAGAAGGTGCGTTTTGATGTTTGGCATCCACGAGAGCATCCAGAGGAGTGGGAGTAGTATGAAAGAGGAGCCCATGGTGGCCGGGATGAACGCGGTTCGGACATGGATGCAGGGCGCCGGAGTGCTGGACGCCAACACAGCCGCCCAGAGGTGAGCCCGAGGCGTTCCGCCGCGCTGGCACCACGGCGGGTGGAGAGAAAAGCGCGTTGTGATACGCGGCGTTTAAAGACGGAGCGGCGGATTCACTTGGGGGCAGAACGCGTCCCCAGAGGACGCAGTGGTGGCATAACCTCAGGTCCCGCTGGCATCTCAAGTTTTTTTTTTTTTTTGGTTGTTGTTTTGTTTGTTTATTTATTTATTTCCCACCTCGGATCCAACTTGTTTCAGACGCATTTCAGAACTGTTTGACAGACTTTCCGACGCGAGGCGTTTAAATGCGGCTTTGGCCCCAAAGTTTTTAGTGTAATCAAAAAGAAAAGAAAGAAAGAAAAAAGTCAGCCGTGGCTTGGACCTCTCAGTTCGCAGTGATTTATTTATTTACTCGTTTATTTTTGCGTTGACACGCAGCAGCTTTCCTCGCGGGTTTTTCCAAGTTTGCACGCATCGCGAGAATACTATATTTTTGTTTGTTCTCAATCAAAACCTCGAAGTTTCTCGCGCTTATTTGCAACAGGCCCACATCTGTCTTGTCCAAATTATGACAATCATAGCACTCGGTGTATTTAACTATTTTTTTCTCTCTCTCTTTTTTTTTGTTTTGTTTTGTTTTGCTTGCATTCAAATTTAACATCTCGACTAAATTGTTCGATTTCAATGAACTGATTAAATAAAATTGTGCACGCCTCACCTAATAACTGGAAGTTTGGATGCAGACATGGGGGCAAGCAAGTGAATCAGTTGGCGTGATCATTTTCTTTTTAATGTTTTTTTTTTTTTTTTTTTTTGTACTTTTTATTAGATGCATTTCTTTTCTCTCCCGTCCGTGTAGCTTTGTGTTATTTTTATTTTTATTTTTTGCTTGCTTTGCCTGTGTCCGCAGCGGAGTGGGTCTCGCTCGGGCGCACTTCGAGAAGCAGCCGCCCTCCAACCTCCGCAAGTCCAACTTCTTCCACTTCGTCCTGGCTCTGTACGACAGACAGGGTCAGCCGGTGGAAATAGAGCGGACCACATTTGTCGACTTCGTGGAAAAAGAAAAGGTGAGTTTAGATTTTTTTATTTTATTTATTTTTTTTAAATTCTCTCTCTTTTATTTAAAAAAAAAAAAAGAGAGAGAGAGCTTGATTGAAACATAATTGATAAGGGTCGGAGCGCTTAGGAAATTAACCAAGCGGAACAAGGAAGGACGCGCGCGCGTCTGAGCCACTGATTCCTGACACGCTGTAAATAAAGCTGTTTAGTCAAAGTGATAAATTACCAGCCGTGAGTGAACAAAGTAGGCAGAGTCACACAGCAGGGGTCATTTCTCCACTGAAGGCTTCCCTGATGGGATTTTTTTTTTTTTTAAAGTTGTGGCTCACGAGAGCGTCACAGAGCTGTTATTTGCAGCTGATTATGTGTTGATCAAATTTGAAGCGATTCGTCGTTGGATTTATGTATTTATTTATTTTTGTCCAGTTTGGTGCTCTGTTTCCGCTTCTTGTGGATTAATTGTTTTTGTTTGCTTGTTTTCCTCTTACAGCCTGAAGCGTTTTCCAAACTTCAGTGTTTCATCAGTAAAACATCAGAATTAGTTTTTAATTGGTGCGTCTGCTACCGGGTTTCACCCCGATCACAATAATTTGATTACGTTTTTATTATTATTATTATTATTTTTTATCAAAACGTGAATTATTAATTAGCAGGTATTATTAGTGTATTTATGTTATTAATAAGGTCCAAATCTCCTGCTCGTTTTGAGTGACTTTACGGTTGCGCCGCGGCCCATGGAGAATAGAGAATAATGTAAATTCTGATTCAAGCACAGTTTGAAAAGGAAGAAGGAAAGAAAGTAAGTAAGAAAGAAAGATATTTTTGGAGCTTTTAGAAAAGTTATATATATTTTCTTTTATTGAAATCACAAAACAGCAAAAGAATCGAGGTGTTTTATTTTTAAAGCTATATAACCAAACAAATCTGCATGCATTATTAACTTTCCGATAAAAAAAAAATCCTATGCTAAGCCCGTTTATTTATTTAATTATATGTGTAGTTTTTTTTTTTTTGTTTTTTTTTTTCAAATCTTGTCAGTGTTTGTTTTGGGGGGGAAACGAACTGATTTGATTCTGATCAGAGTTTGAGCCTCGCCATTATTATTATTTTTTATCTAAAAATAATATCAGGCGGTGCTCCTGCTGTAAGGGTCCCAGGAGGAAGAGGAGGAGGAGGAGGAGGAGGAGGAGGAGGAGGAGGAGAGGGTTTTGCTCTGACCGCCTCTCTCTATGTTCGCTTCTGTTTTTATAGGAAACGACGGGGGAAAAGACCAACAATGGCATTCATTATAGGCTTCAGCTCCTCTACAGTAACGGTGAGGGTTTTTTGTTTGTTTGTTTTATATATATATATATATATATATATATATAGAGAGAGAGAGAGAGAGAGAGAGAGAGAGAGAGAAGTAAGTGAATCAAAACACAAACTGGTGAAACGTTGATGATAAATGTTTTATTTACATTTATATGTTTTGTGTGGTAAGACTTTTATTTATTTGCCTACATTAATAAATATATTGCTTCCTAATTGTTCATGTATTTGACTCAAATATAAAAACGTGCTCTCTATTAATTTTGTTGTGTTGCTGTAATAAATAACAAGCAGGGGGGGAAGAAATTATTTCAAATATAGAAAACCCCAAATAATTTTGATTATAACTTTTCTGCTACGGTTATTTTGTCTTGTATTCAGAAAACGAACCTTTTGGTTTCAGCCAAACTCACTGTTCTGCAACTCAAACTGAAAGTTATGAACATCAGTTGTTTTTTTGTTTTGTTTTGTTTTGTGTTTTTGAAAGAGCAAAGGAAACAGAATGACTATGTCTGAATGGCTCTAACTTTTCCCCATTTAAATCTTTTCTCTGTCTTTCTCTCTGAAGGAATCCGGACAGAGCAGGACTTATATGTTCGGCTCATTGACTCCATGACTAAACAGGTAGGAAGGAAATCCTGCATCAGGCTTTGAGAAAGAAAGATAAAAAAAAAAAAACAAAAGCAAAAAAAAACAAAACTAAACAAAATCTAGTCTATATGTCCTGCTGATCTGGATGTTTACCTCCCCCTGCCCACACACACACGCACACACACAAACACACACTTGCCCTGCCTTGCTGCAAAACCTGTGTCTGAGACCCTTAACTTCAGTACAGCCCAGCCGGCTTGATAAACGACCTGTCTTACCTGTGGAACACATTTACAGAGGCCCAGAAAAAGTAGAGGACATGTGTCCTCACACTCCTCTCCACAACAGCCTGCAGGCGAGGATGGTGTGCATGTGCTTATTTTTTAGGAGGTGGTTTATGTATATAAATGTGTGTGTGCGCGTGCGTGCGCGTGTGTGTGTGTGAATATCTGTGCGAGGCGCAGACACGGTTGTGTGTCAGTGTTGGAGAGAGACAGTGATGCATGCCAGCTCACTCTTTGAGGACCTTGACCCTCATTTCCTCAATGTGAAACAGAACAAACTATCCTGGAGTGTGTTGTTGCGGCCAATGCAATCACACACGCACACACACACACACAAAACAAAAAAACAGAATGGTTCATATGTTAGCTGGCGCACTCTGAGGGAATTCTTCGTGGGGCTGAATTAGACGGCGAGGAGTAAAGTAAAGCCCCCTCAACACTGTTTTCATATCAGGTCTTTTGTTTTGCCAATCCCGCCTCTAGTGCCATTAGGCTCGAAGAGAGTTTGTCTTAGAATGAAAAGAGTAGGAGGAGATGATGTGTGTGCCTGCATGTTTATCAGCCCTGGTGTGTGTGTATGTGTGTATGTGTATTGGTGGGTGTGGGGGGTAGTCGTAGGGGTGATCAAGCCCTAGAGAGCATGTTGAGTGGGGTTGGTGGGGTAACCAGACTAGATTTTTGGACGGCGTTCTGCATGGACCAGATGGTGCACTATACTCCAGTCTGGCAGTCCAACTGCTCACTGTACACTGCAAACACACATACGTGCAAGTACTAACACATACGCGGCACACACACACACACATACGTGTGCATACAAACAATTTTCCCTCTTACCGTCTCTGTCGGAACACAGCGTTCCTGTTCGGGAGGACTGGATTCCCACGATACATGCGTTTGCCAGATAGACAAACATTTCTACCAAAATGAAAGACACACACATCCCTCTGTTTTTTATTTGGCTTGAAGTCCTGGTTGACTTTTCATCAGCATGCAAAAAAAAAAAATAAAACTCATGAATTCACCATGATCGTTTCTTTTTTTTTATTATTTTTATTTTTTTTTTATCACATTCTGTCCTCACTGTTTAGACAAAGATTATGGTTGGTCCGGTTGCCTTACAGTGTGAATGACCTATTTGCTCCACAAAGAGGAAGAGAAAGGAACATTTTCTTCCACTGTTGCTTTATTGAATTAAAGCTGAGATGGAATGCATCTGGTTCAAGAAAGGAGGCAGACAAGATGTGAAACTTAAAAAGAAAAAGAGATAACATGTTTTGTGTGGAAATGGAAACGCATGGAGGGAAGCAGGGAACCGACACTGACAGAATAACAATAATACATTAAAAAAGGGAAAACTATTCAATCGCACATTTGGCTTCCAATATTAATATACCTACATGGATATTGGAAACCCTCGTAAAGACAAAATGTAGATTAATATTCTTCTGCAATAACATAACTTGAAATAGAAAAATTAGCATCTTAACCTGAAACAATAATCGCATCATTAGTGGTGCATCTGCTCATGACGCTTTTCTGAACACAGTTTTCCCAGTAGGACAGTCGCAAATTTCCTCCTCTCACACATGCAGAGGGAGGAGATCTTTGACTTGTTCTCGCTTCACAAATTTCCTAGATCATGTCGGTCTGGGGTCCGAGACGGTGATGAAAGACGTCTGATTTTGTGTCTGGTGAAGCATTTCTCTGTTGATCTGGCCGAATGTCCTGAATCATTCAACTTGCCGAAACAATCAATAATGACCCATTTTCAGTTTGTTTTTTTTTGGTCTTTTTGACACAGGTCAACAGATTCTTACTTAAAATGCACTCGTATTTTAAATGTTTCATAATCGAATGCTCTCTAAAAAGGCTAACAAGACCTTTGAAAGAGAAACACACCCACCGCATTACAGTATAATCGTTTGAAACATTGTGCGTTTGCAGCTTTTGTACTTGCTTATCCTTCTTCTAACACCAAACTCTCCAAGATGAAACGTCTTCGACCAAATCACACACTTCCAGCTACATTTGCAGCTTCTATTTATATTTGTGATGGTAGGACAAAGGATTGGTCTTTTATTTCATATCAATAAACCATAGTCATTAGCTGTGCTATAGTTGTCGTTACATGGTTGCCATGGAGACTTAACGACATACCAAGTCATCCCATTTTCACAGGCTAGTGGTTCTGAGTGATGTCAGGTCAGATGTGGCAAACTGAAAGATTATTTAATATTTCAATCAATGTATCATAGGGATGTACAATTAACCATTTATAAATATTGTACATTTATTTAAAGGAATTTAAACTGATAATTCTGCTGAGATCATGATTTGTTATCTTATTTAATGAACACGTTAAATTCAAAAGCTGGATTTCTCTAAGTCTTTCAGTGTCAGATTGTGCTACTGCAATAAAAAAAAAATATTTTAGGGGTTTTTACGCATCTCAGCAAAGATGCCCTTAGATTTGTCCACAGATATTAATACATGCAAGTGATTAATAAACAAATGATGAGCTACATGTGGCTCTTGCATCCAACATCCACAAAAGTAGGAACTGCAATTTTTAAAAACATTTTTTGGTAATTTTTCCTCTTCTCTTTTTTAGGCGATTGTCTACGAGGGTCAGGATAAAAATCCAGAAATGTGCCGGGTCCTGTTAACCCACGAGATCATGTGCAGGTAAGACTCTTTACTGACATCGCCTTACAACTGAGAGAAAAAGATGACACAAAGCGCATGGCTAAATTATGATAGAAATCTTATCATTTGCCTCAAAGTGGGTTGGAGAGAGCTGGGCCCTGGCCTATTTCTGTTTTGCGCGTGCATGCAATGTGTGTGGATCCCTCTCATGTTCAGCTAATTAGGACAAGGAAAAGCTCATTACTCAAACCCATCCTCCTCGGGCCCCCGCGTAACACTCGGCAGTTTGCCTCGTCCTGACACCGAGCTATGTGCAGACTCAGATTCTGCGCGTGACGCCGCTGTGCATTCACGCTCAAAAAGTCGTGAGCGCCGCCGATTGAAAAGCGTCACGCAAAAAGCCCCAAAGAGAGCGTCCGGCCCAGAAGAGAGCGCGTCTGGTGGCGGAGCGTGCAGCGGCTTCCACAAGGCAATTTGGACCACTTGTTTTCATATGCTGCAGGAAACAGTGGAGATCAGAAATCTGATCTGGCTCTCCGAGCCTGTGGTCCTGAGGGACTGGAGAAAGCATGGAAGGGGGTGTGAGGTGCGGAGGGGGGGGAGGGTCAGCCTCTCAGTTGTCTTCCTCCATCTCCTCCCACACACTCCTCCGAGTGGAAGCACACATGTAGTTAGGCGCAGGTAGACACAGACATGCAGACACTCAGACACAGAGGAATAAAGGTAGACGTGGTGATACGTTTTCTTTCAGGGATGGAGTGGTGGAGGGGGGTTTGACGTTACACTGTTACACTGTGCTGCAGTCAAATGATTCTGAGAGGACTCGTCACATCAGTATGCAGCCCCCTTTTTACCCAGCATGCACTGCTCCCCAGGTCCAGTGGGACCACTCTGTGACCCACTTCTGAGGGAGAGAGAAAGAGCACAAAATGAGAGAGAGAGAGAGGGAGAGAAAGAGAGGGGCGGGATAGAGGGAGGGCGACGAGAGCCGAGGAAAAATAGAGAACATAAGATGTCTGGTTGTGTGATGTCTGACAGAAATGGAGCTAACCTGAGCCCTGGAGGCTAATTCAAGTTTGTATCTAGCCCAAATGCAGCTCGCTCCCCCTAAACTTCGCCAAAAATCACTCCGCTGATCCACAGATCGAGCCCTGGTCTTACTGCGAAATCCACATCTCGTCTCGTTTTTTGAACTCCCTCAAAAACAGTCTCACGCCCTCTTACTCCCCATTTTCTCTTTCCTGTACCCACAAATGTCTTCCCATCTCCCCTTAGACTTGTGTCTGTTTTTTTTTTTTGTTCTCTCTGTTGTTCATATCTTACTGACTAACTCCCCCCCTGTCCCTGATCTGCCCTCTCTGCTGTTCTGTTGCCCCTCACCTGCAGTCGGTGCTGTGATAAGAAGAGTTGCGGCAACAGGAACGAAACCCCATCAGACCCTGTCATCATCGACAGGTAAGCAAACCTTTATGTGACACACAACAGTGCGGCCCGCGACGGCAAAAGAGCCGTGGGGTTAAAAATCCACAGGCTGGAGAACATGTTCCAAAACAAGAATCAAGATTCGAGCAGGTTCTGATGTGTGTTTTCGTCTGTGAGAATGTAAACCTCGCAAGCCTCATAAAGCGGAGGCCACAGGTTGTTGTTTGTTTTTGTGCAGGCGAAAAAAAAAAAGAAAAGAAGTGTGAAGCAGCTGTAAATTATATTCCAGGCCTACGAGTGGATGAAGTGCAGGAGCTATCACGCAGCAGCTGAGCTCGTGGTCAAACAGTGTTTGTGTGGTTGTGCTGATGACTTAAGTGATGAGCAGTTTGGGTTACAGCTCCAGTCTGGGGGGTGAATGCGAGAGTGCGTCTGTCGGCCGGAAATCTTCAGCTGCGTTTTGACAATCACACACACACAAACTGGCCTTAATGTGTGCCTTTCTCCTGCTGTCATAAACTAGCTCTGAGCGATGCTGCGGCTTGTGTGATTTAAAGCCAGTCAGGAAAAAGAAAAGCCCTGCAGATTTACTGTCCAGCCTCTGCTGGAAGTGTGTGTGCGTGCAGAGAACTTGTGTGCTTTCAATATAAGGTGTTTGTTTGGAGTTCATGCATGAAGATTAGAAGGGATAGCGTAGGTCTTATGAAATTAGATTAGAAAGTTACAGGCAGTCAATATGTTGCCTTCAGTAAACAACTCTTGGCATCTACAGATTAGCTTGAGGCTAAGGCTAACAGCAATCACAGCAATGTCAAAAACATCACAGCACTCGTAAACCTTTAAGCTTTAGTGCTGCTTGCATCAGGCGGTTATTTGCACAGAAGCTGATACTTATTTACACAAGAACTGGAGGTTGGAGTCAGTGTGAGTGGTGGAAAGAACAAAACACGTAAAAGCACTTCCAGTTAGATGAACTGCCTTATATAAAAGTAAGTCCGTGTTAAAATCCATAAAATGTGTTCTCTGAAACAGTTAGAATACTTTTGCCTTTACACAGTTTATGTTTTATATCACACAGTTAATGGACACACACTGGGAGAACTTCACTCACTATTGGGGGCATTTAATACGAGTTTGAATTCTTTTCAAATATTCGAAGAGATTTTTTTCTTTTTCTTTTTCTTATCTCTGTGCTCTAAAGTATTTTGATTTCTGACATATTCTTTCAGTAGTTATTTTCCTAAACTATAGAAAACATAGGTCAACTATAGAGAGTGGAAAAATTAATCTTGGCCACCGTAAATGTAGAGGTTAGCTTGAGCGTCAAGAATCACAACACTTCGATCGATGCTAACTGAGGAGCTAAAACCATTTAAAAAAATTAAACTTCTCTAAAACACACGTAGCTGTTTGATGTTGAATATTTAGAGACGAGCTGCTCATTTTTTCCCATGGAAATTGTTGTAGGAGGTAGGAGGGGGCAGCGCAACTTCCTATGTGAAACTCTTAATAAGACCAGAATATAATTGTTTTTACATAAAAATCTGTCAAAATGTGTGAATTAGCATTCACACATTTGCTATGATTATTTTCTATGCTGCTTTAAGTCTATCATAAAATGACTCTGACCAGAATTACAGTCTTGGGTCACAAATTATCTTCCTGAATGAAACAAACCACCTTTTCCCCCATGTAAAGTAAATAGCCATCATCTTTTCTACGAATAAGCGCCAAATACTAATTACGACATGAACTACTATGTCAGTTGTTTGAGACTGGAGTTGATTTTTTAAGACAGGAGAAAGCCACTTTAGACTAGCTGTTAGCATCGGCCGTCAGGACCAGCTAATGCTAAACACAGAGTCATCGAATCTGGTTCACACGTCAAAATCTTATCTACATCAGATAACCATCTGGACATATTCAATGGGTTGAAATGAAGATTAGTTGGTCCAAGAAGCTAAAGATGACAGCCAATCAGAGTGGGACCAAGACCAAACCAAACTTCTACGGTCTCAGAGCAACTTCAATCTTGAACACATGTATCGGCACGCTGAAGAATCTTAAGTCTTGCGTAAGTATTCACAGCAAAGGAGGATGTTATGTACTTGGGGAAACAGAGAGAGCGCACCACCCTTTATGTGAAGCACATAGAGAGAAAGTTCTTCCAGTAAATGGAGCCACTTCGTAGCAGTGTAAATATTTTTGCTTTTCTTTTAAATCTGCCTTTACTTGTTTTGTCAGTGAAGAGAAACTCGTATCAAGAGCATCATAGCATTTCAAATTAATGAGCCTGTTGATGCCGCAGGAAACTCTTATTCTGTTCTCCGTACATTTATGATTACAGGCCTCCGAGCTCCATTTGAAGAGTAAATAACCATCCGGTGATTCAAGTCACAACATTTAATGGTTTTATACCTCACCAAAAACAAACAAACAAACAAACAAACAAACAAACAAAAAAAATCGCTCCTGTCAACTGCATTGATGTCCTGGAGTTTGGAGTAGATTTAACTTTATTTTCATCTTAACCGGTTCATGTGAGCTGCTGTGGCGTTAGCCTCCATGCAGAATAAATGCGGATGTGTTAAATAAAGACAGCAGGAGAGATATGTAGAACAAAGCTCTCAGTCCCTTCAGGACTGCTCTGAAATCATTCAAAAAAGAATCACGGTTCGGCGTCCCTGTCCTGTGAGCTGCAACAAGTCTGAGTGTCTACTTTCTGTCTGATTTGAATTTGTCACGTTTGAGTGTGTTTTTCTTTTTTTTTTGCGAGTGTTAATGAGGCAGTGACCTGTGCTATCTGATGAGCGCAGCTGTCTTGTTCTCGCAGCCGCTCCGTCAAAAGCTACTCTTTACCTGCGTGAGCATATGTGTTTGTGCACAAGTTCGGCGCGTTGTTTGCGTGTGTACACGCGTGTGTTTGCGTGTGCGTGTGAACGCCACCCTCGTTCTGCTCCGTTGAAGCGCAAGGCCTCACCTCAGCGCTCCCTGAGACAGCTGCACCCCACCACGTGGACATACACGCCTCGCCCATCACTCTCTGTCATTTATTTTTGTATTTCTCTTTTTTTTGTTTGTTTTTTTTTTGTTTTGTTTTGTTTTGTTTTTTGCTTTTCTCCGTGAGAATACTTGTTGATTTTTTTTCCCCCTCGCTCCTCTCTCTGTGTTTCCCTCTCCCTTCACGTTGTCGTTTTTCCGTCGTTCACCCCGACTCAACTTCTGAGCGGCAAGAGAAACGGCTTAGCCGCGCCGAGCATGTGTTTGTGGCGGTATTCCCCTGGCGCCCGATGGCTCAGGTGTGAGGGCAGCGTTAACGAACAACAAATTAGAACAGGGGGAGGCAAAACAACAGCAATATCTCAGCTTTCCTCTCCAGCGAGCACTCTTCTTTCTGGACAGGAAAAATAGGTCAGGTGAGAGCAGAGCTCTTGGAGAGGGCGCCAGTTTTTTATGTATTTATTTATTTTTAAATTAAAAAAAAAAAAAAAAAAAAAGCAGAGACTGAAGGGGATTAAGCGTGAAGGAAGGGGGGAGCAGGAGGGATGATTCGTTTGCTCATTTAGCACCAATACATTCTTGGCAATTGTAATAATCAAGGATTCATAAACAAACAAACAACTGCGAGGCTGAAACTACTGACTCAATTATCATGAGCTCCCCTCCTTCAAATTCATAAAGAAATACCATCAGCAGCCCTTCTCCTTGAAGTTATTTAGTTCGTTAAATAAGGGATCGTTAGCCCTCTGCTGTTTCGCAGAGATGATTAGATTTTACAGCCCTAATTAGCTGGGCTAGCTCTAACTCTTCTGGAAGAGTAATGGGTGTGATTGCCTAATTAGCTCCCTCTCGTTAAGTCGGGAGAAACAGGCCACTGCAGCAAAACCGCGGGAACGAGGAAAAATAACGTCAGCTAATGAGAAACTTATTTGATTGTTAGGAGAACAAATGTGGTGCTGTGTGGAATCCGCGTCGCTCTGGGTACTGTACGTGCTCGCCGGGAGAATCTCTCCTCCTGATGAAAAAGACAGTTTTGTTTGGGCTTTAAGCTTTTATAGGAAAAAGTGTATCTGTTTACTGTGTGCTTTGCGGGAAACACTTGTGCGTTTGTGGTGTTTTGCTGGAGCTGCGAGGAGCGGCAGCAGGCACATCTGTTCCAAGAGATGCGCGAAACACCTTGAAAAAAATTGTTTAATGGATCCCACATTGAAAAGCTTTCAAAAATCTAATCTTTTCCTTGAGTCTGCCAAGTTATGAAATAGCTTTTTTTTTATTTTTTATTTTTTATCTCTGGTTACTAGAATCCCTTAGAAAACATTTAGAAAAATGTAACAGAAGTTTCCAGGAACCTCTAATCAGTAATATAGGTTGGTGTTTCTGTGTGGTATCAATATGAACAGGGACTCAAATTTATATTTTCAGCACAGACAGTAAGGAGGATATAATAAAGGCTCATTTTTAGAGTACTTTGGAAAAAAAGTCATCTTGGCATCTCCATAGTTACGTAGCAACCGGTGAGTTTTGGAGTAATTATATACCTTTTATATCAAAAGATATAAAAGTAGATTTTGAAACACTTTACCTGGACATTAGTTTGATTTGTTTTTGTCAGAATGAAGACTCTGTGTGCGCTTGGAGTGAAACAATGATCAGGGATAGTGGAGGAGGTGTGATGCTGTGGGCCTGTTTTTTTTTTTGTCCTCCAAAGGGCCTGGGAACCTTGTTGTGAGAGTGCATAGCGTAAACCCTTTGAAATACCAGGACATTTTTAATAAAAAATCTGCATTTGGCAAAAAACTGAAAATGAATCAAGATACTATCAGTTTTCTCTTTCTTGTCCCCAGACCAAAAAATCCCATGGAAAACCAGTTGAAGTGAGCATAAGAGAAGAGCCAGGACTCTGTTCAAAATAAGAAAAATAGAGCTCCATCTATTTGCATGCTGCAATATTGTGAAATACTGTAGAAAACACCGTACAATCATACTGGGAAGAGTTTTGTTCAGCAGGGTTGTCAATAACACGACTGGTGATGATATCAAAAACAAATGTTTCTTAAGATAAGATTGCTTTCCTTAAAATATAAAGTAAACCACAAATCTGTACCAAATGGGCCGTTACACTTGTGTGCCTTCAGTGAACTTCAGAGACAAACAGTTCTGGTTGACCTTTCTGAAGTTTTCTCGAACCATACGTCTACAGTCAGCACTGTAAAAAAAAAGAAGAAGAAGAAGAAGAAGACAACTCGCGCCATCTCTTATAAATCCAACCAGAGAGGTGGCAAGCTCTTGGAAATTCAGGTAGACTTCCAGCTGACACGCCGTGTCCGTTCTTGACACCGGTCAAGGGAAGCAGCTGAAAGGTGAGATGCTGCCGTGCGTCTCGTCCCCCAGGGATGCATGTGTGGTCCGCTGCAGCCTCTAACGGTGGCAGGATATTACGAGGGGAGTCCTTAACCCCTCAAACCTCCGTTTCCTCTCCTCTCCATCACTCCTGGTTAGCGCGGGGGCTAATCATATGCAGGCACTTGCTATGATCAGTCCATCATGTGCCTGGATGGGCCTCAAATCGCAAACACATTTCCCTGCCAGCTCATGCACAACCAGCCCCATCTCTCTGCAAAGCGTGTGCTAGATGTGCGCTGCTGTTTCATGAGCCCGCCTTGAGATTTAATTTTACATCAGCGCGAAGATCAGATGCGTTAATTTAAGTTTGTGGTGCTCAACGCAAAATCACAAAGCTTATCTTTGTCAACAGTTTTAGTCACCATCGGTCATTTTTCATCATGAAGTGTTTTCAACTAAGCAGTTTAGCATTAGATAGAACGTATATTTGAAGATTGCCCCTTTAAAGTCTAAAGGATTTGTTAATTGACTCCAGGTTACGGTAGCATTATCCTGTGTGCAACACAATCCCATTCCCTGGAAACAGCCGCTTCGTTTTGCGTGGGATAAAGTCATGTTCATACATAAAGCACATTTCAGCAAACAAAATGCTTTACACCGTAAAACCATGATACAGTCACCAGTTATAAAACAGTACGACTACTAATCGAAGGCAACTCTAAGGAGCTGGGATTTTAGCCTTGGTTTTAGCGTTTCAGCTGTTTTGCTGTCTTCTGGAAGTTTGTTCCAGATTAGAGGAGAACAGAAGCTGAATGCTGCTTCTCAGTGTTTGGTTCTGAATCTGGGCGTGAAGACCAGAACCAGAAGACTGAGTGAAACATATGAGGAACGTGGACTCAGATATTACCAGAAATATGTTTGACAGAACCCAAGCAGTATCCTCTTCAAGGGTGCTAAGCTAATGGAGAGCCAGAGATAGTTTTTAATCAGTGGGATGAATTGCACAGCCTTATTAAATATTTTGAATACACACTTTAAAAAAAAACAGCACAGATCTCAAAGTGGGAACGACAAGCCACTGTCTGTAAGCTAATGAAAAGCTTCTCAAATCTGTCGAACATCCTCTCTTTGAGGTTATTTCTCTCCCTCCAGCACCATGTGTCCTCTCCTGGCTCCCACCACCTGTGTCCTGTGGCCCTTTCCTGCTCATCCAGCACCCACTGGCCTTCTGCAGGGTGTCCCCCAGGCAGAGGCAAGGGGGTGTGGACAGACTCTGTGACCAAAGATAAGGATCCACTGATTAACCCAGCAAGAGCAATGGGCTGCCCGTCTCCGGCGAAAAGGGGTCAACCCAGACAGCGTTTATTGCTGTTTCTGAGCGTGTATGTGTTTGGGTTCAGCACACTCCCCCGGCCCGTCTGTTAATGTTGCCCATTTCCTCACATGCGTGTGTCTGCACTTGGATATCCATATTTGTGTGCTGACAGAGGCCATTTCCCGATGAGTGTGTACGCTCGCGGTCGTCTTGAGTGAAGAATGTCGGGCAGGAAGTGCTCCTCCCGGGGAGGATGATGTCATGGCCGACTGTTTCCTGTTCTCCGAGCCTGCGAGGCAGGCTTGCTCTCGGCTTCGCGGTGGGAAGTTTTGCACTTGCGGCCCGGGTTTTGTCTCGCCTCTCAGATCGGCGCTCGATGTATCTCGAAATTTTGCAGAGTTTCGAACATTTTCCACAGCAACGTACTCCCAATTTGTCCCAGAATCTCTCCTTTGGGGAACCCGCTTTTTATTGTTTTGGTTGTTTTGTTTGGATGCACTTCCTGGGGTGAGAGGTCATGTGTTGCCTTAGCTGGCTAACGCGCAGTAGTGAATAATGTATGTCATTGACTTTATGTCAGCACTTCTAGCCCCCCCAAGCAGAGCCCACCCATGTTTAATTCATCCATCTTGTCTGCGTGCGTGCGTGTGTATGTGCACACGCAGGAGTCTGTAAGCATGTGTGTGTGCACATAAGTCCGCAAATGCATGTGTGTGTGTGTCATTTAGAGGCCCAGTCTGCACCTGTCCAGCCATTAGCCCCCTTCTCATTTGCATTTGATGCTAATGCGGTTTACTGGCAACGCCATCCGTCCCTTTAGTTTAGTTTCATTTTCAGGACTGTAATACCGAGAAGGTGAGCACACACTGCGAGAGGAGCCGTCCTACATTCTTCGGACCGCAGCTGTCGACATGTGAATACCAGGGTCTTCGTTATTTTCTGTCCCGTTCCTGTTTTGTTTCATGCTCTGCTCCACTTTTTTTTTTTCTTTTTTTTTTTTGACATGCTGTCTCTGACCACCTATCAGAAGCTTTGACATTTCCCACCAGGACAAAAGGACGCTTGAAACAGTGACATGACAACCCCGGGGTGACACCACGTTGTTGCAGTCCGTTTCCTTTTTTTTTTTTTTACTTGTTTTATTTTCTTTTATCTGGGTTTCCTTCGAAAGCTCCACAAGCCTTCCCTCTCTTAGGAAGACGTTTGCATCGCTGTTGGTGTGCTAAATTTTTTTTATATTTTTCTTCATGCAAGAGGTTGTGGGAAGTCGGGGGGCGCGGATGCATTAGATGTTATGGGAGGCTTTGAAAAGGACTGGCCCTGAGCTGGTTGTGATGTTTGTGCAGGGCTCAGGGGCAAGGAGGGAGAGCTGCTGGCTCATCGATATGCAGGCAGAACTCCCCTCCCTCAGGTGCTATAGTTGCCTCACAAATTTGCCTCTCTCTCTCTCTCTCACACACACACACACACACACACACACACGCACACCAACACACACACAAGAGCAGCAAAAAATATAGCACATGTCGTGCAAAAAATGTTGTGCGCGCACACACACAAACACACGCGCAGATGCACATTGACCCGCAGCTTTCTGCATCTGTTTGGTTGTGTTCTTATTTTTTTCCTCCCCTTGCGATGGTTCCCTTACCCACCCGGCTGCCCCCACCCCCAAACAGCGCTGGAGGAAAGCGGGCCCCAGGGGGATGGACGGCTGTGCTGATTGACAGCAGTGAGTTTGGAGGTCGAGGAGCCTCCAAAACAGCACAGCTTTTTTTTTTTTCTTTCTTTTTTTACCCCCTTCTTCTCATCTGGACCTTCAGCCTTCTCACCCCAAGCAACTAGTTCTCTTTTATTTGCTAAACACGCCACAAAGAATAACCTATAATTTCCAGAGCATGTACCTGGGTTGTGTTTTATTGTTTCTTTTCTATTCCAGTACATTAAATTAACCGAAACAGCCTGTGCTTTGCGGCAAGCTAGATTCTGGAAATATTTTTTTTTTTCTTTTTAAATTAATGCTTAAGTTTTTGTTGACCCAATAAAGTAAGCAGAGTTAGTTCATACTTTATAGGTGGTTAAGTTAATTCTTTCCAGCTGAATACAGGGAAATGGCAGTTTATTAGGGCATATAAAACATAATTTACAAATGTGGTAGCAGTGAAAAGTTCTTCGTTTTTGGGTGTTTTTTTTTTGACAAGTGGACATTTTCTTTATTAACCGTAAATGCCAACATCGTAGCTGCATTTGCTCCGCAAAACTGCTTTGTCTTGCAAAGTAGTTTGATTTGAGAGAAGGAATTATTTTCCCATTCCTCTTTAAACCACAGCTCCATTCGAGTCGGAGCATCTATAAACATTAATTTCAGCTCTTGCCACAGTTTCTCAACCATGCAGTGGACCTTTCAGACACATGGATATGTTTAGATTCTGATCATTACACGTTAGGATTGTTGTTCTGGTAGAGAGCAAACCTCAGCCCCGGTTTCAAATATTTTGTTGCCTGTTTTAGGTTTTTTTTCTTCAGGGATTTGCTCCGTATTTAGCTCTGTCCATATTCCCATCGATTCTGAACAGCTTCCCTGTCCCGACTGAAGAAAAGCATCCCCACTGTAGGACGCAGGTGAGCTCAGGCTGATGTGCAGCGATGGTTTCCAGCCACACATAGCAATCCACGTGTTTACTGTGTCTCCAAAAATGGCTTGTTGAGATTCTAAACAGGATTGGTGTGGCAAAGGAAAAATGCATTTCTATAGCATTGTACATCACAAAATGCTCCACGAAGGCAGAGCAATAAAACGAGGTACAGATTAAGCCCAAGCCTCTGCGAATAAAACAGTTTTTAGTTGTTTCTTTAAAGCATTTTCGAGTCTGTGCAGCCTAGAGTTGGAGAGGGTCCCAAATCCTCGGAGCCAATGCCTGGAAAGCATGGCCCTCAAGGGTTTTTAGGAAAAAAGTTCAATCGACAACATCTGGGTCAAAGCCCTCAGAGTAGAAGATGAATATAGAAGATTCAAAAAGGTCCAGAATGTATTTAGGATCCTGGCTGTGGATTGTCTTAAAGGAAGTTCACAGGAGGTCAGTGGAAGGAGGCTAGAAGAAGAGTTTTGTCCGCTCTTGTTAGATCTCTTTTCAACATCTTTGCTGAATCGTTCTTCACAGACCGAAGGCGAGACAGGGAGGTTTTATTCAGGCAGGTAAAACAGGATGGGAGTAATTGTTAACAAATTCTCCCATCTGAGCCGATGTTCTCCGCAACTCCTCCAGGGCTGTGGTGAGTTTTTTGCTTCTCGGACTGTAGTCGATCCTCACCTACTCGTGGTTCAGCATCCTCAGATGTTTTGGTTGAACAGAGATCCAAATTATTTCAAATGCTACTTGATATTTTGTTGGCTAGGCTCTGTAAAGCACCAAATCCATGAGCTCCATTCAATCAATGTTAGCGCTGATTGACCGTTCCCCCAGAAGGGAAGAAAAGGAAGACTGTAGATATAAGCTTCTGTGGTAGTGCTAAGATGGTTCCTCTGCGTGTTTTAATGCATGTTAAGGTGTAGGCAGCATTTTTGGAGGAGGTCTCAAGTACTCTTAGATTTTAGCTATTGCCTGGTGGCAACCAGAGGTGCATTGTAACGCACTGCTTGCTCTGTTACGAGCTGATGGACTGAACAGTTCTTAAATGGTTCAAAACCTAGTTGTAAGCTTCTTCAGTACTTTATGTCTTACCTGTCGGATCGTAGAAAAGCCGTGTTTATACTGAAGTGAAACTACACACAAGTACACTATGGTTCAACTGAATTTTCATTTAAGGGTACCAGAGGAAAGGGGTGAATACAAGGTAGACTAAGATTTATAATGGTCTACCTTGGGGCTGAACAATATGCTGGAAACACCTGGGCAGATGTCAACGATTGTTGCTATGAGTTTATATAACCGAAGAAGGAAAACATTAACAAAGCGATATTATTAATGTCTTCAGTTTCATCGCAAATAGTGAGTAGTCTGAGCTGGTAGTGTAAAAAAAAAAATCTAATTAATTCTTCCCATCAAAAATTTATAATTAAAAGAATGCATTGTATTTACACGAATACCAAACAATTCTTTGTGATGTCGTGTACATTGGGAAAACGATGAATGTGCAACATATTGCGCAGCTCTAATGTGTCGAATTTTTGCCAGCAAATGCCAACAAAAGTCATCAAAGTCTGTGGTTGTAAAGTGACAACAAGTGAAAAACTTTAAAGCTGTCTGCGTTGCACTACTGAGACCCGGCTTCTTGCCTTCGCCCGTCCCGCTGCCTTTGTGTTGGTGTTTGTTCCCCCCCAGAATGACGGGGTTAGCCTTGCCAGAGCTGACCAAAATGACCGGTGTTCTACCTCTCAGAGAGCTATTTAGGACTTTTTTTTTAGTGTTGGAGATTACAGGCTTGGGACATAGATGAACAATGGGAGCTTGAACAACATGGAGACATATTTACTGTGTGAAAAGGCCTCGTGTGCGACGGCATGTGGTACGGCGAGCGACGAGAGCGTAACGTTTTCCAGGATTTAGTCCGTGGCTCGCCCCAGAAGATGTGCTCAATTTGCTTTTTAAATGAGGCGTGAAGGGAGTGAGCATGCCATGTGATGGTATACATTCAGACGTGCAGGACCGCTTGCGTGAATGTGTGTGTGCGCGCAGCACAGGATGCAAGGCTTTGTTGTCTAAGTGCTCCGATGTGTGTGGACAGTCTCGCACACGGCCCCACTAAGTGCTCTCTCACAGCCAATGTGCTACATGACTGCTTGTGTTGCTGCTCTTAATTGAATAGACACCCCAGCCCCTCTCGGCGAAGGGTACTCAGGCCCTTTCCCTTCATAGCAGGCTGAGACTGTGTGACACCGAGCAGCGTCCCGATGTCAGCCCTCAGCGATGATTCATTGTTTACTGATTATTTCTGCTAAGTGAGAACACAGACCGTATGCTTTATGCCAGCTCCCCTACTCCTTTCCCCAGCCTGGTGCGTCTCACTTCCTCACCAGCCAGTTTCCAGGACTGCCCCGTTTTTCTGTCCCGCCGCCTCGGCTTTGCGGCCCAGGATGTGAGTCCAGGTGTCCAGGATGAGCGCTTGTGACCCGCTGGGTTTGAGCGAGACGCACGCTCTGTTGGATTGTTTTCCATAAATCTGTCCAGGAAGAATGGAACGCTCGGGCCAGGCACTGCGAGCGGCGCTCTCAGTTTCACATGTCACAATGAAAGGAAAGCCTGGAGGAGCCAGGGAGGGAGAGATGTGTGCTGTGATAGTGGCGGAGGGATTGTGCAACAAAGTTCTGGTGTTTACACGGCCTCGCAAAAGTGTTCACACCACAAGCATTCAGGCACCTCCGAATGGCTGCCGCAGAAGAATCAGGGATTTATCAAACATGAGTCCAAGCATAGTTTTGTTTAGAGAATAACATAATATAAAACTCAAACTTTGTGAAGAATGTCCTCCGACGTTCTTCACTCAGCCTCACTGGAAGTTAGCCATTTTTCAAAGAATGAACAACAAGCTGGTGAAGGCATTTCCAAAAAGACTTAAAGCTCTTGCAACAAAAGTTGTATCTCCATATTGACTCAGAAGCTGCTGAACACAAAACACTCACTATTTTATGGATTACTTTGATCAGGGCAACACAGACACACAGAATAAACAACCATAATCACACACACACACACACACACGCACACGCACACACACACACACACACACACACACACACACACACCTTACCTAAGAACAATTTGGAGAGATCAATTAACCCGACAGTCATGTTTTGGGGAGCCGGATAACCTTGGAGAGAACCAGTGCATGCACAGCGAGAAACTCTGTGCAGAGGGAGACCCAAGGCTGGGATTCGAACCCAGGACCTTTTCGCTGAAAGGCAACAAAGCTACTTGCTGCCCAACATCTAAACCATCCCTTTATGTGAATGTTTTTTTTTTATTTTATGTTTTTCAGGATGATTTACCTTTTTATTTGAAAACATGAAAAGAATACGCTTATGAGCTATTCTGAAAACCATCAATGTCTCAGAGCCCAACCATCTCATATCTGCTCTCATGTGTTGAGTTTTCTGGCATTGAGCTTGACTAATTTGAGCCGTCCTGTTAGGGAGACAAAAAGACTTCTTCAAGGCTGCATCTGTGCGTTAATTAAACGTAAAGCGGACACGTCGGCGCGCAGACAATTATGGTCAACAGCATTGCCTGATCAAAGGAATGACACATCCTTCCATTCCTGTTAGATTTTTTTTTTTTTTTTGTCCCCATTACTTTTCATTCAGCATGTACAAATGAGACCCAGGCACATGTCACTGTTCCACTTCAAAAAGTCAGCGTTGAATTTAAAGGCCCTTTGTTTGTGTTTATGTAACTCATGAGGGGAGACAAAGTAAGGCGTAGGCAATCGACTGAGACACTTTGTTGTTCTGCACAGCTTCACCCCCTTTATGTGTGCGCCGCGAACATTGTTGGTTTGTTTACCGAGTGGCTTGACCTCGCTGGGAGGAATGTACACTCGTTTCCCTCTCTTTTGTCTCTGATTTTCTTCCTCATCCATGTGTCTCTTTCTTCCTCTTCTTCTCCTTCTGCTTCTCCTTGTCTCCTTCTCTGTCTGCCCTTCTGTCTGTGTCTAGTTTTCTCTTTGGTCCTCCCACTCGAAACTCCAGATTTAACTCTGGAGGTTCTTCTGGTTAATCACACTTGGAATCTTCCCCAGTGTTTGAACGCTACCTCCTCTGCAGCGAGCTCTTCCTCGACAGAGGGAGTCGCGCTAATGATCCCGGTTATTGGCGTCTTCCAGCGGCGGAGCCGCGATTTACATGAGGTGACATTCAGTTCAAACGAGCAGACCTTTGCAACCTTATTTTCTTTCTCTGGAAAACAATTAACCCTGCTGCTTGCTCTCCCTGTAACTTCTTTTTACCCCCCACCCTGCTTCGCTGCACCTCTCCCCCCCTCTTCTTCTGGTTATTGTCTTTGCACAAACAGGGAAGATTTACTGCCAAAAGAATGAAGGGTGTGTGAAGTTGTTCAGTAGCAAACGAGCCTCTAAGTTCTTCTTTCAGTCAGAGGAGCGCGGGGACGCTTTGTGTGTGGATCCAGTATGGGCGGCTTTCCTAAACTGTCAAATTTGTACAAAAATCCAAGAACCCATGCGTATGCATCTCTGCGCTGACCTTAGTAAATTTAGTGTACGCTCTCTTCCGCACACCCCCACGAATAGACATATAGCCCACCAAGGCACGTTCAGACGCAAAGACAAACTTTACAAGCGTGCCACTAATGAAGCGCATCTCTCTTCTGTCATGGCGCCCATGTTAGCATGACAAGATGTTTACACACGCAATCACGGCGTCCGCCTCTGATGTGGGCCCACGATGAAAGGGAAGACGGGGAGAAGAGGGAGGCGTGACGGCAGGCGTCAGGTGCGGACCGCTTTTCTCTGCTTGACAGTTCTGATGGTATCCCACTGAGAGTCGGAGATAGAGAGGTACCAGGAGAAATGCATCCTGGGAGGGAAACACTTTTCTCCCCCCCCCCCCTATCTATGGAGAAATTCTCTTGGCTCAGCCTCAGGGACATTGCTCAGACGAATTATTAAAAGTAAGGCAAGTTTCTGAAGTGGAAGGGAACGAAAACTGATCCAATTACCTTTAGAAATTCAAAAAAAGTTGGAAATGGAGTCCTTATGTGTGTAATTTGAGCTCAGTTTTTCTGGAAGGACCAAAATGATGAGAAATTAACACACCTGCATACATATACAACGCCTTGTGGCAGAATGCTAACGGCTACCTACATTTTTATAATGCCTTCAGAAAGGGGAAACATGGTGTTACTAGTAATGTGCTGCCAGGATGTTTTTCCTCATCAGGGATACAAAATCTGGTTAAAGTTGAAGGAAAGACAGGTGCAAAATATTGCAAATCTGAAACAAAACTTGTTAAAAAAATAAAATAAAATAAAAAATATGATACCGAGGCGGAGGCTGCAGATGCACTGAAAGTTCGCCTCAGATAGTGTTGTTGCAGATTCTGGTATTTTTACAACTATTTTTTTTTTCTTGCTTATTGCATCACTTTATGTTGGTCCATTTGCTAAAATTCCAATAAATTCCAAGTCAAGTTTATTTGGATGGCACATGTCAGCATAATACAATAACCTACTATGAAACAAGCAATACACATAATATTTTGTTAATATTAACAAAATAATGCCATCACCTACAACAAGTCATCAAGCAAATAGACGTCAAACATATCAATTTCATATGAATCAACTCTAAACAGGTGGAGATTTTGGGGCAAATAAACAAACTCAGTGTTTCAGCATCTTTGCAGTTTTCTGGAAGTCTGTTCCAGATTCGCACTCGTGTCCCAACAAAATATTGCCAAGTCGGAGGGCCAGGGCTGCTTTTGCGCGAGGCTGTGCATCCTTGAATCCGGAGGAAAACAATTAGACCTAAACCGCTTCCCCTTGTCCCGCAGTGTAGATTACAAATGAGCAAACCTGGCATTTATCACATTACTACAAACATTTATTAAAGCCGGTTCCCCTCTAAAGCTACAGAGATAACAGTGGGTAATTGCAGAGACTGGCTCTATTAGTTAAGTATGCCTAATGTCACTGCCTCAGAGCATTAATGGACGCCGTTGTATTATGTTCCTGCGCTCATTACCACCCCACTCCCCTTCAAACGGATACACACAAAATCTCCCACACACCCTCTCCCCACCCTCCTCCTCCATTGACCCTGCAGCAGGAGTCTGTGCCACTCTAATGAGAAATGGAAAACACTACTCGGAGAGCTCCAAGACACACACACACACACGCATACAGGAGCATTCATACTCAACGGGAGACATTACAAGGGGACAGAGGGGTACAACACCATAATCACACACGCCCAGGGAAACAATTGTGCCGTTATCCGAGTGATCACATTATAAAAGTTTAATAAACACCAAACGGCCTAATGGTGAATTAGCCCCGCATCTGCCCCGCGTTGTGCCGGGCTATAATTAGTGATTTAACAGAGACAAACAAATGTTTTTCAGCCTGAGCTTTTTTACAGGCAACAGATTTTTTTTTTTTTTTTTTTTTTGTCAGAGGTAATTATCTTGTTTGTCCAGAGATTAAAGGAAAGCAATTTTTTTTTTTTTATTTATTTATATACATATATTTTTTGTTCACTGATTTGGAGATGTCAAGGAGTCACACGTCGAACGGTCAGAGCGCTCAGACTCTGTTGGGGGGGAGAGGAGTTTGGCTCGAGCTCCACGTCTGGTTCTCTAAGTGGCTACTTGAGAGGCACATGAAAAGAAGCGGATGGGTGCTTGAGATTGTTGAGGAGGAGGAGAGAGAATATGAAGGAGGGTGCAAGTGTCGGGAGACCGGAGGAGGGGACGGGGGAGAAGACGGAAAAGCAGAAGAGATGCAGGGAGAGACGCCGGTGAATGATGTAGGAAAAGATGAGAGGACGGAAGAAGCACTTCCTCTTACTGAGGGACAGTGGTTTTCAAAGTTTTCATAACTTTGAACTTTTTGATGTTTCCACAGCATGATGCTACCAGCACCATATTTTGTTCTATGGCTTTCTTCCAACAACATTCAATTTCTCCCTAATATTTCATAAAGGCCAGATTATTAGGGTACATAACTAAACAATGGTGGTTCAGCAGATTCTTCCACTTGAGCTTTGGGTCTCTGTTTCTCAGGGGCCTCTTCACTACTCCTCTGATTAGGGTTCTGATTGCTAGCTGCTTTTCTCTTTAAGAGATTGCAAAATGCTCCTTGAGATGTTCAGAGCTTAGGATACTGTTTTATAACGTCGTTCCGTTCACTAATCTTCTCGAACAAATTCCTGAGGCCTTCGTAGAATCGCCGCACCATCATTAACTGAAATGTAATAAGATGATAAATCACATTTTTTATGATGAAAAACGTTTTCATTATAACTGATAAACGACACGATGAGTTTCCAACACTAGCCACAACTACGCCGAAACTAAGCTGCACACAGGTGGGGTCCAGCTGACGTCCATAGGTAATTAGTTGCGCTACATAGACGTGTCAGAGTAAAAACGGGCTGCATAGAAATGCACTCCACACTGTTCAGATTTCATACTTTTAAAAAACTGTAACAAGACATTCCGTTCACCCTCCACTTTGCAGCTCTTTTGTGTCGTCTGTGACGTGTCGTTCGAATACATTCCACCAGAGTGACAAAAGCAAACACTTTCCTGTGACACTGTATCGAGAAGTCATGTGTGCTCTTTGTGTGTGTGTATTTACATGAACGCCTGCGTGGACGGGTTCTGTAGAATTGATGACACTTTATAATTTACAATCACAAGGTCCAGTCGCTTTGTGCAAGGCCCTTCATCCTCATTCATCAAAATGAAATCAGGACTCTTCTCTGTGTGAGGTGGCAGGAGGGCAAGAAAACGGCTGTGTGTGAGAGAATATGGCTTTGGTCCAGCGTGTGCGTGCGTATGCTTGAGTGTGTGTGTGTGTGTGTGTGTGGGTGTGCGTGTTTGTGTGCGTGTGTGCGTGCATGAGTGGGTGAGTGGGTGGGGGGAGTGTCAGACGAGGGGGAGGAAGAGGGCATCTGCTGAGGTTGTAGAAAACATCGCTTCCAGCATACACAAATGTGCAAACGCATACCCACCTAGCATGTGTGTGTGTGTGTTGGTGCATGTCTGCATCTGCGCCAATGTTTTTTGTGTGCGCCCACATTGCACGGGTGTGTGTGTGTGTGTGTGCGTGTGTGTGTGTGTGCGTGTGTGCTTTAATGTGCATGCTTGCCAGCTGAGTGACAGCTTAGTATTGATCTGTGGGAGGCCCCGGTGTCATTAGACCCAGTATGGACCAGCAGGCACACGTGGAGGTCAGGGCACCGAGTTTGTGTGCGTACGCGTGTGTGTATGTGTGTAGGACTGGGAAACCAAGTGTTCAGTAGTGACAGGCTCAAGCCTCTGAAGGAAAATCAATGGTGTCATAAGAGGAAGGTTTCCTCCAGCCTTCTTTTCCCTCTTTCTTCCCTCCTCCTCTCTCTCCTCTTCTCATCTTCCTTACGCTCTTCTCCCTTTTTTTCCCCCCCTCCATTTTCCTCATCTGGGAGGTCATCCACAGACCCTCATTTATACGTTTAACACTCCCTTTCTTTTTCTCATCTGGGAGGCTGCCTCATCCATACCTTTTCTCTTTTACACACACTTATGTGGTCACGCATGCAGCTCTCCTGGGTCAGGATAGGGGCGTTGCGCCATGTGAGATGCTTGGATCAATTTGAGGGGTTATCCTGGCCAAAAAACTGAGGCATTAGTGACAGAACTGATCCCGGATCAGCCCTCATTAACTAAAAGGGCACGGGGACTGTTTGTCCAGATGAAAGAAATGACCTCAAACCAGGACCAATTAACTGAGAGGGCAGATACTAGCCGTGCACCGGCGGTGTGCATTGTTTTCTAAAACAAGAAGTTGGACTTGAAACAAATCTGATAAGACTTTGTTTTGTTGCTAGTTTGAGTTATCCTTCAGGTATTTATTGTCAGGGATGAGCACTCTATTCCACACACACTCTCTTACTCTCTCTCACACACACACGCACATACACACACACACACACACAGGGCAAGCATCCACCTGTTCTTCTCTCTCCTCTTTCGCCTGAGGGGACGAGTATGGTAGATAACAGTTTGAGTGGGCCTCCTGCAAAACACTAATCAGACCTAACACTGCCTAATTAGCACAGAGTCCACTGATTGGCTTACAGCAATAATTAACACAGGTGAGAATAATTAGCTCCCCATAGACCGGTTTGTGGCTGCGTGTGTTTGGGTATGGGTGTGTGCGCGTGTGCATGTGTGTGTGTGAAGGATGTTATTATGCAGTCCTGGTCCCCAGTGAGGCTGAGGAGGCAGAGAGAAGAATCAAACTCATTACTGAAACCAGGCCAACCTGTGTAAGGTGCTCTGCTTTCCCACACCCGAAGAATTAGCCACAGAGAGATGCCCCTCCAGTTTCCCCTTCGCCCCCCCGCCCTTTTCAGTGTCTTTGCTCTTACTGGGTTTTATTTTCTTCTTCTTCTTCTTCTTCTTCTTCCTCCCAACTCTCACTTTTCACTGTCCTGATGACTGAATGCACAGTTTGTAGTTTGAGGAATAAAAACCGCCTGGTGAACCTGGAAAGATAAGATGAGACACGGCGCTTCTCTCCGTCCTCACTCTTTCTCTCTGGTGGTCTCCTTTTCACTTTCATCGCTCATTGCTTCCCCGCCTTCCTCTTAAAATAGCATGGGCAGAATGAAAACTATATGCAGTCCTCCTCACATAAAAAAAAAAAATGTAATCTCACTTCTTTTGCGCCATAAAATGGTAAGGGGCACGCAAAAGTATTGGCAGCTGTTGAGCTTCTTCGCATTTTGTCACCGTGATGTGTTGGTTTACCAGAGTGTATTCTGCCCCCTACACTCTGATACCCCTAAATACGATGTCCAGTGCAACCAGTCGCCCGTTTGTCAGAGTCCACCGATGCGCAATGTAATGCTCTCTCAACAAATCGAACCTTTATAGAAGCGTGGCAAGAAGTATTTACAGGGTAGATAAGTGGCCCTACATACTACAAATAATCTGGAATGTCAAAAGTCTTTACAACAGGTAGAAGTTCACCGTACAGCAACACAACGACCCTAAACATGTGGTAAGAGCTTCAGCTTACCAGCAGAATGGTTAAGACCAATGCATCGTTGTGTGTTAAAATGGAGGATGCAGAAAACTGCTGCAAAACCAAAAGTTATTTTGCAAAGAAAAATAGACGCACATTTTGTTTGTTTGAAGGTGGAAAGCTGTTAAGGACAAATAAAAAAAAAACAACAGCTGTGATTGGAGCAAATCCTACAAACCATCAACAGACCGTCGGCTGTTTCAAGATGTTCCAAACTTTCAAAACTATGTCCTATTTTCCTCACTTTTCACCATTATCTTCTACTTTGTGTTGGCCTATCGCACAAAAACACCAATGAAATGCGCTGAAGTTAACACTTCAGCAAAGTACTGCAGGGTATGTACGCCACAAACTAAAACTTTACGCTCAGCAGTCAGCGCTGCGGCGCGTTGCCGATTGAAGACGAGGAAAAGCAACGAGACAGACTGAAAGAGAGCCACAAAAGAAAACTCAAGACATTGTTTTTCGCTGAAAGGCTGGCCGTCGTTCTTCAGCCTGCGAGCAGCATGGTGTCCTCCATCTCGTTGCCTTTGGTTATTTTTACCAAAGTGCCGCTTCTTTGATCACTCTGACATCACAGAGACGAAGACGAGCTCGCAGTTATTGAGAAGGGGGTTAATACTGGAACACAATTGACGGCTTGTCACTTTTTAGCTCGGAGGCAGCAACATTGCGGAGTAGTTAGGAGATGGAGATGGAGGTAACGTACATTAACGCACATTAACGCACACACACACACACACACATACACACACACACACACACGCCCGCACGCATGCACATATATCTCTAGAGCTTTTTGTGTGCTAAATAAATAACAAGCGATGATGTAAATTGGTGTTTTCCTGGAGTGTGCGGCTGCTCCCGGGATGTATTTTTCATGTTACGGCATTTTTGAGTGGTTTAGGAGTGCAGGATGTACAGATAATGAATTTCACCCCAAAAGTGTTTGCAAACACGCGCCGATATATACGCGCCTCGCCCTCACACATAAACACACGCGCAACGAGACGCACGCAACGCACGCACGGAAGGGGATCCGACTGTTTACCTGACCACAGGTGCACCGCAGCAATAATTCCCGCCCCCATGTCCCTCTCTACGGCAATTGCTCTCCGCCCACTAGAATCCAGGGAGGCGCCGGGGGCAACATCAGCCCATGAGCAGAAACCGGCAGAGACACAGTGGGAGAGGGAACAGCTCATTGTTGGCTGACTGATCTCCAGTCTCTCGCTGACAAGCCTCCCCGTGTTCGCCGGGTTTTGTGTTTTTGTTCTGTTCACGCGTGGTAAACGCTCGCCTCTCATAATCGCCAGCGACTCCCTCTGTCACACCGAGGCTGTCAACGCGACGCAGCGCACAGCGACGCACACCGTACCGTGTATGTAGAAATGTAATGGACGTACTCAACGGCGGCCTAAATGCGTGTAAGAGTTGTTAATTTTTTTTTATTTTTTTTTTATGGGAGAAATCTGCATATTTCCCATCACTGCCTCACTCGCCCAATCCGAACACTCTCACCATTCCTTCCTGACTTAAAAAAAAAAAAAAATGAAATGAAAGAAGGTTGACTGAGGCAAAACAAGCAAGGCTGTTTTCTTCCTTTTCTTTCATATTTCCTGTTTCAATAATTAATATGCATGAGTTTTATGGCCGCTTAAGATGCGATCAATTATTCATTAACAGCATGTTAATTGCATCCACAGTCGTGAATATTTAACCAAACACTAAATCAATGGGGTCGAAATGAGCCGCAATATGGACATTTTATAAGCCTTGCCAAAAAAAAAAAAAAGAAAAGAAAGAAAGGAAATGAGGAATGACTTTAATGAAAACAGCAATAGAAGGACTGAAATGGAAGCAGAGGAACAAAACAAAAGCTTGGAGACAATGTGAAAAAAATGTAAAGTTGTTGACTTGTAAGTGACTCTCAGCATTTTTTTTATCCAGCGTGATTCTTCTTTTGTATTTGGCATCTAAATGGGGAGGATGTAATCTCTCCATCTCTGCCCGCTGTAGCCAGCCTTTTTCACTCTAAAAGACTCCAGACTCCTTTGTCCTGTATCTTTGTGTGCGTGCGGTAATGCGTATGGGTGTGCGTGCGGCCCTTGTTTGCGTGTGCGCCGTGTCTGGACAGTGACATTTCTCTGTCTGGATAACCATCGCGCCCTCTGTCCCTCTGTCCCTCCAGCCATGACGCAGGGTAATGTCACCTGTCAGTCTCAAACTCCTACTTACAACGGCCAGCCGCCCGTCCTCCCCCTCTTCCTCCACCTCTTAAACTCCCCCCCACACCCTCCCGCCCCAGTCCCAAATGGAGCGCCCACCAGCGCCGCCCCTGGACCTCACCTGAGAGACAAAAACCCCTCTCACCGTTCCTCCCTCTATCCTACAGCTTTTTGTCTTCCTCATAACATGCCGTATCCCCTTTTGCTCTTTTACTTCCCTATATCCAAATGGCAACCACACCCTCTCCCTCCCTTACATATGCCCCCCCAAGACTTTGGAATAATAACAAGAGGAAGACAGCACATATAGTAAATGGCAAAGTCAAGGGTGGGAAGCTGACTTTTTTGTTTTGCCTGGACCCAGTTTACTCTGCGCCTGTTTTCAATTACTCCAGCTGCACTGGCGGGGTCGAGGTTTATGCATTATATGGGAATGTAATTGACTATAACTGCCCTCTTAACATTAACCAGGTGTGCTGGCTGAGTGTGGGAGATTAAAGCCCCGGGCTTGGGCTGTCATAATGTACGTGGACCCATCTCCGTGACTTGTCTTCTCGTTGATGTATTTATATCCTCCAACCTCCGAGGCGCCGCCCATTAGCACACCATGTTTAAAGGTGCCATGTTTCCTTCCCGAATACCGTGGAAGTTTCATCACGCGTCTGCCAGAACAAGAATGAAGAGGGAAAGTAGAGGAAGAGGCAGGATGCAGGCACGGCCCCGGCTTCAATAGAGGTGGGGTGGGGGGCTGACTTTACAAGGACAAAGTCAAAATGGGCCCATTCACAAGGCTGACACACTGTGATTTGTATGTATAGTAGTGAGCAGCCCTTCAGGGCACTCGCCCCGAGGCGATCACAGACACCCCTGAACAGCGCGCCGGCAGGAGGGAGGCCGATGTGGAGTTTATGTGTGTAAAAGAAGCATCAACAGGCTGTCAATCAAGCGCCCGAGCCGCCGCTTGTCACTCCCCCCGATGGAGCTCGTCCGGAGCAGAGAATGGGGAGTCTCTTGGACATTGGGTGGAGAGGAGGAGGTGGAGGTGGGGTTTGGCGTTCTGGAGGGAAGGCACAGGTTGCGTGGTGGAGGCAATTGTCTGTCTGTCTCAGCGGCTCGAGCTTGATTTGATATTTGATACCGAGCATGTGGCATTTGAATGCAAATCTATTTTGATTGTCTCGGCGTCTGATAGGGTTAAGAGGAGTCTATGGGGGATATGCATGTATGAGTGTGTCGGAGGGGCCAGGATGGGGACGCGAAATAAGAAAGAGAATTATTCAGACGGATTATATTACTTACCAATTCACTTGCATCAGGGGTTTGTTCCTCTCAGACTAATATAAAGATATTTAATCAGCCTAATATGAAAGGTAATGGGTCACATGTGAAAATGTGTTATTCAGTTTGTCTGTCTAACAAAACCTCGTCAAATGGGGATGGACACTCCATGTTTGGCCCTCAAAACTCATTTTAAAACCCATTTGACAATTTAAAAAAAATGAAACTATAAGCTGTGAAGCTGTTCTTGCAAAAACAATTTCAGCTGAATGCCTTTTCCTCGTGTAATTGTTAATATATTTCTGTCTTTAATGGTGAAATCGGTGTAATAAAGTTAGCCTTCTGGCTGAATGAAGGAGGTAATTGGAGGTAATTTCAGGAACTCATATTTATTCCGGCCTGTGAGAGAGGTAAAAGCGATTTAAAAAGACCCAAACCGAAGTCTCTGAGACGACGAAACGCCATATCAGCACATATTTACTCACCCACACTTTCACCAGAGACAGTTGTAAAGTTTGTGGCTGTTTTCTTAGCCAGGCAACAAACACGCAACAATGTAAAGCTACATTTGCAACAGTCTGCTTCATCACCTGCGTATTTTCCAAAGATTTATGATTTCCGAAAAGATAAAGAAGCGCGTCTTCCATGACTGCCCGACACAAAATCCAAAAGTTTGCTCCACTTTTGGAGCAGAATGACGAATCGTAGCATCAACGAGCCTAACTTCTCGTAGAGAGACTGATGTTGCTCGACAGAGAAAACAGCCACATTAAAAAAAAGCAACAAACAGATAAAAATTTTATTCGTATTCCTGAAATCTACAAAAACATGGACGCCCGTTTAGCCAACTCGCTTTTTTGCCATTCTGAGTCGCTTTTTACAAATTCACTGTGATATGACGTCTGTGTCGAAAGGCAAACTATCTCTGTTAAACTTACAGGACCTCAGGCTAAAACATCCAAGCCATCTCTTAAAGTGCAGAAAGCTGACACTGTCTGTATGTGGGGGGGGAAAAAATAAAAATGTATGCGGACTAATTATTTCACTTGCATAAACATAAAAACTGTTTAAAAGGTAGACAGACCAAAAAACAGGCGGAACAAGCTAGTTTTGCTACAGCATTGAAATCACCCCCCCTCCCCCCCAAAACCAATTAGAGTGGTGACTTCTGAAATGCCATAATACCCATTAATTAGCAGCCTGCTATTTTCTCAGTGATTTGGCTAATTAGTCTGCAAGGCTCTACACTATGTGGACCATTATTACTGGGTTGAAGCCATGCAAACACTCTCAGACACACAATGGAGCTGCTGAGCAAATTCATACCTGCACTGCACAAAGTAATAATTTCACACAGCTGAGTGACCCTAATTTAGGTGACACTGTTGTAAGCTTTCATAGCAGGAGAGCAGCATGTGAGTGAAAAGCTGAAAGCAGGGAGGGGGGAGTCCATGAAGAGTTATATTCACACGCTGCCCTCTCTGACTGACAGATTTATAGCCACACATCGTACGGAAATGTCATTGTGGTTTTAACGTATGCAATCCTGCTTGGAGGCAATATTGGGTGTGTTAAACTACTTCAGGTGTCGTACATTCAGACTCTGGTTCCCAAATATGTATTTTAAATATTTTACACCGGATTGATTTTGATTTCCTTCTATGATCTCAAATAATCTCAGTTGTTGACTTTGCAATATGGAGCAGCAATGAGACTAGTTTGTGTATTCCTAACATCGCTGCATCTCTTTTTTCTAGTGAATAATGGTTGTAGGTGTTTAATATCTCACTGGCAGAAAATAACTCTCCTTTCGGCTTCACTACAATAAATACCGTTCTGTTTGCCAGCAACTAAAGCTATCTACAAGTCTAAACGGTCTTCTCTTGCCTTAAAGCAATTTCAGTCTCCAAAACTTTGTAGCGTTTAACACAAATGGCATTTTACAAACTTTAACTGTCCTCAGTTTTACATTGGGTGGTTATTTATACAGGTGCACCACCTGCTTCCGTTTCCTGTGTAAATAACGATCGATTTCTGTGCAAATAACCTTCCAAAGCAAATGTGACAGCTTAAAGATTATAAAGTGACATTTGCATAAAATTCTGTGATATTTTTGAAAATGAAGTTACCTTAAGGGTGGTTTTCACACCTGATAGTATTCAACAGCCACATTTGGGGACCAACAGTTGTTACACTTTCAGCTGGTATAGTTCACTTTCACAATGTGTCAAACGATCCAAACCAATTGAAAGACCTGTTCACCTCCTCGCCTGTGGTGGCGCTGCACCAAGAACAACTGAAGGAAACCTCAGAAGAAGACATGAGCACAACTTCCTTCTTCACAACATGCAAACAGAAATGAAGTAGCATCAGATTTTAGTGGTTGTAGAATCTTGTCTTTTGTTGTTAGCACATTTCTCCCGCTACTACTAGACTCTCGTATTTGCTTACCCAGAATGCACCGCACTATTTCACTTCCTGCTTTTGGAGCGGTCTCTGGTCTACTTGTCATTCACATATGCATTCAAACTGAGTCGCAGTTCACTTTGACCGAACCGAGACGTGGGTTTTCAGGCGGACCAGAGTCTGTTTCTTGTGATCCGTACCAGAGTTTGGTTGCACAGTCGCACCTCCCTAAATGGACCGGACTTTCTTGGCAAACAGACCGGAGTTTGATTAAAGCGGACTAAGCAGGGCCGGTGTGAATAGTAGAAGTCCATTTGATCCTGGCCCCTCTCAGACGAGCTTCTGCCTCCGAGACGAAGTGATAAATACTAAATGAGGCTGATAGCATGTAAGATAATAACTGCTCATACCCTTTTAGCAGACTTTTTAAAAGTGTGAACTATTATCTTTTGACAAGATAGACAACAAAAGGCCTCCTCCTAGCCCTGGGTTCTGGTGAAAAACAGCGTTTCAGCTCCTTGTAATGGCCTGGCATGTGCGAGTGCAGCTCTCTCCCCACTTTGACAGTCCATCAGTGTCTCCAGCCGGACAGACGGGCCACTGACACAGCAGCACGAGGCCGGGAAACCTCTTCAATCACTTCCTCACTTTTCTCTGTCTGTCAAGCGGCAGAAAGGCGTGATTGATTTGTTGTTTCTACCACAGCGGTAAGAGAGCGGAGTTGTATTGGAGTAAAAACAAGAACGTCTGGTTTGTGTGACAACCACTTTCAGAAGCTTTATTAATCATCGTCATCAATAACGCCGCCGTGCCGTTGGTCGTCTTGCGGCTCGCACGCATCCACCAGGAGTGCACTCCCCCGCTTCTAGCGGCACGATGAACTTCATAAGTGTCCCATCACCACTTTAATCAAATTACTTATGAACCAAAATTGACAGTTTTCATTAATTATAAAGGATTATTCTAATTGCGATTCAAATTTATTCATTTAGAACAGAAGGCATTCAGTAATGTTTCAGGAAATTTGCATATTAAATGGAGAGAGGAGGCCATTAGCTATGCTAATGTATGCATGATTCCTTATTTTGTGATTGGTGGGCCATATGTAGCAGGCTGGGGGTATGCAGGTGAAGAATCTAGAAGGAGCTGTAATATGTTTGATAAACACAGAGGGACGCAGGGCCAAAACATGCACATGAGCAAGTATCCACACACACACACACGTTGTAGGAAGCCATTCGCCTGCGTTCAGAATCCGTCTTCCTGTGACAAACGCGCGCTTCCTGTCACACATTTTTCTCCTCTCTTTGCTTCCATATTTGTCCCTCAAGACCCCTTTAGGTGGCGAGCAACTTTTCAGCCAAGAACAAACACGGCACACTAATTAAGTTTCAGATTTCTGATCCCGCTGCATTTAGAAACATAACCTTGAGCCGGCGCGTAGTCGCAGTCACATTTATGATTTAATGTGGTGCTTAAATGGAACAAAAAGAAAGAACTTTTGCAAGCGGCACATTCATCCCCACAATGTATGGGGCTGGTCTCGGCGTGACACGCTGCTCTTTATCAAGCTATATATAGTCGATGCATTATGCATTAAGCTTAACGTGCTTAAATCAACACTGTTCAATAAAAGTGCATCAGTCTTCAGATAAAGCAGAGAGGAGAGTGGTTAGGGTAAAAGACTGCGCAGGGATGGAACACAACTAGCGGTCACACACACCCTTCGGCTGTGTCTACCTGGCTGGTGACAGGGCCATTATTCACCAGTCATTCCCATGAGGGCAGAGTTTGGGGCTGGACAGGGGTAGCACAGTGTCGCAGCATGGCAGGACAGAGCCGGGGTGAGAGGGACCAGGACCCTTCATTACTCCTGTGGTCTGGGGGCCTGGAGCCTCTCTCATTCCTTCTCTTTGTCTCTGTCTCCATCAGATTAATGGGCTAGGCCCGACAGAGGAAGTGTTTCAATCAGCACCGCCTGCCAAGACTGTCCATCATTGAGACAAGCTCTTATACATCATGGCTTTGATACACGGGCACACACACACACACACACACATACACATGCACAGATGTTTATTTAGTTGCACGTTTCCCCTCTGCCCCCCGATGTTGCCGTGGTGCACAATCACCGCACAGGGAGGCACGTTTTCAGGCCACAAGTTGCTAAACGAAGGTCTCCTCTTCTCAAGCAGCCGAGGCGCTTCCCTCAAAGACGCCTCGGCTGAATTTTGAATGATCCTTTTTGGATCAAATGGATGAAACACAATTGGTTAAGTGTCTCTGGGACTTCTGTCCCCAAGCTGAGACTGGAGCTCCAGCAGCAGGGAGAGCGACGGGACAATCTCTTCCCCCAAAAGCAAGGCCTCTCTCCCCGAGCTCGGAAGATGCGCCGTGGATCCCTCCCGCCCCTTGACCCACGGTCTCCCTCCCTCCAGGGTCCATTTGTTCTGAGAAATATTTAACGATGGGGACAAATTCAGCTGACAAGACGTGCGCACACATCACGGAGATAAAGAGGAGGATGGGACGGCGCGCCAAGCGAGCCGCGAATGAATTTTTCAGCGCATTGAGATGTTCTATTTGAATAAATCATGACACTTAAGATAGACATGAGGGCAATATAGAGGTGCCCACCACTACTTTGAGGAGGAGCACTCCAAAGGAATGAAGTGAAGTGTGCGAGCATGTTTCACTTTGTCCTTACACTTCGCTGTTTGTGATCATCCTTTTCTTTTCCCTGTTGTTGAGATATTTATTCATTTCTCAGTGTCTATCTGTTAAAATGAAATATACAAATGAATGTTTTCTTTTCCAGTCTACAGATGTGGAAATATGAATAGGGTTAGGTTCATTTGAGTTGATACTTTGGTGAAGATGTGTAAAAAAAAAAAAAAAGCCTTAAGTTGAAATGAGCTGCTCTTGCAGTAAAGTAATCGCCTGTCGTGACAAACTAAACGTGTAAAGTTTGCTGAACTCTGCAGATGAGTTTGACATGAAACCCAAAAGAAATTAGTATATGGTGAAGCACCTCATGTCCACCGTTGAGTGAGTTGTTGAACCAGGTTGTTGTTGCAAATGGCAGAATGATCGCTGTGAAAAAAAATTAAGTTCAAATCTGCTTGCCAGAAAATGATGCAAAGATCATCAACATCAATTGTCCAACATGGCCATTTGAGTCTTTTGCCATAAATTAGCAAACGAGTAATTTAAGGAAAATAAGTGGGCTGTGCTGAAAAAGAGGGCGCCCAGGTCTTTGACTGATCTGTTGTAGGAGACGTGCTACAAGAAGATGTTGTTCTTGACATTGGATTTCTCTTTGGGGGTTTTTTTTTGTTTTTTTCCAACATGAGATAATGTCGCTTCTATGAAAAATGATTCTTTTTTTTTTTTCCCTTTTTCATGGTAACACCAAATTTGTCTGCTTTCATATCGAAAGTGGGCCACTGCAGACTGCTCCACAGCCTGGTGTCCAAGGCTGAGGACCAGACCCAGAGACAGACCTGGTTCTGGATTATTAATGTCCCCCCACTTTGGAGCCAGGCCCCCCCCCTTCCCCTATCAGTGCCCCACTGCACCCCTGGGGTCAGCCTGCATGGCTCCTGGTGCAAGGCCCCGCTCATAAATCTCCCTAAATTAGTGTGCGCGCGTGTGTGTGTGTATACGTGTGCAAGTCACGAGTGTGTGCTTCTATGCTTAAACATATACTTCTGGCTGGAAGACAGGTCACCACAAAAACAAGCCAGTCAGGCTCTCGGTTGAAGTGTCAGTGATGCATGGCGGAAAGAGCGAAAGAAAGAGTAGCCCGGAACAGCAAGAAAATGAGAAATGAAACACAGGGAGGGAGCCGGGTGGCACGGGCAGGAGGGGGGGCAAAGAAAATACTCCAAGCAAGAGTTAGAGGAAGAGATTTCATTCTGCCAGAATGTCACACTTCACTATACTGTCGCTTTACACATGCTGACAGATATTTCCCTTAATGTACCCTAATGCTTAATTGCCAAAGTGCAGGAGCGTCTCTCCTTCTACCTGCCTGGATTGGTTCAACATGTCCCGCGGTGCTAACAGGCACAGGGAAGTGCTGTTGTGTCACTTAGTTAACCCTCGAGACAAATGGCTCCCCTCCGGAGCACAGTGAATTACACACCTCATGAAGCATATTAGGAGCCAGACACAGAGCGTATCTCGTGGAGATGATCTGTACAGCTGAAATGGATGGCTGAGAAAAGAGGGCTGAGTTACAACATCAGCTGTGCCGGGGCTTTTTGTCCTTCTTGTTCTTCTCCTTTTTATTCTTACGGCGCATCAGAACAAAATTAACGGAGCGGAGGGAGGAGGGCGGGAAATAAATAAGGACTCAAAGGCGGTTTTCTCGAAGTCGTCCATGTTGAATTTGACAAGGAAAACAACTCCTTCCCTCATTTGTGGCTAATGTAGGAAAATTATTAGAAAATATAGCAGAATTGTCCCTCGGAGGCTTCCGTGCTGTTAGCTAATCGCTTAGACGATCTTTATCACTGCAGTAATATTATTTAGATGCTACGGGGATTACTTAAAAGTTGTGTTATAATTGCTTTCCTTGTTTTGTTGTGCATGGGCAGGGGGTGATTTTGTGTTTAATTGCTCCAAAGTGACAAATAATACCAGTTATAATATGATGGAAGTGTGAGATCATTAAATTACCATGGCGACCGGCTGCGTTTTTTGTTTGGTTTTTTTAATATAATTTTTATTTTATTTTATTTATTTATTTATTTATTTATTTTGTTGCTGCTGCAAAATTACGCCACGAGGCGAGAAGAGGCCAAGCAGTTATTTACACAAATTCACTTCCGCAGCCATTTCTGGATTTGGGGGGATAATTACGAGAGAGCGAAATGGTTTTATTTCATTTAATCCAGCCGGTGCAGCAATTTGCACCAGTAATATCTGCCTGCGCGGGTTTAACACCTCGAAAGCAGCGAGACTTTCAAACGCAAGGAAGAAGTGGGAATAATTGAAGCAAGGATCTGGAAATACGCCAGTGGAAAGAGCAAAGTGGGAAAAAAAAAACAAAGTTTAAGCCTTAATACGTGGAAGCATATTCTGAAGAAAATCAGAACAGAAAAGAGTTGAAAAAATATTTTCTTTATTCGTTACTTATCAACCAAATTCTGTTTGTGTGGTTGTTGTAATTGTGCGAAACTATTTTTGACTGCTTGAGAAAGTGTTGAAACTGACTGAACTTTTTCCCCCCCTTTTTTTTATATCACAACTTCCCAATAAAAACGCAACTTCAGAGCATTTTTATTGGGAACTTATTTGACAGACAAGTAGCACATAATAGAGAAGTAGAACAAAAAGGATACACGGTTATTAAAATATCTACATTTCGTTGCGTTGCAGCTGCAGCTCTTTTCAGATACGTCTCCACCGGCTTTGCCCAATAACGAGTGGTTGTAAACATCGATTTTCTAAATCCTCGATTGGAATTTTGCTGCGGACTTTGATTGAGCCTTTCAGAGTCATGAATTTGCTCTGATCTGATCAATTCCTCGTCTGTCCGCTGAGGGTTTTGAACCTTCGATCTTTTGCCGTGTTTTGAGCTCCGTCAATCATCCCATCAAGTCTGACCAGCTTCTCTGTCTTTGCTGAAGAAAACCTTCCCACGGAGAGTGTGTTCAGGAATGGTGTGCAGTGGTATTAAGCCCAAGAATTGCAGTGTGAGTCTTATCTGAACAGAACATCTTCACCTAGACTCACCAAGGCCCTACCAATTACTAAATCTAGAATTTTTATAGCTTTAAGATCAATGTTTGAATACAAATGGATGAAACTCTACAGATGTTTTTTTCTTCAGAACAAAAAAAAGTACTTTTTGAGTTGGTAAGGTGAGACAGGGCGAACAAAAGTAAAGAGGGATGGAGGCCTTCACAAGGGAGAGCAAATTAAGTATATTGGGTGAGCGCACTGACAAAATGAGAATGAAAAAGAAACATTGGCTTTGCACAGCGTTCAGCACTCTGTCACATGTCTCAGTGGTTTAGCTGCTCATAAGCTCATAGGGGATTTGGTAACAACAAAAACTGGGCCTTTTTGTTATTACCACTTCCTCATCTGGCTCTGAAATCGAGTCATTTTGTGTAAAACAGGTGATTCCTACTCGTGCACCACAGGGGAGGTTCTGGTACACTTTTGTGAGACTGATTGCCCATTGTGCCTTGTTGAGTTAATTAACAAAAAGCAGCAAAAATACAACAATTACTGGGCACTGAACCGAGCACCAGATACAATCCCGGGCTTTTCTCGGCTATCTGCACATATTTACTCGTCAGCTGTCAATCAGATTATCCATAAATCCGGATGGTAATCTCTTTGCTGTTACATATCGGCGCACATTGCGCCTTTATCCCGACTTCATCACACAGAAGCTCTCGCTGAGGATCTCAAAAGTTAAAAATGAAAGTTGTGTTTTCGGTGATTTGAACCGCTCATCCAAAATAAACACAAGAATGGGTTCCCTTTTTGGAGATGTCCTATCCAAAGTCCAGGACTAAAATCCGTGAACGCAACTATAAAGGGTTGTGAGCAAGTGATGTTCTCTCTGAAGGCAGAAAAGCATGGACAACTATTTTCAGGTGGCGATGCCAAAGACTTCATGTTGAAATTAAATAAAACAAATCAGTTAAGTATTTGTTTAACACTTAACTGAGCTAGTTACAGTAGCTATTTAATATGTTTTCTCTCTGGTTTGTTTTCAGTTGAATTGTGCAGGATAAATGTCAAATTCAATGTGCAAAAAAAGACCTGAAATGATGAACCACGACCTCAATCTTTTTATACCAGAACATTAGGGCATGTACACATCAGGGGATGTTAAAAAGACAAAAATATCAGACGGACCTGGTGTGTTTCCTTCACACTTATCCTCTCATGGGTCTCATCCCAACTCCTCTTCCAAATTTAACCCTCTGATTCCATCACCTCTGACTGCGGTGACCCTAACTTTCTTCCCTCCACTTATCCATCTTTCCATCCATCATGGATGCCTGGGCAAAGGAGCAGGAGGGCCGTTGAGGGAAAAAAGCGGAATCAATGAATTAAACAGGAGGTGCAGCGAGGAAGGTGGAGTATGTCGGACAAGTGGATGTGGTCCACAGCTGTCTGTTGGGCTGCTCTCTGACCTTGAGGAGATAAGAAAGTTGGGAGACCCTCGGTCCGTGGGGTCTAACAGCATGCTGGAGGAAAGGGAAAAAAAAAAAGAAAAAAAAAAAAAACATCTCTCCACTTCATGAATTATTGAGATATTGGCCCACAGCTTCTAAAATATACAGGAGGGTGGTCTGTCTCTCCTTTCGGATTTCACGTACTGTCTGCTTTGTCCTTCTGTCTATCTTTCAATCGGTTTCTCCTTTCACTTTCTGCGCCATTTCTTTCCCTCTCCCCTAACACTCCCACCCTTCCCTGTCTCATTCAGATTTGGCCTCTTGTGCAAGTACGTTTATAAATCACAACAGAAATAATAATACAAAAAAAAAAGGCCAAAGGAAAGAAAACGGGGGGGGGAGGAAACACAAAGCATTAGAGTAAAGAGTTTGTTATTGAGATCATAGCATGCTTTTTCTTCTCCAGTCAAGGAGGAGCATCCACCACCAGCCAGCTGTCATGCATTTAAAACTTGTCGGGGAATAACCGCGAGTTCTTGTGTTACATCAGATGCTTGTAATGCACACAGCAGTAGGCCTGCCTCTCCAAATGAGACATAACTCTGCTACGTCCATTTATCTTCTTTTTTTGTTAGTGTTTTTTTTTTTTCTTTTTTTTCCTAAGACTAGATGAAGCAGTTGTCCAGGGCGCTGTGTTTCTCCTGACATGTCTGCATGCGTGCGTGTGTGTGTGTGTGTGTGTGTGTGTGTGTGTGTGTGTGTGTGTGTGTGTGTGTGTGTGTGTGTGTGTGTGTGTGTGTGTGTGTAGGTGTGCGCGCGCGCTCGATTATATTCGAGTAGCTTGGCTCCAAACGCGCTGCCCAGTGCAGAATTGTAGCCATAACAAATGAACAGAGGGGAGAAAATAAGACATATGAAAGAAAAGCTGAGCAAAGGAGTGATTCTCTCTCTGGCTGCTGGAGATCTGTATTGTAAGCAGTTTCAGCTGTCAGCACTTCTTTGAGCTACCTCAAAGGGGGGGAGAAGGAGGAGGAAGAGAAAGGGGGAGTAAGGGGTGGGAAATGTAGTTTTATGCCCCCCTCTAGTTCCCCTTCTCCCCCTGTTTTAGGGTTCCTGTTTATTTGTACACAGCGCTGTTTATTTTTTTTTTTTTTTTTTTTTTTTTCCCCGTCTTGGAGCCAGACAGGCAGCGCAGGAGGCTGAATGAGGAGATGTACAATACTGCAGTCTCACTTACAGAAGAAGTTGTCGGGTCTCAAGCCTCGGGGTGGGGCGAGGGAATAAATTGTCAGACACCCCCCACCCCCACCCACTGCCCCCACTCCTCTTTTTCTGCTTTCCAGACCAGACCCCCCCCACCCCCCGCACCCCACCTTCCACCCCATCTACAACCCCAACTCTCCCCTGTACTCCTCCCCTCTCTCATTAAGTATTGATGTGGGTAGCCATACTTGCCATCTCAGCCTATTAATAATGCATGGCAGGTGCTGTTGATGTGGTCTCTCACACTGAGATTGAGAGAGGCAGGAGCGGCAACACTGTGTGCTGCAGAGTAGCTACAGCTCAACCTTCGTCACAAGGCTGTGCAAAGCCTGAGGACCGGTGGGGGTGATGGGGCACGGAGTGGTGGTGGGGGGTTGGGGGGGAGGTACATCTGCCCCAGTGAGTTTACGGCGAGCCGTGACAGACGCTCGACGATTGATACACAAGGTTGCATCTAAGTCATTGCCTCTGCGAAGGTTTTACTGAGGAATAACTGCGCTTGTCACCAGCAGCTGACGGAGGAGTGTCAGATGGAGCGAGAGAACCCGTCTGCCTCCAGTTTTTTTCTGTGTTTTGTCATTTATCAGTGGCGTCTCTTTTAAGGACTCGCAGGTAGTCTTTCGACGGCTCGTCTGATCTTTCCCCCTCTCTCTGTCTCTCTCCTCAGGTTCTTCCTCAAGTTCTTCCTGAAGTGCAACCAGAACTGCCTGAAGAACGCAGGGAACCCTCGAGACATGAGGCGTTTTCAGGTGACCGACCGCTTTCTGCACGCACTCACGATGCGACGGGCTTCACAGTGACTGCGTGGCAGACGCAAGAGCCATGTGATGTCCTGTTGTAGAACACCGTAACACACTAGCCTCCAACAGCGTGCTGCAAGAGAGGCATGCAAGGTGTCTCTTCTGAGGAAAGTTCAAAATGCACACTGAACAAGTTCAATAGATTATTTTCAAGCTCATTTTTTTTTATACACCTTGAAAGTTTCTACATCTTTTTTTTTTCCCCCTTCACAATGAGAAACATTGGTGCATTTTAGTGTGATCGGTTCTATTTTGGGCATTATTGCACAGTGGAAGAAAAACAGTACTTTAAATTTTAAATATTTGACATGATTTCAGCCCCGTTTATCCAGATACCCCCCATGTGAAATCCCGAGCACAAAGCGCAGCTGAAAGTCACCCAATTAGTAAACAAAACCTTCATTGTGGGTTTCATTGTTATTTCATTTTGTTATAAATACAATTGTGGATTCATTAGAGAACATTTGTGAAAGAACTTCAACACATGCGAGTCGGGACAACCGTTTGCCATGGACTCCATAAACATAACCTTTATGGAAGAGTGGCAAGAAGAAAGCGTTTGTTAAAACGCATCCAAAAGCATCCTCATGTGTTAAAGTGGCCAATAAGTCCAGGTTTAAATCTAAGTGTAAAGTTAAAGTAAGACTTGAAGACTGATGCTCACAAAGTCTTTCAAACCAATCTGGCTGATTTTAAGCTATTTTGCAAATCAAAATGGGCAAACCCCGATTTCTCCATGTGGAAACTCATCATGCGTGACAAACATGCAGCTTTAATTGCAGCAAAAGTTAGACCCACAACGTCACTACAAGCTCATGAGACTCTTTTCAGAGCTTTTGTTGTCAAAATGTTGAAAACTGTTTGATTTTCGTTCCGTGTCACAAGTCCACTGGTTTGTGTTTGTCCATCTCATGAAACCCTCGTAAAAGTGGAAGTGGTTGTAATGTGAAAACGTCAGAGTGCATCAATCGTTTCCCAAAGCAATGTAATAAATTCATTCTGTAGAGAATTGGGCTGATAAACATTTAGATGTGTTTTTATAAATAGGTGGAAAGACAAAACATGTGAAACTTGAGGGAAACCATGACAAACATTTGAACATTTGACACCAAAACACCATAAAAACAAACGGCAACATGATTGGTTTTCTTTTGTTTTAACTTAGATATGTACACAGAAAGATACATTTGAGTTTTTAATGAAATACCAGTAAGATACAAATATGAACCATAAATGCATCATCTGATAGCTCAAAGTGGTCGCAGCCTTTCTGTGTTATTAAATGATTGTTGACACTGCTTGCCTACATTTTTAGGATCTTCATGCAGTCTGCAGTTGATCCCATAGATCATTTTAAAGTTGTATTGAGCTACTTTCAAAGGTTTTCAGCGTCTCTTCTTGTTTTCCTCGGCCTCCCTTCTCTCAGGTGGTCGTGTCTACTACGGTGAGCGTCGAGGGTCACGTCCTGGCCGTGTCTGACAACATGTTTGTGCACAACAACTCCAAACACGGTCGGCGGGCTCGACGTTTGGACCCCTCGGAAGGAACTCCGTCCTACCTGGAACACGGTATTTAAAAACAAAGACTCCTTTGCTGTGCCTTCCTTTGCCTTTCCCTTCTTTCTTTCCTTTTCCTCCTCTCTCATCCTCTTCCTCCCCTTTAAAAAAGAAATCTAGCTCCACTTTCAACCCCCCTTTTCCCTTTATCCCCTCTCGTCTCCTCAACGCCTTAAACATGGGCCTTCTTTCTTATCTTCATCCTGTTTCCTCCTGGATTTCACTTTCCTCTCTTCTAACTGGAGCTAAGGAGCGAGTGGAAACACGCGAGAGTCTCTTGTCTCTCCCATGTGGCCTGCTCCCCTCAGGTCTGCGCCTCTGGGCCTTCTACTCTGCCTCAGATAAGCACTATGTGTCTTATGAGGTCTGTTCTGCTTAAAGCCAACACTAGCTTTATTTCCTTGGAGACCTGCTTTTATCCTCTGGCCCTCCATCACTCTCCATCCCTCAGGTTTTCAAGCAAGCACACCCATAACAAAAAAAAAAAAAAGAGAGGGAAAAAAAAAGCCAGCACACACACACACACACTCACAGTCAAACCCAAACCTTTAATACTTCATAATGACATGTGCGTATGATTTAGGAGGCTGCACTGATTCCCAAGTCCCTAATCCAGTTATTTTCTCATTTCGATTTCCCAGACATTAAATAAGAGAAACATATTTTTTTTTATTTCTTCTTTGAGGAAAGTCAACCTCAGGGATGATAATGACGACAAAACTAAGAAGGGATTTAAATGACCGCCTGGAGTAGATTGAGTTAAGATTGAATGCCACGGTTAAGTCTTTCTGATGACTGTCCTCCAGAGACAAAGTGGACCACTTGGCCCCCCTCCCCCCCGTGCCCGGTCTCCCGGTTGATTAGAAAAGTTCACGAAGGCGAGACGCATTGGAGGCGTCGGATCTCGCACCGAAAGCAGGATGCGCACCGTAACAGATGTCGCCTCTGTTGAGAGAGATTTGTTTGGGAATTTCCTCACCTCTGATTTTTTTTTTTTTTCTTTATCTTTTTTCACCTGTTCCTCCGGTTGAGAGGAGTCTGAAGAAAGACAAAAAGGAGCGAAAGTACAGAACAGAGAGGTGTAGGAAAGGTGGCTCGCAGTTTCCGTGAAAGGACGAGGCAGGAAGTGTATCAAAAAGACGAGATGAAAAGATACAAAGCGGCGCGATCCCAGTGCCGCATATGTGTGGCGGATCAGTGACTTTGGGGCCCATTTCGAGCGGTAATAGATGAGCAGCCCATAGAGTCGAACAGATGGCACAGAGGAACACCCCAAAGTATAATCCTATCACATGGATTCACGTTCCACCATCTGGTTAATCCACGCACGCACACACACACACACACACGCGCACACACACGAAAAAAGGAATCGCACACGCATGCACACCGAGGGCACATAATATCAGCGGCTGTGAAAGGGGAGGCATCTCAGGGCCGTGATTATGGCCACAGATTGCTGCTCGGCGAACGCTGATCTCTGCGGGCGTATCAGGGGGCTAAATATCACTCCAGCTTGTTGGGGAGGATCAACAGAACAGGGAGTCAGGCAAAGAGCAAAGGCAGGGCTGTGAGGGGGAAAAGGAAAAAAAAAAAAAAAAAAGTCAGCCTAGCCTAAAGTGGATTATGCCGCTTTGCAGAATTACAACATGTCTGACAAGCTGCATATCTGTTAAGGAGAGGAGATTTAGATTATATAAACGTTTATTTATTTCCCCCCCCCCTCCTCTCAGTGCTGTTCTTTTCTTCAATCACACTCAATAATCTCCAAGTCCACAACGCGGACAGATAAGGTCCGAAAGCAAACAGAGGAGCAGTTAGTGAAACTATTGCGACGGCACTTTGGAGATGTAACATTTTGTAATGTGACAACCACAAAACTTTTTTCGGGGCGGCGTACTTGATGGAAGAGAAATGTTTTCAGAAGTATAAAGGAGCGGCATGCTTAAGGTTACAGTCAGTTTGTTTCGCAGCTGTTACGTCTGCGAGTTTCTGCAGATCTACAGACTGAAATAAAAGCCCAGTATTCTTTGCAAAATGCCAGGCTCTGTGGCTCTGAACGAGTCTACGATCATCATTGTTTTAAGTCTTGACACAACTTAATAGAGGTCTGGACTTTGACTTGGCCATTCCAGCGCATAACTTTGGCTTCTGTTTTGAGTTGTTCTATTGCTGGACGCTGAATCTTTTCCCACAGTGTCAAGACGTCTGCATTCTCTGAAAGGTTTTATTAAAGCGTTGCTTCGTGTTTTGCTCCGGCCACTTTTCCACCAACCCCGGCTTTCCCGTCCCCGCTGAAGAAAAGCGTCCGCACAGCGTGATGCCGTCGCCACATGAAGACATCTGGTCTACTTTAACCAGAGTACCTTCTATAATGTGTTTGTTTTGTCCCCTGCATGGAGTTCTTCCAACAATAGCCTTCTTCATACCATTCGCCCATAAAGGATGTGTTATCCCGTCAACAAATTCTCCCTCCGGTGCTGTTGGTCTTTGAATCTCCTTCAGGGTTACCGTGGGCTTCTTAGCTGCTCCACTGAGTGTTGCTCTCCTTGCTAAGCCTGTTAGCTTAGCTGAACGACCATGTCTCAGTAGGCTTGCTTTGTTCCTTTAAACCTCAAAGGTCTTCACAGACTTATATTCAAATGAAACTTTTTCTTTTTCTCTCTCCACTGAAAAGGTGAAACGATGTATCATTTTCCTTCCAGTCTACAATTATGCATAACTTTGTGCAGGGGGTCACTGGCCTAAAATAACCATGAGATACATTTGTTTCTACTTTCACTACAACTAAATGTGACACATTTCAAGCAGCCTGAATACTTTTTTGCCGCCCTTACGAATCGGCAACATTTACGTGTTCAGAGAGGCTCCACGGGCCAGGAGATGGAAACTGACACGCAGTCATGTTGCACAGACAGCTGAGCGAGAGCTAAGTGTTTGGTTAATGAAGGCTGAGGTACTCAGGGGGCACAGCTACTGTTGGCTCCGCTCTGCTCCCCGGTCGCGTGCCCTTTGATCAGATGCTGAGCACACCTGACATTTACACGCCTGCACGCTTTGCCACGTGTCATAAAACAAGCGCACCGCCGCTGCCCTCGCACGCAGGGCAGAGGTGATGTTTAATAACGGGGTGCGTATAATCACTCTTATTAGAATTCCACGTCCACGCCCCGACCCCTGGGAGAGGGCCGGGAAGGGGGGGTGATCTGTGCGCGTCTGAGAGTGTGTGAAAGACGGGGAGGGAGAGAAGGACAACGCGTGGCAGAAACCTTTCCGATCTTTAATTTTTCGGTCGGTTAGAATCTAATCTGTGATGTGGGATTGTTTATTTTTTATTTCTTATTTTATTATTCCAGCAACCCCAAGCATCAAAGCCATCAGTCCCAGTGAAGGCTGGACAACAGGGGGCGCGACGGTCATCATCATCGGAGACAACTTCTTCGACGGCCTCCAAGTCATTTTTGGAACAATGCTTGTCTGGAGTGAGGTGAGTCACACTTCACCTGTGATTACAAAAATATATTGCACTTGAATAATATCACACCGAGACGTTTTTATTGTTATTTGAGAATACGCAGCATCCCACATCAGGGAATATTTTTCACAGTTATTCTATAGGAAAGGCGTTAAGATTAATCTTGAAGCAAATATGAGATTTATCCATCACTGTTTAAGTTGACAAACATTTGCATATTAACTAAAGACTTCCTCCTTAAAATGGGAAAAAAAGGTTTTCTATCGTTTCATTTATTAGTTTGTTACTAATGGATTTTTATTCCTGCACTAGACAACTTTCTTTTCCCTCTTTCTAATTAGAGATGAACTCATTTAAGAGGAAAGCAATAAGCAGATAGGCAAATATGGAATCAGCTCCAAACATATTCAAATCTGTTTTACCTTAATCCCAAGAGATTATCAAAATCTGACTTGAAGCAGTAGAAAGGAATCAAGTAATTTGAAATATTGCAGAATAATATGCATTGATAAGTTTACCCCCCCCTTTTTTTTTTTGGTGCATTTCACAGAAAACATTTTTTAAATGAGCGCTTGAATTTGCAAGCCAGTAATTTTAGCTGTGTCAAAGTTCTTTATTTGCTATTAATGATCATTTTACATGCAGTCGTTCTGCTAACTCAGCACAGATAAAAATAGCCCTTTGTTTGGTTGCTGTCTTTGACTATGTGGGAGAAAAACAAACACAAGGCAACTTGAAAATTGAAGGAATCGATCAAGAAACACGAACAAAAATGATTAATAAGTCATTAAAAGCAATAAGTAACTTCAGACTGCAAGTACTTTTCACATCCACTTGAAAATCTGCAATCTGTGCCGCTTCCTTCCTTACCTGCCGTCTATTAGGCCGCGTTTGAAGGAACACTTTCTTGAAATACGTGCGCACGCCGTGCAGGACGCATCCCTTTGTAGGGAGCATCTGCCACATGACTAAAATGTAAATGCAGAGTGTGTGTGTGTGTGTGTGTAAAAAAAAAAACCGAAGGTCAGCAAGGCAGTGCAGCTAAACAGCTTTCTCTTTAGTAAAGGAATAATTCTATAAAAAGCTCCTATATTGTCTCGCTGAGGGGGTGCAGACAATGGTGGAATGAAAGCCTGGCTAAGTGAGGAATGAAAGGGACAGTTAAGAGCGACGCACACATGCATCCACACACTTAAAGTGCTGGCAGCGGCACTGATAGCTTTTGAGCGCTCCTAGCGTTCCGAGTGCTAGCTCGCTGCCGAGAGCTAGCTCTCAAACGAGGTCTCATCTGCGCTTTGTCATGATACCGTTTTCTTCAAAGACCCTTCAGAGTGCACACGCGCACGCCGCACTAAGTGGGCCTTTTTGTGCTTTCATGTGGCTGGATGGCTTCGGCTGACAGACACAGAGACGGGGCCGGTGGGGACAAGCATATACTTGCTTATGCTGTTCAATAGGTGCGAGCAGAGGAGAAGTGTGTTTTATTCATAAACAGATAACAGCTTTTGAATCCTTATTACATAGCCCACATCAGTGCTGATAACCATCCTAAGCCTCACAGTGACATTGCCTTGGGCTATGAGGCCACCTGAGGGCTTTTGGCGCTAACACATCATTTTCAGGCTTATTATACTGGAAAAAAATAAAAATAAAAAAAAGAAGAAAAAAACTGTCAAAGCTGCAAAACAAGAGGGGCTCAGACAATCCAAGAGTACTCCCAGGAGCGGCTGGTAAGATATGAAGTTTCGTTTCATTAACCCGCCTCGCTTCTGCCCTCTCTGTAGTTGATCACTCCCCACGCCATCCGTGTGCAGACCCCGCCCAGGCACATCCCAGGGGTGGTGGAAGTCACGCTGTCCTACAAATCCAAACAGTTCTGCAAAGGCACACCTGGACGCTTCATCTACACAGGTACCGCCGAAGCACCGACGTCGACGGCACCGAGCTGCAGAGCAATGACGCGGTCGAGCCGACGCCACGTCCCGCGCCCGTGATTTAAACCCGAGGCGTAAACGTAGATGAGGCGTAATCAGATGAACCGTGTTCCCACGCCGGCTTATTTTAGACACGCTTCTTTTGGCCGTATCCGCTGAAACTGTCGAGGTTGTGCATTTTATGTGCTTTGAGAGGAGAAAAAAAAACAAAAAAAACATGCACGCTAGACAATTTAAAGTTCAAAACGCGACTCGATAATTCAGTGAAAAGGAAAAAAAAAAAAAAAAAAAAAAAGAAGCCCTGCTGATCTGACGAGAAAGGGAATTTTGCCTCTTTTATGAAGCAGGTGAAGGTCAGGGGGGAGGTTTAACCTTTTGATTAGTGGGATTATCAAGAATTAACCCCCGTCGAAGGCGGGATTCAGTAAAAGCGGAAGCGTTTCACGCCGCCAGGGGTGCAAAAAAGGCTCTGGCGTTGCGTTGAAAAATGTAGCAGTGCGGTGAGCGAACGGCGGAAAAGGAGCGAATGTGAAGCAGTGATTAACCAGTGCGAGGCCGCAGGTCCTCTGGGGAGCCCGCGAATCACATAAATCTGTCTGTAATCTCAACCACTGATAGACTTAGGCACTAAGCCCCAACTGGAATTGCCAACATCTGACAAAATCATAACCGAGCGAGAAGCGTGCGAGTCGCCACGCATTTCTCTACATCTTGTGTCCTAATTACAGAGCAACTACACTATCTATCCACAACCATCAGTCACAGCTACGTGGATTTATGGTAAAGGCTGCAATCGGATGCTCTGCTGGCCTTTGCACCTATGTACTGGAGGCACATGCGTGCCGAAAAGTAACTGCATTACTAAGAAGGTGGGAGGCAGATGGGTGCGCAGCCTTTGCCGTGCCAGAGCTGTCCAACACCTCACAGGCTGCCAAACACACAGAGCTGTGTGGCTATACAGGAAGTGCATACAGGAGTGTCTGTGTGCCTTTTGGTTCGCCAGTCGTGTGGGACTCGTAAATGCCAGAGATTATCCAATCACAATTTTGTGACCAATTTCCGATCTCTTGTTTCTTTTCAAAGCTCTGACCCTTCTCTGCAGTTTTTCCTTTTTGCAGATACTTGTCTTTAAGAATTACAATATAGGCATTTAAAAGAGGTTTTTTTTTTTTTCTCTCTCTCTTGCTCTCCTCCCATAAATCTAGTGTGGAGGCGACAACGTGTGTGAAAGAGCCGCCATTGTAAAAAAAAGAAAGAAAAGGGGGGCGGGTTTACTATTGTTTTAAAACAAAGGCAAATGATTTATGGCATTGACATTTTAAACTGTCTTTATGGTCTCAGATTAGGGGTGACTGCAGTTAGCATCGGCACCATTAGTAAAAAAGGATTCTCAATGTTTATATCCTAGAAAATGGAGATTGTTGTAACGTATTTACAAATCTATAGACTTGTGTCTACATGTCATAGATGATTCGGTTTCCTGTTTCAGTTCTTCGACTGACTTCTGTTTAAACAGTTGAATGACAGTGGAAATACTGTTAAACCTCTGCTTTCACATTAAAGAGTGTGCTTAAAAGTGCAACCTGGCCCATATGCTCTCTCTATCCACCGAATCAAAGACATCAGATTTCTGGGCATTGACCAGCCGGTCACCGGTTTTTGATCAACAGCCAGCTCCTTGGTCCATCTCCAAACGGATAAATCCTGCGTCGCTTCCTGCCATCTTCAGTCCAATCACAATGTCACGTTCGGCTTTTCGGAAAACGCGTCATTGAGCGAATTCATCTTTCTCCCGCATTTTGCGCCCTCTTGGCCTCCGCACAGAGGACTCTCAACAGGTGAGAGGCTGCAAGGTTATCCGCCCGGAGCCGAGCACCGACGCCACCGAGCTGCTTGCCAAGCAACAACAACATCTTCACAAGGGCACAGTCAACCGTGGCGAGGCAGAGATCCCAGCCTGACTTTTTTTTTTTTTCCCTCACACTTCCTTTTTAGCCACCGCTGTGCATCCTCAGCGGGTATTTGGACCTTTCTCTCTCCCGACCTTCTGTATTGTTCCACTTCCCGCGAGGGGAGAAGGAGCCTGCTCTCGTTTAGCGTCGCGAGCGAGAGCCAGAAATGGTCGACGGGGTGAGAGAAACAAAACAAAAAAAATTGATGTGAGAGAAGGAGGAGAGGAGAAGCGGACGAGAGCGAGAGAGACAGAGAGAGAGATAGAGAAGAGGATTACCGTGGGCTACGTTACCCTCCTGGGTCTGTTTGGCACCAGTTTGAGCCCAGTTGCCAGTGGGTACTAATCATAGAGGATTGGCAGCGCCGTGTGGCAGCTGGCAGCCACGGCGCACACATAAACACACATCAACGCAGCCCAGCAGCATCAGACTTGCATGCACTCGTATATTCCACGTGCACGCACGCGCGTGCGCGCTCTGAATTACATTGGGGACAGCTGGCATTGCTAATCAACTTCTGCTGAGGAGAGGAAAGCGAGCAGCTCACAGACCTAATTAAGTCAACACATACCCAATACTGCTGCTACTGCTGCTTTGCAAACATGCTACCCTCATAACCCTTTCTTTGTGTTTCCTCTTTGCCGCACACCTTCGCCTGCATGATTATCGATACTCCCGCACGCAGCCAGAGCCACCAGCTGGACAAAAATTGGACTTTCGCTCTGGGTAGACGGGACAACTGAGGGAACTTTGGGTGCAGAGGAGAATCGCTGAGAAGCTATTACAGTAATGTGCTTCCTGTCGTCTCTGAGGACTCCTCTGTCATTAGACTTCCAAAAGCTTCAATTAGAATCATCAAAGGCAATTAAGCTATCCACTGATAAGAATAGAAGAATGTTGTTGTTTTATTTTTTATTTTTTTCCAATCCCTGCTCTTCCTCTGTCGTTTTATCCCTTTATCCCTCTTCTGTTCCACTCTCTGCCCTCTGCCATACCCACCTCTGGGGCTGAGAGCTCTCCCTAATCCCCCTCTCTTATTATCAGGTCATTGCTTACCCCGTCCCACCCCCCCCGCCAACCCCCAACCCCCGCCTCCCTCTACATCCTCCTCTGGGTGCGGATGCATCTCCACGTTGACTTGTGTATCACCTCTTCGCTGGGTTGTCGCAACATTCATCAAGGAAGCGCTCCCTTTTCTTTTCTCCATGCAATATAAGGCGATAATGCTCCACCAGCAGGACCCACGTGTCCACGCGTTCTTGTGTGCGGGGCTGGAATGCCGGCCTCAGATTGGGAGAGTTGATGAATCGCCCGTGTCGTTGAAAAGGCAATCCCCCTCCCTCCTCAGTATGCAACCTTGTCTGTGTGCCGCTTCCACCTCGGCTTCTGCTGATATTAAAAGGCTCTGCTGGCTCACATTAAGGGCTGCCGGTGACGCACGGCAGCCCGTCGCGCGCGCGCGCACCCGCACCCGCGCGCAAACATTAGGGGTGGTTTTTCAGCAATGAGTGCAGATTAGGTGTGGTGGAAACATCAGTCAGCTTGCAGCCAGGAGGAGCAGGGACAGCGAGAGGAAAAAAGACAAAAGTCAAGAAGAGAATTTAAACCAGCTGCCGCTGACATCCTTTCCCCGTCTCTGCGGAGCTTCTGCCTTCTGAGCTCTAAATTAGTTTTAGGAGTAGAGGAAGCTCAGGCAGTCAGTTGCCTGTCATTTTAGAACACTGCATGTTCTGTTGGGGAGCACAGATAATGCCAAGGGGTGTGATGCAAGCATGAAGATGCTCTTACAAGCCTGAAAAATAACGCTAGGTCTCAGTGTCTTGCGAAAGGATTCATAGTCCTTGAACTTTTCTGCATTTTGTCTCCTTATAATAGCGAACATTTCTGTATTTTATTGGAAATTTGCATGAAAGGCCAACACAAAGTAGTGCCTGTGCTTATAAAATGCATCCCCCCTGATTTTCCTTTCACAACATCCCCTTCCCTGGATGTTGAGACTGTGGCAAGATTTTCAAATCTTACCACAGACTCTGCTGAATTTAGCTTAAGGATTTGACTGGGCCACACCACCTCATGAAAATGCTTTGATCTTAAGCTTTCCATTGTAACTTGCGGTATATTTCTAGGGTGGCTTTCCTCGTAAAAAGTGAACCTCTGACTGAGTCTCAAGTTTCTTACAGCCTTTAAATGGGATTTCTTCAAGAATTGCCACGAGTTTAGCGCCTTCATTTTTCTGATCACTTGACTGCTGAGGAAAAGCTTCATCTCAGTATGATGCTGCCATCGCCATGTTGACCTGCAGGCAGATGAATCCATGAGTGATTACCGATGTTGCTTTTGGAAAACAAGACCTTTTTAAAGGCCACATTTGTGGGGTTCACAAATAAAAGTCGTGCTTTCAACAGATGTTCCCACCTGACTTCTGAAGACAGTTTGTTACACTGGGTTTTATTTAGAGGCATCAGATTAAAGAGGGGTGAATATAAATATATGCCACATTTTCCCTTTTCCTGAGTTTTAACAGTAAAATATTTAGCTGAAGTCGATGTTTGTTGGTGACTGGAAAACAAACGAACGATTATGACGTCACAGTCAGCAGGCACCATCCCATCACTGAGAAACCGCAGGCGAACCCAAGTTTCTGTGTGCCGGTTACAACGGCGGCTGGAAAAGACAAGAGTTTTGTTGTTGACTTGCAATTCAGAAACAACTCGCATGCGTCCCTGATTGTTGTCCTGGAAGCTTCTCTTCATCTGCTCCTGGATCCGACTCAGGGTCAAAGATGCTATGAAGTGCAAATGCACATGTTGAATGGGCGTGGCCACCAGCAATTGCTTGTATTTAAGGCCCCAGAACAGCTAATTCTGAAAGTCAGAATTAAAATTGCATTATCTGAGAATGATTTTATAAAAACATTATCATGAAAATGTTCAGCTTCACTCAGCAACATGTTCTAATTAGTTCAGGGAAGCATAATAAAGCTTGTTGTCGTGACATTGGAAAAGTCCTAGTGGCATGAATGCTTTTCCAAAGCACTGGCAATGCAAGGTTTCACTTTATAATCAAACCAAGGAAAGCTCGGTTTAATTCGATGCAACTTTTTCAGCAGAAAATATGCGGGATTTTATTTATTTATTTATTTTTTATGCATGACTAAAGATAACATCCCCGCAGATAAACACATTCAGATATAAACTCGCGATGCCCCCACACACGCGTACGGGCGCATTGACGACGCACATGTCGTCTGGCAATAAAAGCTGGGTTCGACCGTGAGGTGGTCAATTACTTGCCCCGCTCCTATTTGTGAATGCTGCCTTTTATTGAGCTTGGGCGGATGCCTGCTGTTGATTAAACCGGCCCAGTCTTACAGCTGCTGGAAACCGGGCCAGCCGAGGGAGCCGCATACATTCCCGGTCCCTAACTGCAACAAAACTCACACCTCTATTTGAGATTGAGATTAATTTTCTGCACCATGTGGCTTGTCTTCCCTCTTTAGCATGCTGCCTTCTTATTATGGGAACATCTGCTCCATGATGATGATGATGTAAATGAATTTGGATGTAGATTATTTTATACCCTGCTGAAAATGAGCAGCCTTCACCAGAGGGAACGGTTTCTTACTTCTTTTTTTTTTTTTTTATGTCTTAATTCAAGCGCACAGTTTCTATCTGGATTTTTCTTTGCATTCTCCCTGTGAGGCTCCTAGCTGTCAGGTATTGTTAACTGTCGACATGCACTTTTTGCAACAGATAATTAGGGCTTACGTTCTAGCAGCGTCCTCACCTCCATTGATTTGTAGAATCTCCATCTTTTCCCACCTCCCCACCCAACCCCTCTTTCTCTCTCTCTCTCTCTCTCCGTTGGGCTCAGCCTCTCCCTTCCTTTAGGAGCGAAAAGCTCCACTCATCTGTTTTCTCTGTATGAATTTCCAGCCACGCATTAGTCTCCCTGACATGTTCAAGCGATGCTTTATTTAGCTTGTCGGATTCTGCAAATAAACGCAATCTCAGGGTTTATGGAAAAATGGATAAAAATTAGATTGTAAGGTATTGATCTGGATTGTGAGTAGTTGGTGGGGGGTGTTTCTTATGTGTGTGTGTGTGTGTGTGTGTGTGTGTGTGTGTGTGTGTGTGTGTGTGTGTGTGAGTGAAAAGGAAGGCAAAGGGGGAGGTGGGATGGGGTCTTAGTGGGCAGCTCTCATCTGTGTGAGGAGGAGGAAAGGAAGGGAGGGAGGGGAGGGGATAGGGGCAGAAATGAAGCCGTAATTCAGGGCTATTGAACCCCCTGCCACTGGCGGCATCGATCGCCAAGCAGCGCTTATGAGATCACACCTGAGCACGGGAGACTGCAGAGGGGAGGGAAGGACAGGGAGCGAAGAGAGGGGGAGGGAGCGAGGGAGAAACAGAAGGTTGTGATATGATCAGCTCCTTACCCTGCCGTCTGAGGGCCTGTTAAGGTGTTAACATCAAGCCTCAGAGCCAATTACCTAACCCTGCAACTACCCTACCCACTCACCTCCCGGCACACACAGCGCTGTGACACAAGCCGCGGAGACAGGGCGACCGGGCGCTGACTTTTCAGCTTCCGCGACGACTGGACTGTTCTGATTTCTCAATTATCCTCCCACTTTCTCCTTACGCACCCAACATTCACCCTCAACGCCTCCCTCTCCAATCCCTCCACCCCCTCTTCGACACCCTAGCTTGATTTCCTTCCCTTCCTCCCCTCCTTTCCACCCTCACCTCTTCGTACGCACTCCCCCTGCGGCTCTGTGGGTTATTATAGTGAAATATGAAGCGATGTGGATTCTAGGCTTCATGAAATTTCCATGAGCATTGATCTGATCTGATGTGGGTGATTGCTAGGTGAATCCCTCCAGTCCAGGGCTGTTGCTCATCTATTCATTTATTTATGGCAGTTATGTTTTACTGGCTTTGATTTGCTCTTCTGGAGAGCGACAGCTAAGGATTATAAATATACCTGTATGAGAGAGTGGGAGCTTTGAATCCCAGAGTGCAGAAGCTCACCACTCCTTTTTTTTTTTTTTTTTCCTCTAGCACTAACTTCTGCTGTGAAATGTAAGATATTGAACATAGACCTTACATTCATTTTTGCAAGATTATCACTGAAAAGTTAATTAATTTCATTGTAGAAAAAAAAAGAAATTTTTGACCTATCCAACCGGATCGATTGAGAACCAATTCTCATTAACATTAAAGAGCTGGAAAAGAAGCATGAAAGCAATATTACACCACACTATACAGCAAAAGAGAGAACGATTTTACACTATTAGCACCAGAAAAGACTAAAGTAAACAGCAAACATCATGAAATCAAGCAAAAAGTGCAGCTTTGTTGGGTGATTTTTATTAAAGCATGTTTAAGAGAAGAAGAGAGACCAAATGAGGTACAGGGTTTGAGAAGCAAAAACCCAAACCTTCAAGCAGCACTTTGTTATTGGTATTAAGTCATAACTGTACATTTGAAGGAGTTTTCTTAGTGAGCATTTCATTGTTTGAGGAGTGCTTACACTGGTCAGGTCAGCAGTGTCATAAGTATTAAAACTCATTTTTATTTACCTTATGTAATCTTCAAATATTTTGGGGAATTTAACTTTTGGCCATCAAAATGAACAGAAACAGTAACTTGATCTATATATCACTTTCTCTGCTACAAATTAATAAAAGGATACCACTCTATGAACTGAATTCCTAAGAAAAATGAACTTTTCCAAGATATTCTAATTCATGCAGATGCACCTGTTAGGGCATAAAAAAAAAAAAAAAAAGGCAACAAATAATCCCTAAAGAGATGGAGCAAAAGTAGTTAGCGAAGTGCGTCGTCACCCCGCCCCCACACACACCAGCGCCTCCTCTGGTTTATGGCCCTTGAAAACGAGCAGAGACAATATCGTTTCCTCTCTCAATTACCAAAATTGTGTCTTTATTTGTAATAGGGGTATCCTGTATGTCCTAGGGTTTTTTATGCTATTGTTCACTCGAGGCTCATTTGGCACATTGAGCAGAACTGATAAAAAATTCATCATAAAAACAAAAGCCTTTGAGACGAAACAGAGGATTTTGCCGGAACAATCCCCCCCTTCCTCTCTCCCCCCACTCTTTTCTCCTCTGACTCTGGTGGGTCCTAATCCAGGGAAAATCCTTCTTTAGGCTTTGCGGGGATCAGACAATGGGGGAAGTAATGTCAAATATTTGTCCCCAGAAATAATTCACGGCGTATTTGTTGCGTGCGATCGTGTCATTGTGTTTTTGTTTCATCCGTTGGATCATCCAGCCTCTAATGTGCGTCCTTCTTGGGAAGTTGAGCCTGCCCCTGGCACCGGGACTTTTACTCCTTCTTCCCTCTGGCGTCTTTGCTTCGAGCTATTCACCTTTCCTTTCATTCACTCTTATGGATTACTGGGAGCAGTCCACAGGGAGAGCTGTCCAAATATGTTTGTGTTGCCAAAGGAGAGCATCACCTACTCTTGCTCCTGTCTTTGGTTCAAGTGCGTGTGTGCGTGTGTGTGTGTGTGTGTGTGTGTGTGAAGCAATGGTGAAATCACGAGAGGTCCAGCAGGACAGCTTGTACCCATACCCTCTGGGGGCCCTTTTTTTTTTCTTTTCTGTTTTTTTTCTTGGGGCCGCCTAGTCAGCCTGGCTGCTCAGATGTGAGGCATCAGCCCTCAGGAAACATCCAAGCTGCGACCCACAGGGAAAACAGACGGATGGGACAAAACGCACCAAGGCAATTCCCAGCGAATAGCAGTAGCTTTTCTTTGTCTCCCGGCACAAAATACGAGTCCAAGCGCACTCAGGCGACCGGGCGTTCGGAAGGGAGGGACGCTCCCCTGAAAAGCAGTCAGGGCCTCACGTTGACTTCCAAGGTGGCCCAGGAGCGAGCGAAGACGGTTCAGAGGCACAGCGAGACGGGGAGAAAGGCAGAGACAGTACATTAGGAATGAATTATGTGGAGAGAGCACTTATCCAGCAGTCCTCCTCTGAAGTGTTTGTACTGTACGCCTCAGATCTTCATTGTATTTATTCTAATGTTTAAATATTCATGGTAAATCTTCTCATATTCAATTACCGTTGCACGACCACAGCATGCAGAGAGAGTGCTTTCTCCCTGCCGCCAGGATGAGCTCACTCTGTGTGCGTTGTGTGTGTGTGTGTGTGTGTGTTTAGCTTGTTCCCCGGAGCTATCAAGCCTTTGTTATATTGGAACCAAGCTCTGTAATTGCTTATATTAGTCGCTGATCAACGCAAGACCACAAGATTCACACACACACACACAGTCACGCACACAAATGTATTCACCCCCGCATGATTCCTGACAGTCTTTTTATTAACCACCAAAGCAGGAGACAGAGAGAGATTCATTACATCACAGGCTAACAAAGACACACACCAGAGCCTATGGAGAATACCTACGTTTGTGCCGCGTTCGGTTTCACGCTCGGATTAAGTCAGGTGTCCGGGACGCGTCCTGTCATGTTTCTCGGCTAAACCTTGTGTGTTTTTTCTTATCAAGAGTCATAGACTTAAAGCGTTTATTTCTGTATTGTCATCATGTTGTCTTTTTTTTTTTTTTTTTTTTTAATTTCAGCACTAAACGAGCCAACAATAGACTACGGCTTCCAGAGATTACAGAAGGTCATCCCCAGACACCCTGGAGACCAGGAGCGATTACCCAAGGTACAGCGCCGCTCCACTCTTCTCGTGTTAACATCGTTCTACTGCTTGCCCAGTGAAATGATTCCACAGCAGCTTGACGTGGTATAACTGGAAGACATGAGATGTATTGAAAACATCTTGAGTTTCATAGAAATAGCAAAGGGCGTTGTGTCCTCGCGCGAAGTTAATTCTTCAGAGACAGTCGAACATGCATGACAGACCAAAGAATGCACATGATGTCATGGAGCAATTCCTTTCATTACTATTCTTACCCCTTGAAGTTTTTTCATAAATTGCGATGTATTGTATTGGGATTTTCTGTGATAGAGCAACACAGAGTAGTGCATGAGAAGTTATGGTTGCAAGGAAATCTAAAATTTAAAAAGTATGCCATGCATTTTTGACCCTCGCACCCTTTAATAAAACTCCTTTTGGAACATCTGGATATTTAAAGTCCCACCAATTTGTAATTTATTCTCAATTTAAATCCAGTTGTTAAATCTCTGTGAAATTCTGAGAATGTTAGTGAACAAACTCTTCCCACAGTTCAAAATGTGACTGCTGGGTCAATTGGTCATTATGAATTCCCCTTAGTGTGTGTGTGTGTGTGTGTAGTTGTTTGTCCTGTATTTCTTAGTGTGATGAACTGGTCACTTATTTGAGGTTTACATCACCTCTCGCCTGATGACCACTTGAGATTAGAGCCAGCAACCCCACAATAAAAAAGTGGGATTGGATGGATGTGTTAGAATGGTCTAATCAAAGTACAGACTTAAGCCAAATGGCGACCAATCTGACTGAGTTTAAAGAGTGAGCAAAAATGTCTTTGTTGACATTTTTCAGAGAAAGGTGTTTCAGTTGAGGTCATATCATATGCCATATTTTTAAAGATTTTGATTGTATGTTCTTTTTTTAAACTATGTACCATTCAACTTCACACCTTTGAACCGCTTAGTGTTAGTCTGCCATATAAAATGGAAATAATACACTTCTAACAGGACAAAATGCAAAAAGTTGCGGAATGCTTGTGCCGGGCACGGTTTATGGAAATTTTCCACAGAAGGAGATAATTAACAGGAACAACAAATAAAAAGCAGCTCCATTTATTCTTCCGCTGAGTGTAAGGTCATTTAAACTGGCAAAGAGGGGTAGATGCAGGGAGGAAAAGAGGAATAGAGGGAGGAAAGGAGGCTGAGGCAGAAGCAGGTTAGGTGATCCATCATAGCTGTCCAGTCCTACCTCCTGCCGGGTCAGTGGATCGAAGTCAACCCCGGGTGGACTTTATTACTTTCAGCACACATCCACAAGAGCAGCGCGCACTAAAAGAAGTGCACACGTGCACGTGTGCACCGGGTGGAGAGAAGTGGCCACGAGGTAGAGATGCAGAGGGAAGATAAAGAACTTGCCGATCCTGGCGGAGCGTCTGGTGGATGCGCGACTTGTCCCGTTGAGTTCTGGTCTTTAGCCTATCAACCCCCCATATCTCTCTAAATGTCTTCGTATCCATCCATCCGTCTCCTCTTCCCACTCGGGCTCGTTCTCCCTCACTCTGTGGTGTCTCTTTCCTTTCTAAATGAACAGCGGTAGCTGGCAGGCCCGCTTGTTCATTTCAGAGCTATTGATTTGCGCCTTTATTGAGGTAATAACACTTTGTTGACCACACTTCTCCCAATTGTTGGCCTCAATCATCTCAGTTGGGCAGGACAGAGGAACATGCAGGCAACTCCTGGATCTACATACAATCACATTGTCTCGACAAAGTATTCATAGAAGTTAGAAACGTGTACATTTGTCTGATTAAAACTATTAAGAGGTTTGTTCATTCTTGTGCCCAATAGTTTTCACTCGATCTGATTGAAAAGAGGACATCTTAAAAGATCAGCTTTCAAGTCTTTTCACAAATTCTCAAGTGCATTTAGGTTTGGACTTAAATTGAGTCATTTATATACTTTGATCTAAACTGTCCCTTTGTCAAACGCACTCGTTGACTGGAGCTGGACGACGTGTTAAAATCTGCAGATATTGTTTGATAACCTGACCCAGCTCTCTCTGGCATGTTTGCCGGGTCCCTCTGTCCTCTGATTGTTCTCTAACAACTCTGAGTCCTTCACAGAACAGCTGGGTTTCCTTTGAGATAGAATCACAATCAGGTGATTTCTTGGAAGCAATTTTTGCAATAATTTTGATTTAGGAGTGTGACTTTTACTTTGAAAAACCGGGATGTATTATTTCCCGTATCAGGTGTGAGTCATTTTTCAAGGCACGGTTTCTTTGTCAAACCTCCTTTGTCAGTTTGTAAATGGATGAAGAATCTTACTCTGAACATGTTCAAAGGGGAGCAAGCAGCTAGACACCTCACAGGAACAACACACACACACACACACACACACACACACACACACACACACACACATACATGCAGTGGTGTTTTCAGATCTTGTGGGGACTTTATGTTGGCTCCAGTCATTTTCTGCAGCCTAACTTTTGCCCTAACCCCCCCAAAAAGTCAATTCACCCCTCAGCTCTAAACCTAACCCAAAAATAGCATTTCCCCTCATGGGGACCAAGAAAATGTCCCCACATCCCCACATTGTAGACAGAAACAGGTCCCCACAAGTATATAAAAACCAGGTTCATACACACACACTCTGCTGTAGGTAATAGACAGACTGTGAGAGAGACTAGGTAGCTGGACTGCATGGAGTTCAGCAGAAGCTGTGGGCGTCTGGGTGTTGCTAATGAGTGACCGGCCCTCCAGACGGGGGCCAGGCTCTGCTCTGGATCAGGTTCCCCTTCCTGTTGATGTCTCTGTGGGCCTGACTTTACGGGAAGAGACCCTTGCGCTCAGGAAATGGTCTCCCCTTACAGCGGCAGAGCTAACCACATTTATCTGTTTATCAAAACGACTCTGGAGCTCGGCCTAATCGCGTTTAGTCACTGGACAGATCCCCGGCTAACGAGAGGCTGATAGGCACAGACGGGGCACAGGACCACGAGAGAGTGATTAATAGAAGAGGGAGACGAAAGAAAGTAGTTTGGAGACACAGGTGGGGAAGGGAGGGCGCGCGGGGGGGGTTTAAGTGACCGAGCGCTCACGTGTCCTCCCGGAACATCGTTAACACTCCAGCTGCGGATCTGGTTGGGTCCTAATGCCTCACACTTCCCTCATTTCCCCCTCTTCTTCTCCTCCGCCTCATCCCTCTCTTTCCCCTCCATCCGTCCATCTACCTATCTAGCGGTCCCTGGGAGGCGTGTGGCGTGGAGGAGAAGCAGAGAGAAAGGAAAGGCGGAGAGCAGCACATACATACTAAAGAACCACTTACCTTCCTAGGGCCTCTACATCTCTCAATCACCTGAAGCAGGCCTCCTCTCTGGTCTCCCCCTCCTCCCCCGCCCCGCCGCCTCCCCCCAAGATAGTGCTAGTAATGGGAGGTTAACACAGAGGCAGCGCTCCCATTATTGAGTGAATTTAGCACCTCGGACAGCGCTCTACAATCTTTATTGCTTTGCTGACCCTCTCGTCATGTCTCGGCCGTGCTCGACAGCTTCCACATGTGTGCGGCTGCGCATATGCGTGTGTGTGTGTGCGTGTGCGTGTGTGTGTGTGTGTGTGTGTGTGTGTGTGGGAGTGGGAGTGGTGGGCGGAGGGGAGGGGGAGTTTGATATGAGGTCTGATTGAAAGGCGGTGTGTCACGGAACAGAGAGCACACATGCTTCGGGGCTTGTTCACAGCGAGGGATACACTCAGGAGAGTATAACGCACAGCGTGTGTGGAAAAGAAAGAGGGAGAGAAAGAAACTGGAGGGGGGGTGAAGGGGGCGGGGGCTGCAATTTTCTGGTTGTCGCACCTCCAGCATATATCCTGGCCCCGGCACATTAACTTTTAAAAAGGGTTTTGTAGGGCTGTAGGTGTCTCCATCACATGCACACACATATATAACGACTGCCTGGAGTCACCCACTCATCCACTCAGGGAGGGGAAAGGAACAGAGACGGAGAGAGGAGAGAGAGAGGGGGGGAGGGGGGGCCTGCGGGTGGAGCGGGGTGTGGGGGGTGGGGGGTGGGGGGCGGCGGTTACACTGCGTTAGGATAAATGTTTGATGTGGGAAATTCCGCTCGGCGGTTTTCACCTGAGCAATGATGTTCTACATTTATCACACAAAGTGGATGTGGGGGCCATTCACTCGGATCATTACCGGGGTTAATACGGGCCAGGAGACGAGAGTGTTGCCACTGACTGGGGGTGGTTGTGTAGCCGTCAACCTGATGATATGTTGTGTTAAATGAAATTGATGCGTGATCATGCGCACCGGAGTCGCGATCCATCAGTGACAAAAAAAAAAAAAAAAAAAAGGGGGGGGGGGATAAAAAAGAAGGGGAGTAGATGCAGAAGATGGTTGACTGATAGAGAGATATAGGCTCATGTTTTATTCACTGATAACAGTATCTTCCCTCTCCTCTCCCAAACTGCCCCGGCTGGTAACAAAGTGCTGGGATAGGCCCATTTCTCTTCCTCACCCTGCCTCTGTCTGCTTCCCCCCCACCCCCCTCCTCTCTTTGCCACTCTCTGTTCTGCATTCACAGCATAATGGAAGAAGTGAAACGTAATAAAAGTGACTGAACTCTTTGAGCCGTCACGCTCCTGATCAATCCCTTTCCTCTCTCTCTCTCTCTCTGTCTGTTTCTTTGAATGTAGGAGGTGATTTTAAAGAGAGCCGCCGACCTGGTGGAAGCCTTGTATGGGATGCCTCACAATAACCAGGTGATGACACTTACACAGAAACGCCATAATCCATATGATGCTCTGAGGTTCTCATGGTAACCTGAAGGAAATGTGTCGTGGTTTCACGGCATTCTTGTATTTACACATACAATTGAAATACAATGTGATCTAATTACTTTTAGCATAAACGTGGATGACGCTCGTTCAGCTTCCTTGACATGACTTCCCATCTTTTTCGCGGCTGTAAATATTTCCTGATTGGATAATTTGTTTGTCTTGGAAGCATGGAAAGGTTTGGTCGCCATCCGCAGCCAGCTCAGTGAAAGTGGGGGAAAAGGCGGCGCAGCGTTACTCTTTACTCCATGCAGCCAAAGAAAACACCGGTCTCTTCCTTAGTTTTATGGTTCATTAAAAGAACCTTAAACTGCAGGAATGTTGATTTTTCACACAGTTTCTCTTGTTTAATTTCCTGTGAATCAGATGCCAAAGAAGGTTTGGAAGAGATTTAGGGTTAGCAGAGAGAAATGCTAACGCTCCCCTCCCCCACCTGTTTCTTGGGAAGTCATGACCTGGACTATTAAGAGTGGACGGCTTGCTGCTCCAGTGCTGTAAAACAGACATCTGCAGACTCTGGACAGCTACACACATATCCTGACTAAACTACCAACTTCTCGTAGTTTAGCGAGAAGGCAGACTGTTCACCACAGCAAGCACTTCAGTGGAAAATACACACTGACTTATTTTTGCTCAAGTCAGTGCATAGGAAACAAAGTAACAGTGAACAAATATTATAGGTATCGGCAATAGAACTGTAATAATCCGCATGTCACACTCTACCAGAAATAGAAATTGTTGTTGCTTTTCAATGGAAGTCATTACAACATGTTAGACTTTTTAAAAGATTTTTGCATTAATGCTGTGATATAGTGAGGCTATTGTACTGTGATGACAAGCCTGGAGTCTCACGCTATATGTGGTGCAAATGGGAATATTTAATCTCTTTTATCACAGACTAGGAGAAAAGCTGAAGAAGCAAAGTGATCATTACGAGGCTCTAAATGTTTGCTGATTTAAACATGCATGCACAGAAACACACAGCAGATTCCAGGGCTGTCATAAAGAACCGTTTAATATGAACAAAGAATCAAGCTAAAGTCTAAAAGCACGTGGCAAAAACTAGATATGATGTTGCAGCTTCAATGGATGAGAAGCATTGGATTTGTGGGAAAACATTTAAAACGAATGATGCCAAGTTTTCCGGAAAATTCATCCTAAACTCAGAACGCTCGCGGAAATTGCTGAAAGCTCAAGAGCTACATCTCAAACTCTAAATGTCTCACTTGTCAAAGTTAACGACAGTAAAATCACAATGAGCCAAAACAAATTACGTTGAATATAAATGAACAAAAGACTTTGGGAAGAATGTCCATTGGTAAAAAAAAAAAAAACTAATGTCGACGTATGACTGACAGTTCTGGGATTATAGAAATAGAAACTCAACATACAACACAAATATCCCTTATTCGCCTTTAAGCAATGTGACGAATGATTGATGGTTTGGGTTTGTTTTGCTCTATACCAAAGTATTTTGAAGTCAAAAGTCAAGTTTGTGAATGTTTTTTTTTTTTCTTTTTACATTTGAGGTTGGATTAAAAACATTATATATACTGGCAAAAACTGATTCATTTCCATTACGCGCTGAGATTTAAGATTCAATAATTAAAAGAGGGCGCGCTTTCTAAATACCACTGTAATAATTGTCTAATTCCTTTTCTATCAGTAACCAGAGCTGGTTTGTTTTCTTCCTGCTGGTTAGGAGATGATTCTGAAACGAGCGGCGGACATCGCAGAGGCCCTCTACACCACGGTGCCGCGGGGGCACAACCAGCTCGCCAGTCTGGGCAGCAGCTCCGTCCACGCCGGCATGATGGCTGTAAACTCCTTCACCGGGTCGGAGGTGGCACAAACGGCCAATCAGGGTGAGCGGAGCGCAGCGAGAAATGGTTGAAGTCCAACACGGAGGGAAAAGTGACAGGAGTCTAATTTATTTTCCTCTTTCTGAGACGGATAGTAAAAATGAGTAGTGCAATGGAAATTTTATTTTTCATGTGGGAAATATAGCGGGGGTTGATTTAAGAGCGCGGAGCGTCGAAGAAAACCTTTAAAATGCGGGACAAGGGAAGGAGAGCGGGGCTGGCGGGTGGCAGTGGGGACGAGGGGGGGAAAACTCGAAAGGAGCAAAAGAATGGCTGTGAAAGAGTGAGGAATGGAGAAAAAGAGAGCCATGGATGGAGTACGATAGAGAAAAATGAGTGGGCCCTCAGGGTGTGTATATCAGACTGGGGTCGGTCCTTGTCTGACAGAGAGAGATGTGGGTGCAGTCAGTGGTGATTCATCACATGTATCAGGGGAGCGAGAGGAGAGCGGATGGACCTGCCTCTGGAATGTGTCTCAATAATTCCAAAGAGCTTCTTCTGCCCTTCGTCTTCATCTGGAAACATCTGCAGGCATGAGGCAAACAAGGGAGGTCAGCTGTGTATCCCGTAGACCGCAGCTTGTATCATGTGAGGTGAGAATGGGGAGAATGGATGCTAATTATGGAAGAGTGGTGCGCTGGAGAAGAAGAAGGGAAAAAAAATGGACCACGGTATTAAAAAAAACACTTTCACTTCCAGCTGTTTTTCCTCCGGCGTCAGCATGTTCAACCTGAGAAGTCTATTTATCGTCTTCCTCACTACACTGTCCACCTTGTACTCACTCTTTCAAGTGAAGGAGCTCTCCAACCTATCAGAAATACAGGCTTCATTCTTTATAAATTACAGCAAGGCTGTGGGAGCACTTTGGTGTTAATTGCCTTGTCAATGCATCTAAAACTGGAGGGGAGCCAGCGGGGTTAAAGGCCTCTTGTTTCAGTTGTCGGATCTCTAATATCATTCTTCTTCCACTCTGTTCATTGCTTTCGCGCTTTGCCATATGTGTAAGAGGTTTTTAAGAAATCTTGTTGGCTCATATTGCTGCATCCATCAGACTTGTATGGAGTTGAGTACTTGGCAGGCTTGCATGGAATCTTTCTCTATTTTCCCTCCATCTGCTTTACCTTCTAACACAAATCTTTCTGTCTTTCCTTTTTTTTTTTTTTTCTCTCCCTGTCCATAGGTTTCAGTAGAAGTACAAGCAGTGTGTCCCCTCATGGTTACGTCCCCAGCTCCACTCCTCAGCAGGGCAGCTACAGCTCTGTCTCCACTAGCATGAATGGCTACGCTAATTCTGGCATGGCAACCCTGGGCACTTCACCCAACTTCCTCAATGGATCGGCAGGCAACTCGCCCTATGCTAGTGAGTAAATACATCACATCTTTCAGGCTAGAGAGGTGGGAAAAGACTGACCTCCCCCCCCATCCTCCTGCCTCACTGCCCCCCTCCCAAACGATTGTTGAGGCTTAAACTTGAGTAATTATTTTAGAAAAGAAAAATAAACCGTCCTGGTCATGATGAGACTGCTACCTAGTTAAGTCTAGGTAAGACTGTCATAGGTAAAAATCCCGGATAAGCCCCCAAATCTGTTGCAAAAAAATAAACAAAGAAAAACAAACTGCAGCATAGAAAACTGGCTTGAGTTTTAATATTCAATATATAAAGACAAGGAAAGGAAAGGAAAGGAGAGGAAAGGAAAGGAAAGGAAAGGAAAGGAAAGGAAAGGAAAGGAAAGGAAAGGAAAGAAACAAGAATCCAAAATGATTGTCTGGTTCAAATCCAAACCCGACTCCCAGAAGTCGTCTTTTATGGCTCGTTTATGACTCCCAAAATTGTTGTAATCAAACAAATCTCTGTCAGTAATCAAATATACAGACAAACCTGCACAATTTTGAGTATTTACTAAGTGAAGCAGTGAAGAGAAAAACATCATTTCCATGTCCAGCATGACCTTCTACCCCCTTTAAATTATCAATCATTTCCAATTCTTATTATTAAAAACTAAGACTCAAGATGGGTTTTATTGTTATTATTATTATTATTCTCATTGTGGTTTCTCCCCAATCACTCATTTCCAACATAACCGAATGCGTTTTTGAGACGGACCGAGGAACAAAAGTGAGATCAAGAGTCGACTCTGAAGTATTACAGTTCTGCTGGGTCATCTGTTTCTTTAAGAGCAGAGTCAAACACAAATCCCTGCTTTATTGGCCAGGAGAGCATATCACCTAGCACCCCCCTTCAAAATACACACACACGCACACACGCACACACACACCCACACACACACACACAAACACACACACACACCCCCACGCACACACGCACACACACACACACACACACACACACACACAAACACACACACATCCGGCCCACTTCTGTGCACACACTTTCACCTCCTACATTAAAGACCCTTGATTAAATCAATAAACTAATTGCTAGAGAAGCAATTCCATTTCAGCTCTTTGATTCCTGAGTGTTAACAAGTATTTTAACAGGCTCATCGGCCCCACACAGACACTTTCAATCAATGGCCCCTCGGCCTGCCTTTGTAGGTCCAATTTTCATTAATTGATTAGTTAGGCCCCTTCATAAATGGATTATGACTTTATTGCAAAGGATTTGTCAGGAAGAGCCATAAAAACTAAGTGTTGGATAATAACAACAATAAAAGCAGACGCAGGTATCAGAGGGCAGGTGAAATACGACTCATTTGATTGTAAAATCACTGGGGGGGGGGGTAAATGCTCTTAGTGTATTAGGAGGCAAAAGACAAACATGGCAGAAATGAATGGATGGGCAGGTGAAGGCGTTCTTTTTATTTGTTGCTGATTTTTGGGGTCTTCTTGTAAATACAACTGAAGGCTTCAGTTTAATTCCAGTTTCACAAAAAGTTTTTGGAGCTTTTGTTCAAAACTGCTCTGCTGTTTAATATCTTTTTTTTTTATATATATCTTCTTGCCATTAAAGCTCCATGACTGCATGAAGCCCTGAGATATTCGAGTTCCTAATGGCTCCTGTCCTGCTAATCAAAAGTTTAGATTTAAAGCTTACATGTGTTAAAGTCAGTGTTTAAGTTTAAAGCAGGCTGAATGATTGGTTTAGACCGGCTGCAGTGAAGGTATCGCTGCTAATTTTGGCTAACTTGCAGCAAATAAAGTTCACTCTGATCAATAACAAAAGCAGTATATTTCCATTGATGACCTATATTCAGAAACTTTGGAATGACAGCTCATTCATTTGTATAACAAACTATATGATCTCTAAAGTGATTTTCTTATTTTATTTACGCATTAATGACTTTCTTGCTCAATGAAACGTTTGCTATTGCTAATTATTTAAGAACTTCATAGCAGCGTTGCTGTCTCAGGCACTTTGATGTGATTATTAAAACCCTTCAAGCAACACATTTTCTGAAGAACAATAAGTTGACAAACCCAGTAGTCTTTTCTGACATAAAAGCAGCCGTCGTTTTTCTTTCTCTGCTCATTGAACGGCAGATGCCGAAGCGGTCCCTCGCAGTCCCTCCGAGCTGCAGTAGTTTCTTCTACCTCCGCAATCCAGCTTTAAATGAACCACTCATACGTGACGCCTCTACTGGTTGATCAGTCAGGAAAAGAAAAAAAAATAATTCTAAGAATAAAAACTAAGCAACTCACCAAATCTTTTTGGTCATATTTACAAACCACTGAAGGCGCAAAGTCTGAATTGTGAAATTTAAAATGAAATCAAATGCACAGATGGTGGCTTAAATATGTGTCTAAATATACTTAGGATGGTTTATGCATTGTTTGGCTTCACCACAATGTTATTCCACTCTCCCATTGTTTTCATTACAATCATGTAATGCTGCAAGTGATGATGTCAACTCGTGTTTTTGTGATCGCCGTTTATTCTTCTTAAGAGATTGCAAGATGCTTTATAATAGACAATAAAAATAGCCAGTAAGCAGATTAAAAATGTCGTTTTAAAATGTGGCTACATTAGCAAAACCAACCACTAAAGTTGATGTTGGCACAAACTCTAAGACATTCAACAAATGGGGATGTTGGAGGGGAAAAAAACTAAAAGATATGGGTTTAGATGTGTTCTCCTTATGCAAATCCCAACATTTGATTCAAACGTTGGACTTTTCAACCAGAAATGTTGCGAGGGCCACCGGGGCAGAACTCAACCCAAACAAAGCTCTGCTTCAACTGCGGTAAACATACCAAAAGCCTCAATAGATCTATTTTTCCAGTGAGCTGATGCTACTCTCTTGTATTTTGTAATTGCTGAAACCAAACCGACTCTTGGATTTGGATGGAAATCTCGCAGATTTTCTGGATTAAACATGATATTACAGTGAACGGCTCCAAAAAAAACATTACGGAGAAGTTAAGGCGATGCCAACCTTTGAGCTCCGGATGAGTCATCGAAACATTAGAAGAGAGGGGAAGGGGCTCTCGGTTGTTTTCTTTCACGTTTGACACAAACATCCCGTCACCCAAGTAACTGCACGGTAAACATAAAAGGCTGGTAACAACAATCTTGAGTCAGTTGATCTGAGTTCAAAACGTTATCCCTCCTGCCATCATCCATTGACCAGTCCCTTTCTGTTCATCCCGTTTGCCTGTCCTCTGCCCTCGGCCTTCTCTCTAACCCCCCCGTTTCTGTCTTCAACGCTCCATCCTGTCTGCTCTTCCCCCCTTCCCCCCCCCCCCCCCCTGCGGCCCCACATAAACACGCCTTCCTGCCCGTTTCTCCTCTCTCAGTCGTCCCATCCAGCCCGACCATGGCGTCGTCGACCAGCCTGGCGTCCAACTGCAGCAGCTCCTCCGGCATTTTCTCTTTCTCTCCGGCCAACATGGTCTCCGCCGCCGTCAAGCAGAAGAGCGCCTTCGCCCCCGTCGTTCGGCCCCAGAACTCGCCTCCTCCTACCTGCACCAGCGCTAACGCTAACAGCCTGCAAGGTGAGCTGATGAACGAAAGCCACTTGCAAGAGAGGAACAGCCTTTTTCACTTTTACTGTGCACTGTCTCTAATAGCAGTTTCTCACTTTTACTTGTACACTTCTTCATCTTATCCTCCCTTTCTTTCTCCTCTTTACCCTTTGTTGTCCCTTTCTTTGCCTTTCTCGCAACCTCCTGCTATTCCTCCCCTCTTTAGATCAGTCTTTTGTGGATTCTAGCAAGTACTCATCAGCCAGCTCTCTGCAGGGCCTGGCCTTCTCCTGAAGTATGTTATTCTTCTACTTCATTTCTTCCTCTCCATATGTTTTGAATTCCACATTCTTGCATTTCCGGCCAGAAGCTTACATTTTCTCATTTCGTGAACTTGGGGCTTTTAATGATGACGTGTGACATTTATGCAGATGGTGAGTGTGTGTAAATTTCTGACCGGAGCCATTTCAACTGGTCATTTGCGACACGTCACACGGCCTTTATTTCTTTCTTTCCTTTTTTTTTTTTTTTTTTTTTTTCCCTGCTTTTTTGGTCAGTTTTGATTTGTCAGTGTGATTGTGCCACACCATATGTGTTGTATTTCCTGTTTTCGCTTCCTGCTTCCTGCCTGTGCCCCCAGTGGGTGTCTCTCATGGAAGGGGCCGGGGGAGAGCGGTGAGGCTGTAATGCCACTGCAGGTCATTCCGTTCTCCCATTTCCATTGAATGCAGCACACCGTCTACACGTCTAGGCAGGATGTTGTACAATGTGGAGATCCAGAAAGAGAGAGAGAGAGAGAGAGAGAGAGAGAGAGAGATGATGGATGGGAATCTTTATCAGAGCCCCCAGCTAAGCACTTCCTCGCTTCCTCTGGCGGCGTTGATGAGCGCTGACCACAATGACCCGAGACCCAATGGCCACTGCGGGCTGATCACACACACACACACACAGTTCTGTTAATCCCAACTGTTATGGAAGAACCAGGGAATTAGTGGATTGAAGAGAGAATCAATACGAAGCCAATATGTTGCATGAAAAATTCCTTCCTCTGATGGCTTCTGTGTGTGTGGGGGGGAAATAAAAGTGAGGAAGGTGTCAGAATCAGACCGATAAGCTCAAATGTTACTTTTCCTTGAAGCTTAATTTCATCGCCTCTGCGGTCACCGTCATGTTCATGTTGCCCTCGGAAACACAGACTTCTCTTACACGATTTAAATGCTAACAATTAGCTGCTAACAGCTCCGTAGGTCCCGCGAGTAGCCGGACCGCGTTGTCGACGTACGCCAAGTTAGCGGCTCGGCGGAGAAAGAAATGTTTTCATTCCTTGGCCTGGAAATGAAGAGATAATGAGGCAAAAAAAAAAAAGAGTCTTTGTTCGCCAGATGCCAGAGCGACTTTCTGTTATGTGACTGTTTTGATGACAGATGAAACCCAGCAATCATATGACTGACCCCTCTCTCCCTTTCTTCCTCCTTTTACCCCACTTTTCTCCTACTTTTCCTTTGTTTTCTTCTCTCTCTCTCTCTCTCTCTTTCTCTCTCTCGCCAAGCAGCAATCCCTGGGATGATTGTTCCACCCATGTAGAGGATGTGGGAAGCTGGGGAGAGCGTTGAGAGGAAAAGGCGCAGCAGCGGAGCCTGGCGAGCCTCTGCTGCTCTCCAGAGCTTCAGTGGAGGAAGCAAAGATAAGACGCTGGACTATAAAACTCAGGCCTTTCCAATGGGATTTCATCGGAATGGGATATGGAGGAAGATGAAGGGGACATATTGAGCCTTTGTGATGTTTCTTTATTTTTGTTTTTGGTTGTTTTTTTTTCCCCCCCTTTTTTTTTTTTTTTTTTGGTCGAATTAGTGTAGCATCTCTGACACCATGTCGGATGGAGTGTAAAGAGACTGATCGCTTGCCCACAGTGTGACACTGACCTCATGAAAAGAGCATTTATTTATCTTGATGTTTATGGCTGGAAGCTTTGGGTTTGATCATGGAAACCACACCTCCCATCACCCCCCACCACCACCACCACCCCGCCCACCTCTCACCGTTTCGCGGCCTGCACCGTCCATGAAGTTCTCAGTTTGACTCGCTCGGGTCTGCAAACACAAAACGCAAAGAAAACCGTAGACGAGAACCAGTTCCACCCTCGATATTTGCTGCTAATTCTCTCACAAATCTAAAGAGTCGTCCTTTAAAATCACCCCCCACCTGCCTTTTGTGTTTTATGTTCCCTTCCATGTTTTGTTTGTTTGTATGAATTTTTGATAAAACTGTGAGGATTGAGCTGTTTGCAATATGCTTTTCTCTGCTTTACCATGCGAAGAAAAAGGTGAAGATTTTGTCTTTTGGGGTTTTTTTGTTTGTTTGTTTGTTTGTGTGTTTGTTTGTTTTCTTTTCGGTCGGAGATGTCGGTAAAGACTTGAAAAGCCGGAGGATGTGCGCGTCCAGCCAGCACTGTCACTGAAGGAGCCTAGCAATTATCAAATTTTACAAAAAAAAAAAAACAAGTAAAAAAGTGTGATATATGTGATATATTTTTGTACATATTAAATAAAAAGTTGACTTTTGTTCCTTTTTTTTTTTTTTTTTTTTTTTTTAAAAAAGAAAGAAAGAAATCTGGCATCTGGTTTCCTTTCGCGATAGCTGTAGTTTGGGATGTGAGCATTAAAAGGTCTTATGGCAGCTTCTCAGTGCAGACAATAGATTTTTTTGTTTGTTTGTTTTTTCTGTGTTGTCAATATCTCATCTGCAAAACATGGATTTGGATTCAGATTAAAAAAAAAAAGAAAAAAAAAGGGGGGGAGTCCTGTAAAATATTCTATAAATAATGTATTTATCCTGTGTATGTACATTGACTTTCACCATCGTTTAGTTGTGTTGTGTACGTTTAATGCAAGTAACTGAACATGTCACAGTCTTTTGCTTTGTTACTGTTGTCTCCCACTATTTAAATGTGACTGTTTTAATTGATTTTTTTGACTGTTTTTTCTTTCTTTTTTTTGCATTGATAAACTTTTTTTTTCTCTCATTCAAAACATGCCATTGTCTATTTTTGTATTATTTGTAAGTTAATAAAAGAAAAATCTGTTCTTTTTTTTTTTTTTCCTTATAAAAATGTTTATTGTACGGCAAAAAAGTAGCATCTTTACAGAGTATTTGGTTGAGGTAGATTTTTTTAAGAATATAAACACACATTAATATATACTGTAAATCTATATCTTTTTGTTTGAACCTTCGAGGCTTTTAGATGGATACTGTTCTTGATCTGATAATATGCATGGGTTCATCTCTTGAGTGACTGCCTTGTGTGTGTGTGTGTGTGTGTGTGTGTGTGTGCGTGTGTGTGTATGTGTGTGTGTGTGTGTTGGTGTGCGCGCGTGTGGAAACCGAGAGACTTAAGGAAACGTTTGGTTTATTCTTTTGTTGTGTTCTCTTTCTTCCTCCCTTTGTTCCTTCTTTTATGTTATTTATGCCTGCTTACATCTACTATCTATATTCTCTTTCTTTTTCTTTTTTTCTTTTTTTTTTTCTGCCACTGTAATCCTTACCAGCAGTCTAGATGCCTTAACAATGCAAACCCTTTTTCTTCGTTCAATCACATGTACAGTTTTCTACCCTTCACCACAATTGTGTGTTGCCACAGTGGAATTCACGAGAACTTTGGGGACAAAGCACAAACCCGCTCTGTTCGGTGCTGAAGCCAGACTAGAATACAAAGAGCCATAACTCGACGATCTCACACACCCCGATGTGCTATAATGCTACGGCGATGGCGTGCTTTGAAAAAGGCGGTCTGAGCAGACTGACTCCTCCATGCTTGCTGCACATTAGCGTTGGAAAAAAAAAAAAAAAAAAAATTGGTTCTTTTTTTTCTTTTTTTTTTCCAATTGGGAAGCGATTTTGACAGCAAGACGGTGATTTTATTATTTTTTTTCTTCTTTTCGTCTTCTTCTTCACAACACAAAGTAGTACTTTTTCAATCTTTAGACGAGCACTGTCACAGCACAATTTTAATATCTGACCTGCGCCGGCCTCATGGCTAAGTCAAAAAGAACGGCAGCACACGCAGACCCCCTCCTCCCTCAACCCACCACACACACACACACACACACACACACACACACACCCCTGTCAGCCATTTCCGTCATTTCCTCTTTGTCTCTGCCGTGTGTCTTCAAGCTGTTGCTGGACGGGCAGGAGGGGGTCGTGGGGGAATGGGGGCTTTTCTCTCTTCGCTTTTCTTTTCTAGGGGCCTGGTTTTGTTAAAGTGACTAGAGAGGATCGTTTTAGCGGCGGCGCCTGCTGACAGACAAGTGTTTTTCAGGCACTTCTGTCCCTGCTCCCGCCCGGGCCGGGGCACGTAGGGGAGGCTGGAGGGGAGGCCTTGTGGGTGGGGAGAGGGCGTTGGGGTGGTGGCTGGTCTGTTTCAGATAATCTACAGAGGTCTGTTGTCATACAATGGCATCTTTGTAAGCAAAGTTCCCTCCTGAACATGAATATCAGTAGTGGGTGACAAAAGTTTTGTATTTAGGTAACAAACAAGAACAAAAAAAAAAACAAAAAAATGATGCAAACCAAATAGCTGGTGTCTATTTTTTTCCTCTGTTTGTCTTTGACTGCAAATACACTGAACAGCTCTATAATATAAGGGAATTAAAAAAAAAAAAATCTACTGTATAGATTGTTATTGTTTTTGATGAAAATTGAGCTGTAAGATAACTTTTGGACTCTCACGATGTTAATTAAAGTTACCTCTTGTCTGTGACTCTTGTCAGGTGTCTTCCTTTTCGTTTTTTTAGTTTCTTTACTTAAATGACGAGCATTGAGGTGCGACTCTTGTTTTCAACCGGCTGCCTTTAGCTTTGCTCTAAATCGTGTTTCTTTTAGGGATGAAAATTGCAACAGCATCCAAAATGGCCATTTAACAATAATGCCTGCTTTAAAGTTGAACTCTTGTTAATTACTTACCTGCATGCAGCAAAGTCTCTGAGGCCTCTGTGAGAACATCGGCTCACGGGATTTCAGACGCTTCAGAACCAAAGAGAAGATGCACTGAAGTGGTTTTGAAGAGAACCGGGCCGGGACTGTAATGGCCCGATTTGATTTTCAGTTACCATTTATGTAACTTAAAACGGCTGCATCACTCACCACAAATGCACATACTGCACATCTCTTAAGTATCCCAGTCAGACCAGCGGCACAGTCTACTACGCACCATATTTCCAGTCAGCACATGAGAGCGCTTTCTATGTACGTTTGTTTATTTGTAATGCGTTTGGTAAAGGTGGGACAGGTTCCTGTGCTGTGTCAGTGGCAGATTTGCCCTTCAAAGCAGCAGAAAATGCAACATTCCTCTTGACTTTGGTGAATTAACGGCCCACGGAGCCGCAGCAACTCCAGCAACTCCAGCAACTCAAAATTGACAACAGAGCAGAAGAACAGAGAGGAATAAAGCAAAACAAGAGCAGCACGGAACCAGGGAGGAAACAATGGTGATAGTAAAGCCGTTTAATGAAATAAACGGTAATGAAAGACAACGGCAAGAAGATTCAAAGTGAATGAACGTCTAGTGGCTTTACAGCCACACTGGAAGCAAATGTGATATATTCAGTTGCTATATGCACTAAGAATGCAACCATGTAAATGTGTGACTGTGGCAGACATGGACAAAAACAACAACAATCTAAAACTTACCCAATTTATTTCTGCAAAGTCACAGAGTTTATTCTGCTCTTGCACTTTCTCCACATTAGCTTCCATAATAGCTGTTCGGCTGTGCGATCGGCCACATGATCTGCCTGTCCGGTCTCGGTCGCTGTTTTGACTGGAATAGATGAAATACTCCAGGGTCCATGTTTAGATTTGCTCAGAATGGGCCCCGTCAGCGTAGCATTCGCTAAAACCCAACAAATGGCTTTAAAATGCGCTTCATTTTCTCAATCCCAGCTGCATGTGCTCAACCTCTACTGTCAGTCACCCCAACCCTGTGTGAAATCAAACATCACCCAGATGTTTGCCATTTTGAAAGTGACAGTTTGTTTCTGGTGCACCTTCCATATACCCTGTTGGGATCTTCAAGTGTGACTTTGCAGTTGTTGAGATGGAAAAAAAAAAAAAAAAAAAGAAACGTCCCTCTGTCTGCTTTAAAGACGTATGAAAGTTTGAGTTGGCCGAAGCCAAAATGCGCTCTGAAAATAAAACGCAGGGGAGTAAAGACGTGTGGAGTTTCACTGCAAGAATCTGTGAAAGAATAAACTGATCATTCTGCTTAGTGTGCATGTAGCTTGATGACGTCACACAGGAATTAGCCAACTCTGTGGAGGATGAGCGACAAAATAGCAAAACAAATGGAAAAAAGAAACAAAACAAAAAAAAAAAACTGGTTTATGGGCAACTTACTACATCCAAAGTCCCCTGAATGGATTTTACAGAAAGATCCAGGTGGTAGATTTTTGGGTTTTTATTTATTTATTTATTTTTTATTTTTTTTTGAAGCTCTAAAGTGAACCCTTTTCATTTGAAGTGAAACTGTCTTGTGCAAACAGCTGACAGGCGGCCAGAGAGGATGAGAGTTGGGGAAACGGGTCATTCCGCAGGTCAGGAGCAGGAGCAGGGCCGGGCCTCCTCTCCCTAATGAATCTAATTCATTAATGCATTACCGATGGCATGGTGAACATGGTTAGCCTGACAAGTTCCCTCCTAAACATATTAGTTAATGATGATTCCAAGGTTATTAATTGCAGAGGCACCAGCCCACCATAATCCAGTCATCATTTGCATACCCGGTCATCAGCAGAAAATTAATTTCTTTTTTATTTATTTATTTTTATCCCCCCACCCCACCCCTCTCGAGCCCCCCCACACTCCCCCGCCTCGCATATCTAATTTAGGAGGCCGCGAATTGGATTAGGTCGCGAAAATTGCGGCGACCGGGATTCTGCTGACCTCAAGAGTATTCCAGGGTCTTCACGGTAACCGGAGATTTCCGTAATGCCGAAAGTGAGTGAAGGAGAGAGAGAGAGAGAGAGAGAGAGAGAGAGAGAGAGAGAGAGAAAGAGAGAGAGAGAACCAGGAAGTACTGATGAAGTAAAAGATTCGCGTAAACACACAAGGAGGGATTGTTTGTGTTCGCCTACTTAATTGCCCAAAGGTTTATAGCTGCAGAGCCCCCTACATCTAATAACGGAGTTAATAGTTTGCTGACAAACTGTAAAGTGGTAGGTAGAGTGCATGGCTATTTTTTTTTTTTTTTTTTTTTTTTCCAGCGGTAAGAGGAAGATTATTGAATTATGGAGTTTGCACACTTAGTCCTCGGGAAAATGAGTTCTACGGGCCTAATGTTTCTGATTAGCCGAGCCGAGCATCGACGCGCAGTTTGCACCGAGGAGCAGCTCCAGGGACTCCGCTTCAACCCAAACGCTGAGCAGCACACGCACATTCAAACTCCCGCTCATAAATCATAAATACACCCTGACAAAAGGTGAAGTCATTTTTTTTTCTTTTTTTTTTTTTGCTCTTTATTTCCAGCTGGTTTTCAGGCTTGGGATAGACTGGTCAGTGTGGGAGGAGAGGACAATGGGAGTGGGAGGCCGAGGGCAGCAGCGGAGCCGGCAGACCTCGGCACTCCGGGGACCCAGCATTAAAAGGCACCATTCCTGCAGAGAGAGAGAGAGAGAGGGGAGAGAGGGGGGCGACACATCAAGAGGGGCGCTGTTCGGGGAGCCGGGAGAGTGCTACTAGTATCCTAATGAAATATATTAATGCATATATTCCTCATGCTCCCACTCCGCCTCCTTTCCTCCTTCTCATTCTCTTCTCCGCGTGGACACACGAGGGGAGGAAGAGCGGAGAAGCGCGTTTGAAAGAAAAACAGGAGTCCCCCATGGGGCCCCGCGCACAGGAAAGAAAGGAAAGGAACGGAAAGGAGAGAGGAGTGGGTTTGTGGGGCGGGGGGGGGGGGCAGAAAAGAGGGGAGACCTAGACAGTGAGCAAAACACAAGGACCGCTGGAATGAATATTAATAGTGCTCTGAGATGGAAAAGAGTCACATTGGACATTATGGATAGACTGTAGGCTGGCAATGAGAAGCCGGTTGCATTCCTGGGCCTCCCCTCCCCCCCCCTCCTCCCCCCGGTTCGCCGCGTCTGTTCGCATTAGACGAGCATGTGCAGCTCCTTTCCGCATGTCCTCGGAAGAGAAGCGAGCCCTCCGCCGCAAGATGAAGGATGTGCGGGGAGCGCAGGCAACGCCGGGGACGAGCGTGGACTCACATTTGGGACCCCTCCCCGCTCCCCGCCCCTCGCGCGGTCGTTTCCCACAATAATTATCCCCGGCGACTGTGGGTGTCGGTCTATGATCCGTGTGGTACCTGTCAGAGGGAGCCCCGGCAGAGCCGCCCGCTTTATATTCCCTGTAATTGCTGCTGCTAATTTACCGTGCGTCGGCCTAATGAGGAGGGAGGTGAGGGGCTGGGGTATGTAATGGATGTTGGAGAGATGGAGACAGCGCGACGCATTTCAACAGAGCCTGCAGAGAGAGAGAAAGAGAGAGAGAGAGAGAGAGAGAGAGAGAGAGAGAGAGAGAGGAGGCCGGCGAACTGTGTGTGTTAAGCAAGCATGTAGAACACTTATCTTTATTGTTTTACTGAAATGAAAAAAGATAAGCTGTTTGCCCTCCCCTCTTCCTTCTTGTCTCTCCACTTCCGTCCTTCCATCTGCTGATGATGCGGCATTAGTCCTGCTTTTTGTTTGGTAGTTTTATGATAAAATATATAGATATTTTTTGTTTTACAAAGGCCATTCTGTCCCTTGAACCCCTACACGTTTGATTATGTTAATCGCGCCATCAAGTTACCTTCAGTGGTTTTAATATATAAGAAAATAACTTTAAAAACAATTTTGATTTTGCAATTTTGATGCTTTGACGTTGGCCCGGGTGTCTTGCTACTCTTTCCGACCAGTCATTGCTGCTGCCGCTAGTTTGGAGGAGCTGAGCGGGGGAGGCGGTCCTCAACGGCTGCGGCTCCGTTGAGGAGCTTTGTGAAAACAGCCAGCGTTTGTGTGAGAGCAAGCGATCGAGCACCTCCTAATGGTTGCCACGGGAGACTTAAGATTTCCTCAAAAAGGCATGAAGAGTCAAAGCAGCACTCCAGGTGTGACATCCTTACATTATGTCAGTATTACGTAACACATCCATTACTCGTTTAAAAAGCGCAAACCTCAGTTTATTTCACTTGGTTTTCATGTTATAAATCAACATAAAGTAATGTAGAACTGTAAACATGAAGTAAAAGAATATACAGTTTGTATATACAGCCACCTTTTATTGTAATTTCAGCAGCAAGTCATTTGGAGTACGACCAAAGAGTTTAGCATGAAGAGAAACCGATGTCCTTGTCCAATTCGTCTTGCCTTAAACTGAGATTTGGAGAAGAATATCAACTGGATAGTCTTTCCACGGATTCTGTGTTCAGTTTAGGTCTGAACTTTGACTGGACCGATGCTTAGATATGCTTAAATCTAAGCTCCAAGGTTCCTCTTTCATCTGTGACCATTTTCCCTGACATTTGTTCGGCCCCTCCTGCTGCCACCACCATGTTACACAGCGGGAATGGCGTGTTCAGGGCTTCCTCTCTGATTTACGTTCCTCTTGCCCTTTCTGTCAGTTTGCACCTTTTTTGTCTTGTTGAGTTTTTCCTTGGTTTTCATGCTGTTGCTTTGTCCCCTAATATCCTCTAACAAACTTCTCAAACCTACACAAAGCGTCTGGACTCTTGCTTTGAATAACACAAAGCAGGACTCTTTACTAATTAGATGGCTAAGTACATCTGCACGACACACTTTTCTCATTTTTTTTTACATGTAGAAATCATAAAAACCCAGACCAAAATGACAGGAAATTATTCGTTTCTCTACATAATCCTGCCTCAATTTACAGATTACATGAAAAGAATCGCAACAACGTCAAAAGCTCAAAGGGGCTGCGGATACCTCCAAAGCCACCGCGGGTTATTTATTTCATTTATTCCAATATTAATTAGAGGAAGAAGCAGCTAGCGTGGAGAAATGGCCCCTTTTCTACTTCTCCGCAGTCACAACTGACATTAAACCCGGCGGTAGAGACAGTGCCACATTAATGTCATTCACACTTTGAAGCACCGGCGCTATCTTGTGATGGCGACACGTCCACCCTTCATTTCTCCCTAATGAGGTCACGACAGAGGCCAACGGTTTCAGCAGGCGCACACACCTCTGTTTGTCATATGCGCTCACACACACACTCACACACGCGCGCACACACCCACCCGATCTCCTGACAAGTGCTGGATTGACGGGGTCGCCGTTGATTGATGCGCCGCAGTTCCTCCACATGTTCTACAGCTCAGTCATTTAATTATGTTTCCCAAGCATCATTAAGTACCATTATATTCTATCATATTCTAATGAGAGAGGTTGCCAGTCACAGGACAAGCTAATTGGTGATTAATGTTGTGTATCAGTGAGAGACAAACGCAAGATTGGCCATTTAATGACACAGCTCTGTATTTAAGTGCTGAATACGGGGAAAAAAAAAAACGCAAACAGACTGAGAGGGAAATTACAGAGACTGGACGAAATCAAAACAGATATTACCTCCTGAAGGACTAATCACACACACACACGCACACACACACACAGACACACACACACACACGCACACACGTGTCCTGCATTATTTCCTGGATTGTTCACCCTTTTAGATACATTACACACACTTACACAGAAAATGCTTGAACCCCTCTCTGGAAACATAACTCACCTGCTCCTCCAGATTAACCACTAACTCAGTATTGATGCACCACCTCACAGGTACACACACGCACACACACACACACACACACACACACACACACACGCACACAAACATCCTCATCCAGTATTGACATGCCGCGCGGCTGTAGGTGTTTCCATTTAAGGTCAGTCAATTGCCTTAAGTATGTAATGTTAGGAGGGGGGTCCGTAAACATGTCAAATTAGCAGTAATGAATGAGCAGACACCGGCGACGGAGAGGGGGGGCCGCTGTCAGGGCGCGGCGCTCGGGACAATACATTACCCTGAGTTATCCTAGCCTGCCCTCTTTGTAACACACACATTGACTGAGCAGACACGGGGCGTAAACTAGTGGGACCCATTCAGTAGTCACACACACGGCTTTAATGGGCTGTGGGCCTGATTGGTGTCCAGGAGATGGAAAACAAAGAGAGAGAGAGAAAAAAAGAAAAACTCCTGACAAAGAGTGGACATGGTGTTAAATGTAGGAAAGTTTAGTGTTTGAAGGTTAGCAGAATAGGTTGTTTACTTGCAAAGTTAAAAATCAGCTCTCAAGTTGCTGATGAAGGAAATCAACATTCTTGCATCAGACAGCTGCCAAGACAGAATCGCCGTAGGTTGTTGAGTTCTGATCGTCATCCTTATACCCTAATCCCAGTATTGCATAACTGTTTTGCATTGCTATGATGGAGGACGATGCACTGTCTTTAAAAAAAAAAAAAAAAAGACGATAATTAAAAGCTATGCTTCCATGCATTTGACTCTATTGTTTAAATGTATAAGATTTCCAGATAAGGCGGACAGCCACAGATTTTTGGCACGTTGAAAAAAATCCCAATTTGTGTTTAGCCTATGTGTGGTCCAATGTCACATCAACTTACTCCAATATTGTACTGAAGACAAAATAGTACCACGCAACGCCATGTGGACCTCCTGCGCTGATGGCGATTTCCTCACTTCAGCATGCTGGAGACTTGAAACAGAAAGTGAAAGTGAGTTTCTGAATAAGTAGACTAAAAGTTACATCAAAAAGACAGATGTTATGAACAAACTGTTGCCACGACGCTGAGTTTTTTCGACGCACTACGGCAGCTTGAAGAGGACAACGCTTATTCAGATGACTTACCCTTGCAGACTCACTTTTACCCCCCGATTACATGACAAAAACTTTTTTTATGAGACTCGAGTCCCAGACCTGGAGTCCAAGTCGATTCTGAAGTTTTTTTGGCTTTTTTTCTTACTTTGCAACAACAGCGGAGAATCCCAGTCCAAGTGGCAGACCGAAGCCATCTCTGCTGACGGACAGGGGAAGAAGAAGAAGAAGAAGAAGAAGAATAGAAGAAGAAGAAGAAATGCAGAGGAGAAATTATGAAAGCAGATAAAGAGATAAATCGAGGACTAAGCCAGAGGGAGAGAAAACAAACTGCGGTATTTATTTTTTCTTCTCAGTGTTGAAACAGGAAAAGGACCTCTGGTTTAATAAACCATGAATCCTTTCACAGAGGGTTTGTATGTTATTCTTCGGAGAAACAGATATGTGGGGAGAGACAGGGAAGCGGGGAGCAGCGGGGATGAAGAAAAAAAAAAAAAAAAAAAAAAGGAGAAGAAGAAGAAATCCTCGGCAGCCATATGAATCTTGCTCTCCCCTTTTCTCCCCCCTCAGCCCACTTTCTGGCTGTATGTTAGTTTTGGGTTAGAAGTGTGGGATAAGGGTGGGCTGAAGGGGGCAGAGAGAGAGAGGGGGCGGCGGCGGCGGTGGTGGTGGTTACACATCCTCCTCGGTCCAGCCTGAGAGAGAAGCAGGAGATATCGTTTCCATCTGTAAACAATTAAATTCTTCTATTCTTCCTTGAGGCATTTGACAGTTTGTGAAAACGGTCCCTGAACATATTTGCTCTGCGGAGAAAATCATCTCCTCACCACAACAAAGCTTGTTATTCAGTATGTGGTCTATACTGCGCTTAAGTGGGGAGAAAAACAACACAAAAAAAAACAACAAAAAAAAAAGTCCACTTGAATTTCTATGCTGCACATTGTGGATATGGTGATAAATAAACATGTACACAAACATGAACCGAGTGTGTGTGTGTGTGTGTGTGTGTGTGTGTGTACGTTGTCTCCTTTGCCTCCCACTCTTCTCCAACCCTTCCTCCGTCGCCCAGCCTCTCCTCCTTCCTGTAACAAAGGTTACATTGATCATGTTTCTAAAAAGGGCCTCTGTGTTTCCACGCGGGCCCTGCCTCTGATATGTTTTCCTTGGCGGGCCGGGACTCCCTCACTTTTGTCATTCGGCTCGGCATATTTCAACAAATTAGAAACATTAGAAAGCCGGGGATCGCTGCAATGTTTTGGTTTGGTTTCAAAACTCTTACAGTCCCCACAATTATATTTCAAAACATGGCTGAATTGTTTGACAGCCCGGCGGAATAAAAACCCTTAAAACAACTTTTTCATTAGAAACACATGTTCTCACAATTAGAGCCGCGCGCGTTATGTTAATGTGTGTTTGCGCTGGGCCTCTTGTTGTTGTGCGAAAGGTTATGCATCGACGGTGTGCACGCGTACGCGTGCGAGTGCGTGTGTGTGTGTGTGAGTAACCCTGCATGGTCGTGTGCGCGTCCGTGTAAGGGACAAAGGGACACAGTGCTCCACATAACAGCATTACAGATGGCTCTTGTGAGTGGTTGTGACAGTGAAAGCGAGTGAGTTCCCACTCCATACAGATGTACTCTGAGTGACCTTACAAACACAGTGGAACTAAAACAGGCCCCCTACCTCTCGCTCTCACTCTGGCACACACTGTCAATTCTCACTCAGCCCTTGCGGGGCACTAAAAGTTGTTTCCTGCGCCAGGAATACATCAAGGGCCAGGAATATATAAGCGGCGAGCCGGGGAGATGCATAGCCACGGTCCAGGAAAGCATAACTTGGACTAAGTAAATATTGGACTGAAGGATTAGTAGCTTTTGCCACCTATAAAAGCAAGCCTGGCATGCCAGGCTGACTTAACGACCGCAGGCCCCGACTTCAGCGTAGATTGTTTTACCAAGAATCTGCAGTGGAACAAAGAGGACATTTCAGCAAGACGGCTTTATGGAGGAAAAGGGGAAAAATTAGAAATTTGTTCAACAATTACCCCTTTCCGTTCAGTGATTTAAGGACTATTTAAAAGTGACTGGAGGCTGGAGTGGGGGGCTAATCTTTATGACATTTTATAGAAAACACGATCCCACCCTTATTGCTTCCTGTGTAGTTTTTGAACTATTACTATTATTGGATAATATATATGTATATATATATATATATGTGTGTGTGTGTGTGTGTGTGCACAGCTTGAAAGAAGGAGCACTTCCTCTAATACCGCTACGATTTACACTCGGAAATTGGAGATCAAATTCCAAAATTCTGAATTGCAAAAGTCAAAGGTTTCTCATATGTCTTTCTCTCAAGCAAAGTGGAAACCTGTGCCTTAGAGAGGGATTTCTGATCAATATCTTTCTGGTAACCAAAGCTACGAGAATTTGTACGCAGATAAAACTCTGTTTCATAGGTACACATCTTGGCTTTTAGGCACATTGCACATCCACTATGCAGTTTGTATATATTATGACAAAAGTCATTTCAAATCTGTGGTTCATAATGTAGAATGGAGAACATGAGCTTCAAGTCTTTCATGATGGAAGCCCTCCTTGCCATCACCCTAATCCGTAGCTTTCTCCACATGTCCTCGATTGGTCAGGACTTTGGTTAGGCCATTCTAAACAAAACGAAGAGACGAATTTAAACCTAAATTTGACAAAAGCGTAAATAATTACAGACTTAACTGTGTCTCTTGAATGTCTGAAACCTGCTACATCACTACACTTTGAACAACATAAATGTCTTTCTTGTTTGTTTGTTTTTGTCACTGTCAGTGTGGAGGAATGCGCCAGGATGAATTGTTGCTAATGAGTGACCTGAGTGTAGCTTGATCCATCCATCTCTTTGCACATGTCACTGTTTCTCATGAAATCGGTCACACACACAGTTATCAGCTTGTGCTGCTAATTGGATTTTGCCTGGTAAGTGAGCAAAACGGCGAAGTCGATCTCCCTCATCTGCTGCAGCTCGTCGGTTTGTTCTGAGGACATCTGCACAAAGATGACTCCTGTGATTTCCCAGATTTTTGTTGCGTCTTGGACTCATAATCAGCTGATCAGGTGGTAAGTCAGACTGATGCTTTCTGCAGTCTTATCCAGCGTAACATCCTGCGTGCTTCTGGCTAAGAAAATATCAAACTCAATAGCTGGCTCTTGTGAAAGCATAAATAATGAATATCCACAAGCAAAGCGATTTAAGCTGCCGCTCTGTATACTTCTTCATTTTTCTAAAAATTCACTTCGACGTGACATCTGTCAACAGCAGGTGGGAACTATTACTGATGATAACGTCACACGACCCGCTTGAAAACTTTTCCTCTTCTTTGAACTTGCTTAAATGAAACAGTAATTCTCTCTTTGAGAGAGAAGTTGAGGTGAACAGAGCATCGGCGTGAACCGTTTCCTCGCAAGGAGTCATGTGGTTTACAATTAGGATTTAGTGACACCAATCCCAACGACTACTTTTAATTCTTCACTTTCTTTGCTTCCACGAACCAACGTGAGCGATAAGCCATTGGCGACGTGCTGTCGCCTCACAGCGAGAGGCTCTTTGGTTCAAATCTCGAGTGACTCTCTAAATGGAGTTTGTGTGTTAACTGCACAAGATGTGCCAAGCCTCCAACTGACTGCATGCATGGTGGAAGAACAGCACTGAAATGCAAAAGACAGCGCACGGTGAAATAAGAACAAAACAAATCCACTTTGTGTGTCTTTCAAACCAATTTTTCTCTCACTTCTAGCTGAGAAGCGTTGGTTTGAGGAAAAACAAAATGCTACACGAAACATGATTCATCTTGCAAACTAAATATATTCACTTCAATTTGATGCTAGAGTTATTTCAAAATGTAATGCTACTTGGTAAAAAGTAAAAACAATGAATAAAAATGTATAAAGTATAAGCCAAGATTGTTGCATCCTTTCCCAGTGATAGTGGGCAGTTTTTTTGTTTTTTTTTAAAAACTACTTGTATTATTATTTCCACAGGGAAATTTTATAGCCTTTGTCCTTTATGGAGAAGACACAATATTTCAGTTTTCCGACCCCCACATGGTTAATTTAATAACATCACCCCGTTATGGTCCTCTTCCTCCCTTACTAAATACAAATGCATCTTCAAGGGCCCGTCTTGACGCATTCTTCGGTTTGCTGGTGATGTCGAAGCTGATTTTGATTTTTCTCTTGCCTCGCTCGTTTCTCCAACTCCCCCTCCGAGCCGGCTCGTTTCTGGTGGTGGATTGTGAAACAACTGAACTGGAATGTTTTGTATTTCAGTGCGGTCTCGCCCGCAACATTTGCTTCCAATTTTGACAGATTTCGGAGCAGAGATTCTGAGCAAGGGGAACTGTCGATTGCGCGTTTGTTCGAAAAATAAGATCTTGCGCGAAAACCGTCCACCTTCTTCTTAAATATTTCCACTCTCCCCCTGTTGCTCTTGGGCTCTACCTCTCCCCCCCCCCTCTTTGCTTCCTCCAGCCTTCCTTGTCTTTCCTCTGTTGGTTGCAGGCCAAACACAGTCACCTCATCTTGTATTGTGGGAGAGATTGTAAAGTTTTCATTGAGTGCATGTGGAAGTAATTTGGCTGTAATCTCCAGTAATTGTGGGTGCAACATTGAAACAGGGTGGAACATTTGGCCTCATATATATAAGTATATATATATATATATATATATATATATATATATATATATATATATATATATATTTCCCCTCAGGGTCACAATGGGCTTATCTCAATACTTAGTGTGTTGAGTGATTGAGTTATTATATCACATTTGCTGTGAAAGTGTACAGGGATGTTAACAAATGTAACCAGAGAGCATGAAAAAGAAAAAAAAGAAAAAAAAAGAAAAAATTGCGCTGCCTGAAATCCCAAAGACGAAGGCTTCCTGCTTGAGGAAGAGTCCACACGTCAATGTCAGCGTGACCCGCGGGGAGCCAGACTTTTTAAAATGCATGACATTTAAGAGCTCCGCGTAGAGATGTGGAACAAAAATGCTGTTCAAAAAGCCACCATTACAGCATGTAACATCCCGGACCTGAACCCAGTTTTCCCGCAAAAACCATGTAAAGCGAGCACACACACATACACATACACACACACACACACACACACACACACCCGTGCGCGCGTGCCAGTATCTCACACGCAAACACGCAAAGTCAAGAGCACTCTGCTCAGCTACTGCTGAGGTGCAAATGGTTTGCCTCTATGCATCACTGACCCAACGCTGTTCCTTCACCTCCTCTCTTCTCGACCCAGCCCTGTTTGACTCTGTCCATCAATGCTGCACCTCTTGTGCCCTTCTCTCTTTTTGCACTTTGTCTCTGTGCCCTCTTCCTCCCGGCTCTTTTCCCATAATTTGTCTCCATGTCCTCTGCGTGCTGTACGTTTGAGCTTTCCATTTGTTTTATCTGTGCTGCCTCTCAGCCTCTGGCTCCCACTTCGGGCCTCTTCGCTTCTCCTTTATTTTCATGCGGCCGCACACGATATATAAAAATACTATGAGTCCCATAAAGTTGCATTAAAACGCAATTTCTGAGAAAGGACGAATCGCAACTCTCTTCTCTCGTCCTGCTCAAAAGAGCTAAAATAAATGTATCACATCATTACGTATGTGAGTGTTGAAGTGAGATGTGAACGCCGTGGTGAGATCCAAAGAGCTGTCTGAGGCCTTCAGGAAAAAAAAAAAAAAAAACGTCTGGTAGGGGATTTCAAGAGACCGCAAAAGGATTTGGATCCAGTCATTTCACTGTTTGGAATATGCTCCATGAATGGAGGACATTCAAATTTAACTGCGTACATGTCCAGGTTTGGCTTTCCTCTGCAAGTTGACGCAGAAAGCAGACAGCAAGGTGCTAAAGGAAGTCACTAAAAACTCACATGTCATCATGGTAGATTCTTACTGCTGTTCGTTTTAAACTGAACGGCTGCGCAGTCGGAAAGAGTCTGCACGACTTTAGCAGTTGTGCAGGAAGCTTTTCTCTCCAGAAAACATAAAAACTAGGTTTTGCCATATAGAACGACGAGCAGGACGTCTGGAGAGCGCATGAAGACAATGTGACACCGCTTAAAATATAAAATCGAATCAGGACCGGACCTGACAATGACCTAAAACGTCAAGAACTGACTCTAAATAAAGTTATTTCAGCCAAAGGGGAAAACATATCATGCACTGTTGAACACTCTGATGTCTCTAGATGAAATCCACTGGGAACAATAGCTTACAGAAGACACCTAAGTGGTAAATACGGTCCACCTGTGTGAGATTAGTCTCAGAATATTTATAGCTTTCCCGTGAAGGTCACATACGCTTCTGAGAGAACAAGCAGCATCGTGAAGACCAAAGAAGACACCAGACAGGTCAGATATAAAGCTGTGCAGTGGTTTACAGCAGGGTTAGACTATAAAGCATTATCTTAATCAGAGATGCAGCCAAGAGGCCATTGATGTTACCCCGGCAACCGATGTGCATCCACACCGCAAAAATCTGGCTTTTATGGAAGAAAATCGCACAGGCAACCAACTACGTGCAGAACATCTGCTTTGGTTAGATGACATCCAAACAGAAATATGCCACCCTGAACCTAGAGTACCTCTCACTTGGTGTGGGCAGCATCAACCTGTGGTGGTGCTTTTGCTTTTGTCGGCCACAGAAAATCAGGGTCAGAGTTTATGGGAATTTGGGTGTTCGTCTTCAAAAGCAACTTGAACCCGGGGGAGAGAGTCTCACCTTCGTAGCCGGGCGACCGTGCCAAACACACACACACTCGGAGCCGTGGTGGAGGGGTTCCAATTATTTCTATTTATGTGGGCAAGGTGTGGCGCTGAGATCCAGGGGTATCAATACTTTTGCAAGGCCCTGGGCATGGATTCATGCATATGGGTAAATAAACCAGCATTCAGATTGCATTCACTCACTCCTTCTCTCTCACTCACTCAGACCTGATGATGAATGAGTAAGGTTGCATTGTACTCAGCCATTCCTTGTCCTGTGTGCAACAGTGTCTCGTTTGATTCTTGCGCTTGTTCGTTGGACGGCGGATACTGGGAGCTGCGAGGCCAGCGGTTATCACAAAGACTGCGTCGACTGCGAAGCTACAAAGCCTACAAGTGATTGAAACCCTTCGACTCTGGGTTACTTCATCACAATCATTAGTCTTTTCTTTCCCCCCCCCCGTCCCCCCCACGCCCCTACCTCCTCTCCTGGCTGTTAAAACCCACTGAGCCTCACCCGCCCTGTCCGTTAATAATATTCACTTTGCCTCTGATACATTAGCCGGTGAATGATAGGGCAGAGCCCCGGCCTAATTGCTTTTCTTCTTGTAAAGTCTCAATTCATTTCTGCTGAGGGAGACGCGGAGTTGTGTGCCCACAGCGCGCACATGTATGGCCAGACACACACCAGAGCCATGCTTTCACACACCACCCCACCTTCACACTGCTGGTTTATGATGGATGGGACTGAGGATGCTTGGAGAGGAGGAGGAGGAGAGAGAGAGAGAGAGAGAGAGAGAGAGAGAGAGAGAGAGAGAGAGAGAGAGAGAGACTTACGCGGCTGCCTGTGGGTGTGTGTACGCGTGCATGTGTGTGAGTTGGTTGGAAAGAGAGAGAGAGAAAAAAAGAAAGAAAGAAAGAAAGAAAGAGAGAAAAAGAAAAAAGGGGGAGAGAAAGAGAAGCTGAGCTGAGGAGCTCTGATTAACGACACAGAGAAGGGGTCCCAGAGGAGCTGGGGGAAGAGCAAAACTATCTGGGGCCAGCTGAGAGAGAACCAAGGTTTCTCTGCATGTGTGTGTGTGCATGTGTGTGTGTGTGCGTGTGAGTGTAAGAGAGACAGAAAGAGAGGGTACAAAAAAACAGGTAGAAAGCAGAGGTGGGGTGAGGGGGGGGAAGGGTGGGCTGGCAGTGATGTTTTCTTTTCATGCCTTTCATTACAACAGCTTCCCAAACACAAGAAACTCTGCGTATCTATCATCATCCTCTGCAAACACGAGGATGAGCTTCATCCGTGTTTGCGATGCTCGCGCGTTCCCCCACAACCCCATCTCTCTCTCTCTCTCTCTCTCTCTCTCTCTCTCTCTCTCTCTCTCTCTCTCTCTCCTCTGCCTCCCGCCGATATGACACACGCCCTTCAGATTAAATCTTATCGCCTTTTGCTACCTAACCATCCCGGAGCTCGGCGCCTCGGGCTCCTGTCCACAGCGCTGTCAGCAGGGAAAACAGGCTGTGTGCAGCCAGAATGCAGGCCATCACCTCTCGCTGATTGCACATGAGAGTCGAGGTAATGGGAGCGTAATAGCACCTTAAGTACCCTGTTCTCACTGACACTGGCTGTATAGCATTACCTCACGTGAGCGCGTTTAGGTGAGAGCGTGTGTGCGCGCGCACACTTTGGCATCACGAGCGCGAGTTGTCCTCGTGTCAGTCCACTTGTCTGCACAGGATGTGTGTGTGTGTGTGTGTGGGGGTGGGGGGGGGTGTGTGTGTGTGTGTGTGTGTGTGTGTGTGTGTGTGTGTGTGTGTGTGTGTGTGTGTGTGTGTGTGTGTGTGTGTGTGCTGTGTGTGTGTGTGTGTGTGTGTGTGTGAGTGTGTGTGTGGGAAATGTGTTAGGATAAAAAAAGAAAAGAAGAAGAAGAAAAAAAAAAACTGACCGAGGTTTGAGCGCGCCGCGTTTTCCCCGAGGGTCGTCTGAGCTTTAGCGATCAAAGAGAGAGATGGAGGTTAACTGACCAGACCCGGGAACCGTCACAGGAGGACCTGAGGGACTCCTCTCTGTTAGCCCAGGTACCAATCATCACAAGCGCGAGAGCGCAGAGCGCGCACACACACACACACACACACACACACACACAACCCGGCGGAGCGGCGAGTGCAGGAAGGGGGCTTTTTTTTTTTTTGAGAGAGAGAGAGAGAGAGAAAGAGTAAGGGAGAGAGAGGGAGAGAGATCCGGAGGGATTTAAAGATCTGTAAGGCCCAAACTAACTTTGTCAGTTCGCTCATGCTGCTGTAACCCTTTCACACAGTATCCATTACCTCAGATGCGTTCCCCACAAAACATCAAATAGCTTTACCCCAACTCCTGCTTCAGTGATTTTCGCGGAGAGGTGCCTTCCACTGATATGGAAGTCCTGTAAAGTGAGTATAAGTTATATAGCGGCGTTTCCCTGGAGGGTAAACTCAATGACTAGTCTCACACTAGAAAGTTTGACTGCTTTCCCGAGCACCTCAAAGTAAATCTGCTTGTGCTAAAGGACTGAGCGGGGTGCACTTCTGCAAGAAGTTAAGGTGGAAGTTGTATTTAAAAAAAAAAAAAAAAGAGAGAGAGAAAGGTTTTTTGGGGGGTTTTTTTGTTTTGTTTTTTTTTTTTGTTTAAAGGAACATGTGTGTGAACTGCAAATGGGGAAGTACGCGACACACAGAGCTGGGTGAGCAAACGTGCTCAGGATTGGGAGAGTGTGTGTGTATTTGCGTGTGTGGGTTTGATTTTACCCATCAGAGAGCCAGCTGCTGTGGTGAGGAGAGACGACGACGAT